>CM047588.1:14926885-14939837 GCA_026184515.1 Peronosclerospora sorghi | reverse complement strand
CCGAGTGTTGAACTAGCCCATTCCATCGGGTACACAAGGTGAGATGGAAACGCAAGATGAATCGGACCAGGCGTCTTCTGTTGATGATCGGTCGTCTGCTAGCAGCGGACGATCAGACCGGATCGCAAGCGAAGGTCCGCGGGGTACCCCCCCCCCCGTAAGTTGGAAAGCTGGGCACGATGGTGGTCAGGTTCTCGACACAACTGTGTTCGATTTTGAGCTTGACTCCACCACACGGGAAGGGAACGCGTGATTGCGTTTGAGTCGAGGCAGCTTAAAGCTGCAGAACGGAATTATCCCGTTCATGATAAGGAGCTACTTGCTATGAAGGATGCCCTTGTCAAATTTAGGGTTCACCTACTCGGCTCAAAGCCGTTCGTGGTTTATACTGACCACGCGTCCTTACGGACAGCGACAAAGTCGCCTCATCTCTCCCAACGGATGGCCCTTTGGCTCTACTTCTTTGCGTGATATAACTTTGAGGTTCAGCATAAACCTGGTAAACATGATGTGCTTGCAGACGCGTTGTCGCGTCGTCCCGATTACGAGCTCGCTCACGCGACATTCATCACCTCGTCTGTGGTGGATCTCATACGCCAGGCGTATGGGAAAGACCCACTATGTACAGCGCTTATCAAGGCATTGGGTGACAAGGGACTTGGCTCGTCTGAGCCTACCCTGTCGAGTCGAGCTAGAGCTCAGTTACACCGTTACAGGTACTGTGACGGTTTGATATATTATAGAACGAGCGCGTAGGACACTCCGCGGGTGGTTGTTCCTCATGATGAGGAACTGAAGTATAGAGTCCTCTTTGAGGCACATGACGCCCCTACCGGGGGTCATTTAGGTCGGGATAAGACCTAAAGGGCTGTAAGCGCTTTGTTTTGGTGGCCCAAAATGTATAAGTGGGTCGGTGCGTACATTCGCACCTGTGAAACGTGTCAGAGGGTCAAACCCTCTGCAGAGTCAGCTGCGCCTTTGGCGAGCTTATCTGTACGGACAGAGTGTTGGAAATCCATTAGTATGGATTTTATTTTCGGTTTTCCGAAGGATAAGGCCGGGAACACCGGCATATTGGTCTTTGTAGACCGTTTGAGCAAGATGGCTCACCTGGCGGCGGTGCCAGAGTCCATTGATGAACAAGGAACAGCAAAAGTGTTTCTAGACAGTGTCTTTCGACAGCATGGTCTACCCGACTCCGTGGTATCGGATCGGGATCCCGTTTTACGGGACAGTTTTGGGTGGCGTTGTTTAAGGTGCTGGGCACCAAGCTCCTCATGTCCACTGCGGCTCATCCGCAGACGGACGGACAAACGTAACGCGTTAATCGCGTTGTGGAAGATATGCTCCGGAGTTATGTCTGGATTCTCCAAAGATTTGGAGTGAGATTCTTCCTATGGCCGAATTTGCTATAAACAATTCGGTCCATGCATCTACGGGGTTTACCCCGTTTTACGTGAACGGATTAGTGAATCCGAGGGTTCCGTTGATGCCACGTGTGTGTTGCCCAGGGCTTGAGGGGGGAGGATTCCCCGATGTCAGCCCTGTATCTGTGCGCAAGCACATCGATAAGTTTTTATCGACGCGCCTTAGTGTCTTACGACACGTCTGCGATGCCATGGCGGAAAGCCAAGAGAAGCAAAAGGAACAGTCTTACCGCAAGGGTCGGTGTAACAAAAGGGCACACAAAGTATGAGAAAGTGTTTTGTTAAACGCTAAATACCTTCCTACACATGCAGTTTCGTATGTGTTAAGAAAAAACTGCGTCCCAGGTTTGTGGGGCCTTTCAAGGTGCTAGCCCGAAGGGGCATGGCGTACACCTTGGATATTCCAAAGGCGATGCCTACGCATCCAACCTTCTATGTAGGTATGCTTAAGCCATACCAGAACCCGGAGACGGGTACCCTCTTGGAGGGGCTTGGAAAGGCGAAGCCATAAGCGCCGTAAGACACGGCAGGGCGGAGGAAGTCCAACAGGGCCAAAATGCGACCACGAAACTCCGCAACGGTCGACTCGAGAGGGTCAAGCCGCTTCTCGAAACGTTCAGTTGCATCCCACTTATCGCGGAGCCCTCGTGGAAATCGTGGATGCGATGGCTCTGTCGATCACAGCGCTCGCGCATCTCACGTCGCAATTGCGCAACCTCTTCCTCCTCAATTCTCGATACGGAGGGTATTCCACATTACCACGTGGAGAATCTGATGGCGCGACGCCATCATCGGGGTCAAACCTAATATATGGTGAAGTGGAAGGGTTATCCACATTCACAGAGTTCGTGGGAGTCCGAGACTCCCCTACGGCAGGATTGACATGACGTCGTTGACGCTTTCGAGTGGGAGAATTCCGCTGCGAGTCGAAGACCAAAGGGGCGCGAGAAGCCCCTTCACTCCCTGTAGTTGGGAGTTCGCCGGAGGAAGATTTGGCGCTCACACTGTTCTCTGGCACCGCGTTGGGGGTAGGATCGCAGGCATAGCGCGTGCAATAAGGGGCACGTAATATCCCCATCGCTTTGGATCGGGCAAACGCCATGCGCAACGCCCTCTTCACCCGAACGTCACGGGGGGAATAGCTGTCGTGCAGATGAGTAAAGCTAGGGAGGATTTTCTCCCCTTCCGACCAAGCGCGGAATTTCTTTTCTGCATCTTCGGCATTTTCTCCCGGAGAAAGAACGATAGGAACCTCGTGGAGGTTCTCAACAGGGGCCTGTGCCTGTATGTCGAGGCGCTCTCGGTATGAGACGCTATTGAACTGCTTCTGCGCGAGAAGTTGTTCCCGGTGTGTCGTGAAGGAAATTAAATTTTCGAGGTTTCCACTCAAATAACAACACAAGGAAGCGATAGAATACACCTCTCTTGCTTATACTTTCCAGGTTCTTGATACTTACGTCTGAACCTTAATACAAAATTACTTAAAATGGACACTTCCCTGTAACACTCAGGCTGCCCCTTAGCTTAGGTAACCGCAAAGGTTCTTTATCACGCCTTAACACGCGTTCACTTAAAGGTTTCCTCGGGATGTATTTAGACTTAGTTTTTGTATGGGTTGACAAGGGTTGGTTGGTTGAAAGAACGACTCTTTAAAAAGGGGGAAAATTTGATTATAATTAAAGTATTAAGAAATCCTATATCTACATCTAGTGTCTGTTCACCTTGTTACTTCTTGGTTACTTCAGCACTGGCTTCAATACCGAAAACATCACTTCATGGTCGGCTAAAACACCGTATACTCTTTATGTATACTTTTCGTATACACTTAACCACAGACTCCAGCCACTTCACCACAACCGCTCCTTGCGCAGCTTCAGCGTAGGCGAGCAAAAGCAAGCAAATCATTTATGTATCACATCAACATCAAAGTTTCGCTAATTCCACTTCAAATAGTGACGTGCCTCACTGTCCGCCATAGTAGAAAGAAAACAGGGGGGATCATATCTCTTGCACGCTTCCATCAGCCGATCCCAATCGATATACTGCTCGAACACATATCGCGCAGCCACAATGAATAGGTAATCACGTGATCTGCTGAGTGATACCGACTATCTTGAAGGGTTCCTTGCCATAAATCCTATAGTATGCGAACGCACCATCGTAACGATAGTGATTTTTGCTTCTCTGCCTTGACTAGAATCAGTAGTAGCCACTTCGATATCCAAATGGTCTTCATATACTCCATTCAAATACCGTAACTCTCTCCTCATAGCCGATACTTGGTCTTGATATGGCGAAATAATCAAGACTGACTTTTGTACAGCCGTACCCAAACGTCGCGACTACACCTGCAAAGCCGACCGTATTTTATCCATTATCTGCACCACTATCGCCAATTCAATGACATTTCTGTTCTTGTACTCTGTTCGCTCATGTTCTTCAATCCATTCTTGAGAACCAATCCACACGACCCGTTAATTCCCCAAACTTTTTCCTACTCTAGAAGGGTAACGTTTCTCTGGTTGAGCCAAATCAAGGGTTTCCATATTCCTCAGCTGTATTGATGATAAGTAATCTGGTGACCTATAGGCTCTATCTCGAATAGTATAGGGATAAAACGTTTGCAACAGTCTCGTGATCATTGGGTGGCTCCTACACTCTGCCGTCATGGTCACTCCAGTGAAAGCAAGGGATATCTTTCTCATCGCTCGGCAATGTTCAATGGAATGTATCAACCCCCACGTAATCTTGTGACGACGTGCATCATTATGGAATTGCTGCTTCATTCTTTCATCCATAGGGGAGTACGCAAAAAGTTGGTATGGATATCCTACTGATATAACCACTTGTACCCACGGCCTAATGGCTTGCAGTAATGCCACTTCGGCAGTTTGCGCCCCTTCATCATTGATAATTACATCATAACGCACATTCGAGTAATCTGGTCGCCCAAATTGAGCCAAAGTGGCAACAATCACACGTGCTCCATCTAACGTCTCTCTCTCTTTCAACCTCAATCTGGGAGATATTTTCTTAAGATTCACACACCCTTCCAATGCTTGCCGCTCTCGTCGTAGTATCTCCGAGAGAAACCTTCGTCGATACTTTTCAGCCTCTGACGCAATCATGGTGCCTTTTATTTCTCCCAACCGAATGATATCATGATCATCTAACTGATTTGAATCAATAAACCTTTTCAGATCTTCATCAATAGCTGCATTGGTTTCGGACACGATGGCAATCCGATATAGAGGAAAAACTGCTAGTAACGATAGTACAACAGCCGTAATACAGCCGTAATACAGCCGTAATAGTAGAAGTCTTCTCACATCCGTATGGACCACGAGCCAACACTATCCATTTCGTCTCTATCGCCGCACGTATCACTTTCATTTGATCCCTATCCAAGCTGCGCTGAAATGATGTATATACCGCTGTTTGTTCCGCCTCGTCCATTACCGATGAATTCCTCAGAGACTGAACGGTTTCTCTTTTAACCATCAGATTCAATATCTCAGGTGGTGATCTCTAGTCAGCCTGTCTACCGCTCCGAACCTTCTGATGTAGTTCATAATGTTAGCTTTGGGCACCCATCGTAACTTATGGATGTTCTCATGGATGCGTCCTCCCAGGGCGGTGGTTAAAATAACATGTCTGAATCCTACCGAACAGTTTATCCCCCAGCCTAAAAGGTCCAGTTTGTTACCTCGTGGAACACATAGTTGCCCATAGTCCCATCTTTTCCAATCTTCTGTACTGGTATCTACATATTCCTTCATATCGTTTCCGGCCACATACAGGTATATTATCCCTCTCATTAATGGCATGAAATGCGTGGTAACACCATCATTGTTGTACGTGTTCCATCGTATGGCGAAACATTTCCCCACGCCATATGACAACACATGAAGCTTACTGGTTGACTCAACCGTAGCCGTAGTCCATCCATTGTGATCATGGTTAGTGGCCCAAAATGCATCCAGATGTGTCACTAGGAACATAGTAAGGAGGTAATCACTTACAGACACAAAATCATCCACATGCACCTCTCGATATTTTGCAAAAAACAAGCGTATAGCCAATGTCTGCATCTTCCTTGGTATTGAAATTGTGGTATGGTCACATCATACTTTAGACTGCACAGGTCATCCGTGCAAGGTCCATAACCACCACCCCAACATTCGCGCAAAAAAACTACTAGAGACTCTGAATCTCGTAACAGTAGCGCGGCTGCAAACAATACACTCCTTGCATCCTCCGGGGTGATCGATTTGATCTGTCGCCGTATACCAATTTCTCTGTGCAAGTCCAATGCTCGGTTTTCATTAATGATAGCTCCTGGGTTGATAGTGCTTTTCTCCACCTCCTGGCACCAATTCCTTTCAATATCTGACATACGCGCTATCACTTGCCTTGCCGTTGAGTCAGGTTTACATATACTATACCACGCTAACTCTCGCCACTCTGCTGTGAGAAGTCCTTCCTTAAACGTATAGCTTCGATATTCTTCTTTCCTCTGTACAACCGTCTTGACCGTCTCTGTATTTGTATCGTTCATTGGAGTAAGATTGTTCAAAAACTTCCCCACACATTCCATCACAGTTCTGCATTGTATTTGCAGGCAGGTCTACCTCTTCCGAGACGCACTTGTGGTCCTCTTTTGGTGCACAGAGATTCTTTCTACACGACAGCTCATATTTTTTTGGTGGACTGATCCTCTACATTACCTTCTTGAAGACTAGAAATTGAATCTGCCGTGGTTTCTGTCAAATCTATGGCTATGGGGTTGTCCTGTCTTGATTTTCTATCATCATCTAGGGTGCTGTCCAATAGTCCTTCTCTGAGTGTTGGCTCCCATGTTCCTTCATTCACCGTTTTCCGTTGTTCGAAAACTTTCCCGGAGTTTGTATTTTTTCCTTTTTGTACTGTACCTTCAATCCCCACATCTTTGCACATATTAACATCTTCCGCCGACATTCTTTGCAATTCACATTGAGTCACCCCAACATTTGCCACACTTTTCGCTTCCACTTCCACTGCGGGTGATGGACTTGGGCTCCCTGGTATCGCAGAATCCATAACCTCTGCTCTTCATCGACGTTCACATAACTCTCTTGTTCCAACTGAGGGCATTACCTTATAAAGGCGTGCTCGGCGTTCTGTGTTCTACACTTTAGCCGACGGAGTTTTTGTCTGATACCATCATATGACCTCGGCGTGGTCTTGGATCCGCTCGTGTTTAACGCATCACGTAACTTATTAGCAATTAAATTCACGTCCCCTTCCCCACGTTCGATTGCCTCCTCCAATATGAGATCCTCTTGTGGGGTCCATCTCTTGCCACCTTTTCCGCTTTCACCTTGGCTATCATTTCCATATGATAGTACTCGGAAATCTCCTATATTCTCCTGGCGCAAGACTTGTATCTTTTTTTTGTACAGATATTTTGGTGCGTATTTTCTAGCTTGTGGGAATTGCACTGGATACTGTTACACTATCAGTCCGATCTTGGCCTTTCGTTCCATTAGACTTGTCAACCACTTCACTTCTACTTTAGTCCACTCATTATCTCGTTTTCGTTTTAATCCCAATCGCCTTAGCATAATCTCGACACTAGCCTCGGTTCTCTTAGCACATCCATTTAATTGACACCGTTGGTTGTACAAGTCGCTTATATCGGAAACTGGTTTTGTCTGATCCTCACTCTCGAATTGTATACGTACTAACTCATCCTTCTCCTTCTTGGTCCATCTAGGAAGGCATGTATGGGAAGACTTTCGTTTAGCCACAGGTTGTGGATCGGATGTACTACTAGGGGCGACCCTTGATATGTTGGCACCATCCTCGCTGCGATCCATTCTGCTGGATAATTCTCCTGACGGTCTCAAGCTCAACAATGTTTGTATCGTGTCCACGTTATCCGTCTTATGTCATTCCAATTCGTTCGCTTGATAACTCTCCAAAAAATAACTTCTTTAAGACTAGGGAGCCGATGAGTTAACCCAATACTGGTCTAGTATAGACTTCTATTGTGCTCCTTGATCAAATCCGAGACGGTGACTGCCGTGAACGCTCCCGTTGTAAGCCAATCCTCAGCACTTTATTAAGTCAAACAACTGTGATTCGTTCATAATACCCACTTTTTAGAACAATCACACTCTGAGATTTACTGTCGTGGACGGCCATGTCGTGAACGGTCATGTCGAGGACGGCCATGTTGTAGCCGGTGCGTATACGCACGGTGGGCTAGCGCACAGAGGAAGACTTTCCTTAAAGCGGCTTTCGCCGCTACTTAGCCGATACGCCCTTATAAAAGGGCTTAGTAGGAGAGAGCTCTCCTACTCGGGGCCAAGATTCCCGGGTTAGTTTACTCTAGCCTGTACTAGTTCCTTAACGGCAAGGCTCCCTTACAAAGGGTGTAGCTAAGGGGAGGGCTCCCCTTACGCTACGGCACTCACTACACGCACGACCGGTCGAGGTCGTGCGTCTGTACTAAGGAGTGTAAAGTAAACTGAATATGTATTTAATATGTAATTATTTAAACTAATATAAACTATATGTAACACTAAGTAGAATATTCCTAATTCATACCTATCTAAAATGTAGTGTACACACCTGTGTACTGACACGTGGATGGCTGACACCACCACACCAAGGGCCCATGCCCTGATTGGTTAAAATAACCAAAGGTTCGAAACCTTTCCACCCGGCCAATACTGGCCTAAACCGTGGTGTACTCATGTACACCAACACTCAGTGTTATCCGAATGTAACCCCGTTACATCCTCCCCCATCAAGACTATTGCTTACGCAATAATCAAAATTTTGTTGGAGAACTCCAACGCCAGTACCTCTGGCTGTCCATTGTACACCCTCAGCGGTGCTATGGACGCAAACTATTCCGACGGCTCGGAATTGGACGCCCTTGGGGAGCTCTCCCCAACGGCTGGCCATGTTGATAGTGCCTAACGGCGCTATCAGTCATCCAACCCATTCCCCACACGTGGGGAGAACGCACTAACTCGTGCGCCACCGTTACCCGCTAGGGGTGATACCTCCAGGTTGCCACAGGAAACCACCACCAATGAACCGTCCTTGGTTCAAGAGGCCCGACGTGCCGGACGGGAACGTAAGGGACCTCGCGACCCTCAAAAGAGGGCTAAGAACGCGGTCAAGCGAGGCTTAGCCTCTTATACCCCTGTACCAGCGGCTATACTATCGCGTGAAATTGCGCATCGGAACCAACTCCGGGTCCGACTACTAACGCCCAAACATTATTCCGTTAATGCCTACCGGACGCGCCTTGGGAAGCAGGCACGCGGTGTCCTCGTGGATATCTTCCGCGAGATTCCCATTGTTCTCCTGAGGGACGAAATCGTCGAAGACGCAGAACAGGAGTTCCGCGCCTGGGCGGAAAGGGAGAAACGCCTCCCCAGTTTCGATGCGCTGTACAAAATCTTTTCCGAACACGACGTTCGGGTAGAGAGGGCGCTACGCTTGTCCTATGCTCAGCCCAAAGCGCAAGGTCAATTACCTGCCTCCTATTATACGCGCTCTGCTCTCGATGTGGTGCCGGAGAGCAATGCAATCACAGCATCTTCCTCCGGCGAACTCCCAGCTACAGGGAGTGAAGGGGCTTCTTCAGCCCCTTTGGTCGTTGACTCTCAGTGAGATTCTCCCGCTCGAAAGCATCAACGACGTCACGGCAATCCTGCCGCAGGGGAGTCTCGTACTCCCACGAGTTCTCGGAATGTGGATATCCTTTCCACTTCACCAGGTATTGGGTCTCACCCCGGTGATGGCGTCGTGCCATCAGGCGTTCCAAATGATAATGTGGAGTACCATCCGTATCGAGCACTGGAGGAGGGGGTCGCGCTATTGCGGCGTGACTTCCACGAGCGCTGTGATCGGCACAGCCGTCGCATCCAAGATTCTCAGGAGAGACTCCGCAACGAGGGGAGTGCAAATGAACGCCTCGAGGAGCGGCTTGCCTCCCTCGAGTCTCTCGTTGCGGAGCTTCAGGGTTGTATTTCGACCCTGTCGGAGATGTTCCGACCTGTTGTGCCTTTTGGCTATCCGGTTTCTCACCCTCCACCGCGAGGGGACCCGCCTCCGGGTTCTGGTATGGCTTAAGCATACCCACATAAAAGGTTGGATGCGTACGCATCGCCTTCGGGATGTCTAAGGTGTACGACAAGCCCTTTCGGGCTAACACCTTAAAGGGACCCACAAACCTGGGGCGCAGTTTATTTCGCAACACATTTGAAACTGCATGTGTACGAAGATTTTTAGCGTTTAACAAAACACTTTCTCCTACTTTGTATAAACTTTTATTACGCCGCCCCTTTCGGTCAGCTTGCTCCTTCTGCTTGTCTTGGCTTTCCGCCATGGCATCGCAGAGGTGTCGTAAGACACTAAGGCGCGTCGATAAAAACTTATCGATGTGCTTTCGCACAGATACAGAGCTGACATCGGGGAATCCTCCCCCCTCAAGCCCTGGAACACACACATGTGGCGTTAATGGAACTCTCGGATTCACCAATCCGTTCACGTAAAACGGGGTAAACCCCGTAGATGCATGTACCGAATTGTTGATAGCAAATTCAACCATTGGAAGCATCTCACTCCAACTCTTTGGAGAATCCGGACATAAACTCCGGAGAATATCCTCCACAACGCGATTAACGCGTTCCGTCTGACCGTCCGTCTGCGGGTGATCCGCAGTGGACATGAGGAGCTTGGTGCCTAACCCCTTAAACAACGCTCCCCAGAATTGTCCCGTAAAACGGGGATCCCGATCCGATACCACGGAGTCGGGTAGACCATGTTGTCGAAAGACACTGTCTAGAAACACTTTTGCTGTTCCTTGTCCATCTATGGACTCTGGCACCGCCGCCAGGTGAGCCATCTTGCTCAAACGGTCTACAAAGACCAATATGCCGGTGTTCCCGGCCTTATCCTTCGTAAAACCGAAGATAAAATTCATGCTAATGGATTTCCAGCACTCCGTTGGAACCGATAAGCTCACCAAAGGCAGCTGACTCTGCATAGGGTTTGACCCTCTGACACGTCTCACAGGCGCGTATATACGCACCGACACACTTATACATATTGGGCCACCAATACAAAGCGCTTAAAGCGCTGTAGGTCTTATCCCGACCTAAATGACCCCCGGTAGGGGCGTCATGTGCCTCAAAGAGGACTCTATACTTCAGTTCCTCATTATGAGGAACTACCACCCGCGGAGTGTCCTCCGCACTCGTGCTATAAAGTAGCAGACCGTCACAGTAACTGTAACGGTGTAAACGAGCTCTTGCTCGACTTGACAGGGTTGGCTCAGACGTGCCAAGACCCTTTTCACCTAACGCGCGGATAAGAGCCGTACATTGTGGGTCTTTCTCATACGCCTGGCGTATGAGATCCACTACAGACGTGGTGACGAATGTCGCGTGAGCGAGCTCGTAATCGGGACGACGCGACAACGCATCTGCAAACACGTTCTGCTTGCCAGGTTTATACTTAACCTCAAAGTTGTACTCCGCAAAGAAGGAGAGTCAACAGGCCATCCGTTGCGAGAGATGAGGCGACTTTGTCGCTTTCCGTAAGGACGCGTGGTCAGTATAAACCACGAACGGCTTTGAGCCGAGTAGGTGAACCCTAAATTTGACAAGAGCCTACTTCATTGCAAGTAGCTCCTTGTCATGAACGGGATAATTCCATTTTGCAGCTTTAAGCTGCCTCGACTCAAACGCAATTACGCGTTCCCTTCCTGCATCGTCTGCTTGTAACAAAGCACATCCGATTGCGAAATCGGAGGCGTCGCAGACGACACTAAATGGTTTCCCAGAATCTGGGAGAGCAAGAACGGGAGATTTTAACAAGCTCCCCTTAACAGCTTCAAAAGCGTTTTGGTGTTCAGTTTCCCAACACCAATCAACATCCTTCTTAAGAAGGTCGGTCAATGGCTTCGCCATTTCAGCGTAGTTCTCGCTGTACTTGTGGAGAGAGTTAGCTAATCCTAGCCACTTCCGTAAATCGCTAAGATTTACAGGCGAAGGCCACTCCACAATGGCTTTCACCTTCGCTGGATCCGCCCGCACTCCATCCTTACCGATGAAGCATCCGAGGAAAGGAATTTCCTCAGCACCAAAGATACACTTGGATGCGTTTTCATATAACTTATGCTCTCGCATACATTCGAGCACTGCTCGAAGGTGTATCAGATGCGTCTGAACATCAGACGAGTCACCTTCCGCACTACTATGGACGAATATATCGTCGAAGTACGTCTGAGCGTACTTCCTATGAGGGCGGAAGAGTTGAGTCACCAAGCGATCGAAAGTCGCTTGTGCATCTGAAAGCTTTTGTGGCATAACAAGCCACTCCCACAGCATTCCACTAGGCGTGCTAACCGCTGTCAGCGGAATATCGGACGCTCGCATTAGCACCTGATAATACCCGTCCACCAGATCTAAGGCACTGTACACAGTACAGCCCGCCATATTGTTCTGGAGGACATCCTTCCGAGGAATCGGAGTTTGCATGGGTACAGTAGCTGCGTTCAGCTTGTTATACGCATGCACAATGCGCCACTTTCCGTTCGGTTTACGAACAAAAAAAGTGGTAGATGAGTGGGGAGACTTACTCTCCCGTACCATCCCTGACTCTTCTTTCCCCTTGAAGAATGCGTCGATGACGTCGCATTGTTCCTTGGGGAGAGGCCACTTCCTAGTGACGCAGTATTTGGTTCCGGGAACCAAATCAATTTCATGTCGGACTCCCCGATCCGGTGGTAACCCCATCGGTGGGTTGTCACTAATGACATCTACAAATTCCTTTAATAAGGAATGGTAAGGGTCCTCAGGATCTGCGAGGATCTTGAGGCCGCTTCGGGCATTTAATGCCTGTTTGGGTTTCACCAAAACTGACTCGTCCATCGTGGATGAGGAGTTCAACTCCTCTTCCGGACGCAACACGACGACCTCGTCGATTTCATCTGCTTTCAAAGCAGTCTCAAACTCGTTGAAGGACATATCCTCCAACGACAACAGTTCGCCTACCCCAGGCAACCGTTCCAAAGGCTTATGCCTTCTGTGACAACACCTGTCACACTATTCAGCATCCTGTAGAACTGCTGACTACTGGCCTCGGGACTCATCCCGAGACCCAGATGGGGGGAGTCAATTGCCCCATCTATTGGAAGCTCCACGCGCCTATCCACAGAGGTCTCTACCTCTACCACCGGTGACTCGCCGGTCTCACCTATAACGGCGTAGTCGAAATCATTTCCGACGTGCGAAAGAGACGAACCCCTGGTCTCTTCTCTTGGAAGCGCCTCGCGCCTAACCACAGGGGTCTCTACCCCTACCACTGGAGTTACCACAGGTAGCTCACCAGTCTTGCCTATAACGGCGTGGTCGGAATCATTTCCGACGTGCAAAAGAGACGAACTACGGGTCTCTTTGTGTGGAAGCGCCTTCGCGCTTAACCACAGGGGTCTCTACCCCTACCACTGGAGTTACCAC
>CM047588.1:14902948-14923049 GCA_026184515.1 Peronosclerospora sorghi | reverse complement strand
ACAGGTTTTGCACCCTTAGGACCTCATGAGGTATCTCTTCGTACGATCTTGCGTTGGTTTGTTGTTACTTAGTTGTGCTTTATGTTATATATACAGGTTTTTCACCTTTTGGACCATAGTAGGTATCTCTTCGTATCATCTCCACATCATCAGGTCATCGAGTCCGCATGTCCTCACTTTCTCTATCATTCTCATTATTTAGCTATGTCACTCCATTCAACATAGCTAGTCACGTAATTTACCCACAAATTCCAACATCTTCCAATTTTGTTCGAACATGTGTCTTTCTTTTATATTTTTGTTTGTTTGTCTCTTCTGATTCTCCCTAATGCAACCAACTCGGGTCCGCATTCTACTCATCACAACCAACATGGGTCCGTGATAGGGATGCACTGCATCTTCTGGGGCTTCCTTTTCTTGTGTCTTCTGATTTCTTGTTATCCCCTTTTTTCTTTCGTCATATTTCCTCTTCGTTCTTCTCTTATGCTAAGGCTTCTACAATTCCTCTTCAGTGATGTTCTCTTCTACTGTCTGGGCTGCATAATGCCGATTTTACCAATCTCGCTGCGCATCAAACTCATACAAGAGTATGGTACACGAAAAATTGTCTTCGGGCTCCCACGTCATCTCATCAGCATCCTTCCACTGGATAAGGTACTCCTTCATCCCAGGCCCGTTTCTTGTCCGCTGTTTCATTCGAGAATCTACTATGCGCTCCACTTCCCATTCATCGTCTTTGCCCGGTTCATACCAGGAATCTTCTGGGAGTAACGCTTCGTCTAACTCCAATGCATCCTTAGTGTGAATCTTTTCACGGGTACTCCTCATTTTGTTGATGTAGGGCTTCAGCCGAGCAATATGCACTAATGGGAATATTCGACTCTCAGCTGGCGGTATCACCAACCGATACACCGCGTCGTCCACCCGTTCGTCCACCACATTTGGGCCATGCCATAAGTGAGCAAACTTTCTTACTAACCCTGGATTGACCAAATCGTGATACAGCCAGACTAACTCTCCAGGGTTGTAGGCTGTTTTTTTATTCGAACATAACTTCGATTTAACTCTCTCGTTATGAAGTTGGGCTCTGTCTTTACCCACTTGCTCTCGAATGATGGCTGTCTGCGCTTGAGCTTCCATGTGCCTTTTATTCACGGCTAATCTCCAATCCAGTGCATTAATTTCCGTGACAGATTGATCTTTCGGTGGTAGCATTGCCTCCATCGTAGTTCGAGGTTCCCCGCCATGTACCAAGTAGAATGGGGTTTGGTGATGTTGTAGATCCACCGAAGTGCTCAATGCAAACTCCAAAAGAGCCATATATTCATTCCAACCTCTCTGCTCCGGATCCGTGATGTAACATTTGATTGCCTTGATCACTGTTTTCACAGATCGTTCCTGTTTCCCATTGGCCTGCGGACGGTAAGCTAACGTAGGTCTCTGGTTTTGTTTTAGCAAACGATTGGA
The DNA here is from genome assembly GCA_026184515.1 of Peronosclerospora sorghi. Classification (NCBI taxonomy): domain Eukaryota; phylum Oomycota; class Peronosporomycetes; order Peronosporales; family Peronosporaceae; genus Peronosclerospora; species Peronosclerospora sorghi. Next base: position 14,921,582 of record CM047588.1, on the reverse strand, counting down.
TCTTCTGAAAACCGAACTCATGAATCTTGGATCTCTATCATGCCTCAACATCTCTTGGGGTCCAAATCTCTTATAAACTCCCACCATATACGCTTCTGCTGCATCTTGCGAAGTGGTGGTGATCATTGTAATTAATATCACATACCCGGAAAACAAACAGATAAAACACAATAGTGCTTTATGACCCATAGTGGTCTGCGACAGCGGTAATGCAAAATCCATAGCCAAAATCTGAAAAGGTCTTGACGCCACAATGTTGCCGTTAGTGCGCCCCTGATATCTTGGGTTCCCTTTCGCAGTGGCACAATCTTCACACGCTGCAACATAATTCTCAATATGGGCATACATACCCCTCCAATAATACTTGGACGTCAACCGCGCGTAGACTTTTCCAACCCCTTGATGTGCCCCACTACCAATCTCCACATGGTAGGCATGTAGCACATCTTCTTGTAATACGGTTGGTACTACCAATCGCCACACTTGATCTACAGTCCCACTTCTTGTGTAAGCGATGTAATAAAGAATCTTCCTACTGTCCAGTTCATACATCGTCGCGTGTCGCGCTACTCTCTTCCATTCGCTGGCGGAATTTAGCTTGTCATCTTCCCCTTTCAGATACGCTATAACCTTTCCACACCAATCATCATCATTCTCAGCCGATGCCATTCGCTCAAGTCTAATGGCTGGCGCCGTTTTATAAGGGTCCTCTTCTGCGCCTTCTGGGCCTTGTTCCGCTCCAACGGTACTGTCCTCTACAGGGTGCATCTCATCTTCTATGTCCGCCCCTTGTTCCGCGGTCTGACTTCCTTGGTGTTGACGATGTACTTTCTTCGGCTTACGCATGATTCGAGTGATCACAAATACTTGTGGTGACCGATATCCACAATCTTCCCAAACAGTGACTTCAGTGGTATCCACTTGTGCCTCACTACTTGGATTACTTCTGAAGTCGTCGAACGATTTAGAAGTCGCCTCCGGGGGGGCCTCACTCTTATCCCTTTCTGGAGGACCATCTGCATTAGCAAATAACAACTCTGGTAATCGATTCAACATTTTCAGATCCGTCATTTGTTGATCACTTGTAATCTTCCCTGATCGCTGTTCTTTCATAGCGCACTGTGTAAGAAAATGTGCTGCTTGATTATACTTGCGTGCTACATGCACTAAACTTATCGCCTCAAAAGTCTCAACCAGCGAGTGCACTCTGTTTAGCCAGACCAATAACGAAGCATGGTTACAAAGTAAATCTCCATTAACTTGTCCGATCACAAATCTCGAATCCCCACACACTACGTTTTACATGATGTACTTGCGCAAGTTGTAATGCACCGATTAGCCCGTGATATTCGCTGTCATTCACCGTGAGATTGTCCTGAATTCCATATTCCGCCGCTATCACCTCCCAAGTGGGTAATTCCCATATTATCATACCAAAAGTGCCCTTAGGATCATGTTTCATCCGTACTGCACCATCAAACGACAAGACATATCCAGTGCTTTGGAGACGCAAACCTGGTATTGGTCTAATAATTGGCTTATCCTTCAGTGTCTTTAGTGGGGCAATATCTTCTAGTACTGCATTCATCTTTTCTATAGACACTATCGATGTGGCCAATAATGCGGGTAAGCCAACACCTTCATGGTCCATTCTTATGATCTCCAACGACCATGTGGATAACATTACCGCCCATTAACTCCTCTTCCAGTTAAACTATTAGACGTAAATAGACATCGCATCGTAGAGTACCTTGCGTATACTGTTATATGTTGTCCAAATAGAATATGGCTAGCGCACCTCCTGTTCTGCTCCTGTATATCGGGTCTCCGCATCTTTGAACACTTTACTGACATATATTACTGGATGCAAGATCCCATCGTGCTCTTGACACACTGTAGCTCCGAACGCCCACGTATTGGTGTATAAAATTATAGTTAGCGGTTTTGCTCGCTCGATATGTCGCAACAATGGCGCATGAATAAGCCGTGTCTTCAACAATTCAAAAGACTTTTCAGCATGAACCAATTGAGTCCCGTCCCTTAACTGCAGATCCGTTAATTCATACAGTGAAGCCGTTATCGTCGCGAAATTGTCGATAAACCTTAGATAATATATCAGGCTACCAGTTAATCTCTGAACCCTTTTTAACGTCCGTGGAAATGCCATCTTACTAATTGAGTCTAGATTGCGCGGGGACGCTTCAATTCCCTTTGAAGATATGCGATGACTCAGAAACTCTACACTGTGCTTCCCAAATGCACTCTTGGGTAAGCTTATGGTGTTTCTCCAATATTTGAACGACTCCAAAAGGTTCTTAAGCATTAAACATAGCGTATCCCAGCTATTCGCATCAAACGTAATGCCATCAATGTATTAGCGCCTCCCAATGTCAGGTCGCTCCTCAGTATCTACCACTTGGCCACTATGAAACACATCTTGTGATAGGGGTACGTCTGTCTCCAAGACATATGCAGCATTATCATCGATATCCATGGCGGTGTCATCGTTCATGATCTTACACATCACCCCCATCTGTTGTGAGCGTCGGACCATTGTCCACAAGGCATTATCAACTATACGGTGATATATCTGTGGCGCATTCTTTAACCCTTGCGGCATTCGAAGCCATTCAAAATGTCCTAGCGGACAAATGAAGGCAGTAATCAACCGAGCCCTTTTCTTCATGGGTATATCCCAATATCCACTCGCGTTATCCCATGAACATAACCACTTAACCCCTTCAAAGTTATCCAACAAATCATCTATCAGAGGCATTGCGTACACCATCAGTATTGTCTTTTGATTCACAGCTCGGTAATCAATGCACAATCGTATGTCTGTTTTATTTTTCTTTAACAAGATCATGATTGGTGATGCCCAAGCTGACTCCGAGTACTTAATTAATCCTGCTTGCAATAAGACTCGTATTAACTCGTACAACTTTGGTAAGAGGTGGGCTGGTACCTTGCGCGCTTTCTGAGCTATAGGCAAATTGTTTCCAACATCCACATCACATACCACACCTTTGGCCGGTGGCGGTAACGCATTTAACCAGAGCTTATGAATCCATCAGCATATTCATATAATAATGACCGTAACTGGTCTTCTTGCTCCTTGGTGGTGATCCCTGGCTCTCCTACATCCGCTTGAGCCATATCAGGTGATGTTATCGGACCTTGTTCCACTTCAGGTATAAGCACCAACTGTTCCTCCATAGCTTCAGCCGACATCTCCACCCCTTCATGCAGGTAGACCTCCCTATCCAATTTCGTCTGATCTACCTTCAATGGGTCTATAGCTTCCATCACATATACAGCGGGGGGCTTATCCCCAACCGTCCGTACTGCATGTACACTAGTCCAATTAATCGTCAGACCAGCACTCCCCATAACTCGCTCATATACTTGCGTGTAATCTTCCGAGAGTCGATCTTCTTGTGTCAGTAACGGTGGCATATTTTCGTTGGGAATCTGACAACTTTGATCTTTCGTATTCAGATTACCCCCGCTTTCACCAAGAAGTCTGTTACAAGTATCGCTAAAGTCTGCGACTCAATGTTTGCCACCAACATCTCGCAGCTAAAAATAACCGATGGGCCCATCCGAACCTTGAGCGTGGCCAAACCAATTGCACCAATGGTATTTTCTGTTACGCCACAAAAACTTGTCGGGGTATCAACATCCGGACTGCTTTATGCAACATCTTCGCCACATTGGTATGTAATACTGATATATTTGCACCAGAATCCAACATTAACGGCAACTCCAAATCATCAATTGCTCCCTTCACATATATTTGCGTTGCAGGTTGTGTAGACTTGGGCAACTGTTGCCATCCTTCTCGTTCTCCCTCTCTTTTGTCCACCAACGTGACATAGGCTGAGACATCTGCTGCTTCATTAGTCTCTGACGTATCTTTTTTCTCTTCTTCTTTATATTCAAATGCAACTTGTTTTTCTGGTTTTTCTTTTAATTTCTTCTTTTCTTGATCTTCGTCCATATTGAGCGATCTCTCCATGCAAAATGTATCATTTTTCTTGTTTTATTGTACACCTAAGGGTGGACGCGGTGTCTCTTTCACATTGCTCGACATTGCCCCCCCCCTTTCTCTCGACAGTGGTCGCAACGCACTGTGGGGTTAGACATTTAACTGTGCGGCCACTTGGTCCTTGGTTAGCTCCCCGGACTTCAACTTGCTCCTCATCTCGGCCATATCTTCTATGAACTTCCGACAATACCTCATAACATGACCGACTGTTTTACAATGCTCACACGTCTGCAATTTCCAACATTTGTCTTTATCATCTCCTCTTCGATTGCAATGTTCACACACCACGCCCCCATCATTGTTATTAGGCGCACTCGTTCGTGCACCTCTATCTTCATAATTAGAGCGTGCCCGCTGCATGGTATGTACTTCTCCGCCCACCACATGTATGCTGGGTTGTACATCTTCATATACCACTTCGGCACCCTTGCGTGCAGTTATTTTCTTTCCAGGCCTTGTCACACGTGCCTCATGCTTCGTTAGCACCCTTTCCAATTCCTCAATGTTATTGAATGTCATATGCTGATATTGCATTTGTATGACGCGATCATGAATGGTATCAAAGAATTGCTGGATGTGCTCTTCCAACAATGAGGTGTTATAAACATCTCGGAAATCTATTCCAGCTCGTAATGCCGCGGCATTTAGCCGGTAAAAATGTAGTCGCTAACTCGTCGTGTTTATGTGTCAATTTGGAATACATGACCCGAGGCGAAATTTTATCCACGCAAATCTTCCGTTGAAACAAACCTATTACTGCATCCCAATCATACTTCACCGTATCCGCCAATTGCTCGTACCACCAAGACGCTGTGTTCGTCAAGCTATCCACAAACATCCCTAGCCGATGATCGTCATCCCAACGTGAAATGTTTGATGCATGCAAAAATCTTGTCACCCATGCTCTTGCACTCCCAGCGTCTTGTTTATTTCCGTTAAATATCTTGATCTCTGTATTCTGGATAATAGCTGTTACCGGCTGTCCAGATGACGCCCATGTGTTTTGTTTCCCACTCGACATGCCATATCTTGATGCCCTTGGCGGGTTAGAATAGGCCTTCGTTGGTTCCGTCGCTCTTTGGCAGGGTGCACTAGCCGTCCCCTTCGTCGTAGCCGGCGTGCGACTAGCTGACAAAGACGCGGTAACTTTCGCTAATTCCTACAAACTTAAATGTCAATCTTGCATCAATTGGACTAAACTCTCTACCACTGGATTCTGCTGTTGCGACACTAATCGTGGCGGTGACATGATCTCGTCCTCATCCGAGGAAAATTCCAACTTCTTCCTTACTCGACGGTCAGGTTTTAGTCTCCAATCCACAGTGTCTTCCAACTCATCGTCATTACACAACTCCTGCATACCCGGTGGTTTAGCTTCTTTCACCGGTGTGTGAGTGGTGTCTGACACAAAGTAATAACTTGGACTGACATCTGTAGCCTCTTTCTGGTAAAACATCAAGGATTTTTCCCACTGTTTTTCCGCTAATAATAGTGACACCATCAGACCAATATCTTTTGCGGTACGATCCAGATTGAAGTCACATGCATTATAGAATTCTTCCCGTCGTACAAACTAATAGCCACAATTTCGAAGCAGCGTTTCTATAGCTTCAATTGACTCTGTTAGTCCTCCAAAGGAAGTAAGATCTTCCTTAACTCTAAAGTTAGGGGCAGCTCTCGCCACCTTGCAAATCTCATATATTGAAAACCAACTATGTGAGTCGCCAGGTAACTTCAACACATGCCGTTGATACCGTGCCATTCTTGCGCAGGCCTCAGAGAAAGTGTAAGTTATCTCATGGTCCTCCTGAGAGCGCTGTAACTTAAAAACCAGCTCTTTCTCTCCCTCAGTAGACATTAAAGCCATTTTGTAATTAAAATTGTATTAATTCGACGTGAAATCCCGGGTCGCGGCACCGGTTGTCGTGAAGGAACTTAAATTTTCGAGGTTTCCACTCAAAAAACAACACAAGGAAGCGATAGAATACACCTCTCTTGCTTATACTTCCCAGGTTCTTGATACTTACGTCCGAACCTTAATACAAAATTACTGAATATGGACACTTCCCTGTAACACTCAGGCTGCCCCTTAGCTTAGGTAACCGCAAAGGATCTTTATCACGCCTTAACACGCGTTTACTTAAAGGTGTCCTCGGGTTGTACTTAGTTTTTGTATAGGTTTAGAGAGACGGTTTTGTTAAGTGGAGGTCGACTGGTCACTAAGGGGGAAAATTGATTATATTAAAAGTACTAAAAAATCCTATATCTGCCTCTAGTGTCTGTTCACCTTGTTACTTCTTGGTTACTTCAGCACTGGCTTCAATACCGAAAACCTCACTTCATGGTCGGCTAAAACAACGTATACTCTTTATGTATACTTTTCGTATACACTTAACCACAGACTCCATCCACTTCACCACAGGTGTTTCTTCCGGCGTTCGCATTGATACGGCTGTTCAGCCGCAGGGCCAGGCGTATAGAATGCTAAACCATTCCTTACCATAGTCCTAGCCCACGTTTGGGGGTCACGAGGACACTCAAATTATATGCCGCCCGTGTCGGGCGTTTGGGGGCTCGTAAAGCAGCCTTTCGTGCCTGTGCGGCAAGTTGAGTTTCTTGAGCCGCATCCAGCTCATTGGTGATGATCGCCTTCGGCGATCCGGATGTATCATCCGAGATTGGTAGGGGTGGCGCACTATCAACTGCATTTTCCCCACGTGTGGGGGAGGGATTAGGCTGCCGACATCGCCTTTCGGCGTTGTCGGAGCGGTCAGCCTTTGGGGAGATATCCCCAAGGGCATCCCCCTCCGAATTATAGGAATAGTCTACCTCCTCTTCTCGAGGAGAATCTTCAGCACCACTAAAGGTGTTCATGGTAAGCCAGAAGTTCTGGCAGTTGGAGTTCTCCAACTATAATTGATTATTGCGTAGCAATAGTCTTGATGGGGGAGGATGTAACAGGGCTACATTTGGGTATGTTGTGTACATAAGTACACTACGGTTGAGGTCAGTATTGACCAGTCCGAAAGGTTTGGACCTATTGGTTATGATAACCAATCAGGGCAGGAGACCTTTGTGGAGGCGTGGCAGCCTGCCACGTGTTGGTAAACAGGCGGTGTACATTACATTTCGGCTAGGTACGAATTGAGTAAGTTCTACTTAGTATTACATATACTTTACATTAGTTTAAATTTATTTAGGCTAATTATATATATTAAATATACATTCAGTTTACATTTCACTCTAAAGACTGCTAGGCGCGCGACCTCGACCGGTCGCGCGCGAAGTGAGTGTTGTAGTGAAAGGGAATACCTTCCCTTAACTACTCGCTTATAAAGGGAAGCCTTGTATCAAGGAGTTAGTTTATACTAACTTGTAAACCAAGGGAAATATTGGCCCCGAGTAAGAGAGCAATCTCTTACTAAGTCCTTTTATAAGGGCGTATCGGCTAAGTAGCAGCATATCGCCGCTTTAGGAAAGTCTTCCTCTGTGTGCTAGCCGCACCGTGCGTATACGCACCGTCTACACTGTTGAAACCAAATCGATTTAACTGGTGCTAGCGAGTTACGCAGACTTTACGCCCTAGTATATCTCGCAAGTGCGCACATATTTTCGAACCCACTTATACTGGTTCTTCCAGTAAAAGCGGAAGTCGCGTGCGAGAGAAGCGTACGATTCTCCCGATCTTGATGCGCCGAAATCGATGCATCAAGATGCTCAAACATGATTTTTGCTTGAAATCAACATCGTTGGGAACAAGGGTGTGACTGTCATCATCTTGATTGTGCTATAGAGCAGACCATTGTGAAATCGATAGCGATGCCCGCTTGTGCAGCCGGTGCGTACACGCACGGTGTGGCTAGCGCACAGAGGAAGACTTCACTTAAGCGGCGATACGCCTCTACTTAGCCGATAAGCCCTTATATAAGGGCTTAGTGGGAGATTGCTCTCTCACTCGGGGCCAAGATTCCCTGTGTTTACGGTTAGTAAACACTAACGCCTTATTCCAAGGCTTCCCTTAGAAGGGAGTAGCTAGGGGAGGTTCTCCCCTTTGCTACAACACTCACTGCACGCGCGACCGTTCCGGGTCGTGCGCCTAGCAGTATTCAGTGTATTTGTAAACTGATTTATTTATTTAATATAAAATTAGCCTAACTTAATAAACTAATATAAACTATATGCAATACTAAGTAGAACTTACTATATTTGTACCTAGCCGAAATGTAATGTACACCACCTGTGTACCACCACGTGGCGGGCTGCCACGCCTTCACAAAGGGCTCTCGCCCTGATTGGTTAAAACAACCAATAGGTCCAAACCTTTCGGATTGGTCAATATTTGACCTTAACCGTTGTGTATTTACGTACACCAACTTAACTCAATGTAACCCCGTTATATCCTCCCCCATCAAGACTATTGCTACGCAATAATCAATTTTAGTTGGGAACCCCAACTGCCAGAACTCTGGCCTTCAATGAGCACCTATAGTGGTGACGATCATTCTCCTCGAGAAGACGATGTCGACTACTCTCACTCCGATATCTCGGAGAAGGGTGCCCTTGGGGATAGATCCCCTAAGGATGACCGCTCTGACAACGCCGAACGGCGATGTCGGCAGCCTAATCCGCTCCCCACACGTGGGGAACCGTGCTAACTCGCGCGCTACCGTTACCAACGTCGGATAATGAATCCAAGTCGCCGAGGGCGACCATCACCAATGAGTTGGACGCGGCGCAGGAGTCACAACTTGCCGCACAGGCACGAGAGGCTGTGTTACGCGCCCCCAACCGCCTTCACGTGCGGAATATCGCTTTGCGGGTCCTGGTGACCTCCAAAAGTGGGCAAAGAACGAGGTAAAGAAGGTTTTATCCTTCCATACCATCTGCCCTGCGGCTGTACAGCCGCGTAAAATCGCACACCGGAAACAAATCCGGGAAAGACTGCTCACGCAGAAGCAGTTCACTGCCACCTCGTACCGAGGGCGTCTCGGGAAAAAGGCACAGGTTGCCGAGGTTGAGAACCTCCGCGAATTTCCCTGCGTTCTCCTACAAGGGGAAGATGCCGAAGATGCAGAGCAGAGATTACGCGCTTGGGCGGAAGGGGAGAAACGTCTCCCTGACTTTTTAAAGCTGTACAACAGCTATTCTGATCGTGACATTTGGATAGAGAGGGCATTATGCTTGGAGTTTGCCAGAGCCAAAGCGATGGGGCAATCACGTGCCCCTTATCACACGCGCTATGCTAGCGCCCGTGACCTCACTTTGGTGCCGGAGAGCAATGCAAGCTCTGCATCTGCCTCCGGCGAAATCCCAACTACTGGGAGGGAAGGGGATTCTCCCTCCCCTTTGGTCGTCGACTCGCAGCGGCATTCTTCCGCTCTAAAGCGTCAACGACGTCTCGGCAATCCTGCCGCAGGGGAGTCTCGGACTCCCACGAACTCTGTGAATGTGGATAACCCTTCCACTTCACAAGATACTGGGTTTCACCCCGATGATGGCGTCGAGCCATCAGACGCTCCACATGGAAATGTAGAATACCCTCCGAATAGAGAACTGGAGGAGGAGGTGCGCAATTGCGACGTGAGGTTCACGAGCGCTGTGATCGACACAGCCGTCGCATCCTGGAAGTCAGGAAGGGACTCCACGATGAGGGGGATGTGATTGACCGCATCGGGAGTCGGCTTGACTCTCTCGAGTCTTCCGTTGCGGAGGTTCGTGGTCGCATTATTGACCCTGACGGAGTTTTTACTCCGCCCTGCCGTGCCTTACTGATATACGCCTGTTCAACCTCCTCCACGAGGGGACCCATCTCCGGGTTCTTGTATGGCTTAAGCATACCTACATAGAAGGTTGGATGCGTAGGCATCGCCTTCGGAATATCCAAGGTGTACGCCAAGCCCTTTCGGGCTAGCACCTTGAAAGGCCCCACAAACCTGGGACGCAGTTTGTTTCTTAACACATTCGAAACTGCATGTGTAGGAAGGTATTTACGTTTAATAAAATACTTTTTCGTACTTTGTACGCCCTTTTGTTACACCGACCCTTGCGGTCAGACTGTTCCTTTTGATTCTCTTGGCTTTCCGCCATGGCATCGCAAACGTGTCGTAAGACACTAAGGCGCGTCGATAAAAACTTATCTATGTGCTTGCGCACAGATACAGGGCTGACATCGGGGAATCCTCCCCCTCAATCCCTGGGTAACACACGTGGCGTCAACGGAACCCTCGGATTCACTAATCCGTTCACGTAAAACGGGGTAAACCCCTTAGATGCATGGACCGAATTGTTTATAGCAAATTCGGCCATAGGAAGCATCTCACTCCAACTCTTTGGAGAATCCAGACATAAACACCGGAGAATATCATCCACAACGCGATTAACGCGTTAGGTTTGTCCGCCCGTCTGCGGATGATCCGCAGTGGACATGAGGAGCTTAGTGCCCATCACCTTAAACAACGCCCCCCAAAACTGTCCCGTAAAACGGGGATCCCGATCCGATACCACGGAGTCGGGTATACCATGCTGTCGAAAGACACGGTCTAGGAACACTTTTGCTGTTCCTTGTCCATCAATGGACTCTGGCACCGCCGCCAGGTGAGCCATCTTGCTCAAACGGTCTACAAAGACCAATATGCCGGTGTTCCCGGCCTTATCCTTCGTAAAACCGAAGATAAAATTCATGCTAATGGATTTCCAGCACTCAATCGGTACAGATAAGCTCGCCAAAGGCGCATCTGACTCTGCAGAGGGTTTGACCCTCTGACACGTTTCACAGGTGCGAATGTACGCACCGACCCACTTATACATCTTGGGCCACCAAAACAAAGCGCTTAAAGCCCTGTAGGTCTTATCCCGACCTAAATGACCCCCGGTAGGGGCGTCATGTGCCTCAAAGATGACTCTATACTTCAGTTCCTCATCATGAGGAACAACCACCCGCGGAGTGTCCTCCGCGCTCGTTATATAATATAGCAAACCGTCACAGTACCTGTAACGGTGTAACTGAGCTCTTGCTCGACTCTACAGGGTAGGCTCAGACGGGCCAAGTCCCTTGTCACCCAATGCGCTGATAAGCGCCGTACATTGTGAGTCTTTCCCATACGACTGGCGTATGAGATCCACCACAGACGAGGTGATGAATGTCGCGTGAGCGAGCTCTTAATCGGGACGACGCGACAACGCGTCTGCAAGCACATCATGTTTACCAGGTTTATGCGGAACCTCAAAGTTATATCACGCAAAGAAGGAGAGCCAACGGGCCATCCGTTGGGAAGGATGAGGTGACTTCGTCGCTGTCCGTAAGGACGCGTGGTCAGTATAAACCACGAACGGCTTTGAGCCGAGTAGGTGAACCCTAAATTTGACAAGGGCATACTTCATTGGAAGTAGCTACTTATCATGAACGGGATAATTCCGTTCTGCAGCTTTAAGCTGCCTCGACTCAAACGCGATCACGCGTTCCCTTCCCGTGTGGTGGAGTCAAGTTCAAAATCGAACACAGTTGTGTCGAGAACCTGACCACCATCGTGCCCAGCCTTCCAACTTACGGGGGGGGGGTACCCCGCGGACCTTCGCTTGCGATCCGATCTGATCGTCCGCTGCTAGCAGACGACCGATCATCAACAGAAGACGCCTGGTCCGATTCATCTTTCGTTGCCATCTAACCTTGTGTACCCGATGGAATGGGCTAGTTCAACACTCGGTGGATCGTGTCGCTGGTTGACTTGGGTATGATAGTATGCAGACCGTACTGGTGGGGTGTACCCTGGGCGGAACTCTTCACGCTGGGTACTTGTAGACCGGTTACACTTGAAATATGTATAGTCCAATGGGTCGACCGTCCAATCGATCCAGACCCAACCAATACGAGATAATAGAGGGAAGACCACTCAACTGGTCTAGCCCCTGACCAATATGAGAGAAGACCAAAGCCGGTCTAAACTCCAACCAATGTTATAATAAACCAATATGCCCACGTAAAGATCCAATATGCTCGTGAATTCCACAAACGATATCTCCACGTAAAGACCAATCCACTTGTTAGTACGTTCCAAACGTACGTGACTTAAACTTGTGAGAAGTCATCCAATGGACACTCCTGTCGAAGGACTTCCGGCGGGCCAAATGCGTTTGCGACGCGCCCCGGCCGGGTATAATGGGCAGGAGGGGGTTACTCGACCCTATGCCCCCAAACACTCCGCGACGTGCGAAGGCGACTTAGAAAACCAAACTTTTTGAGAGTCTCTTAGGACCTCTTAGCCACTTTTCCAATCCAAGACCAATTTACTTCTTTTCCACTAACCTTACGGTCCCAATATGTACCAAAGACTAAAATATGTAAAATACACGCAATGCCATGTGACTTACCAAAATCCGTGTGCTTGACACTCCTTGCACATGATAGGCTTAAAAGCCCTCTTGTTTCCACCAATCCGATTGCTGACCAGCTGATCGGCACGCCGTTGACAGAAGGTGACCAAAATTTTGCCTTAGATTCGCCACACCCGCATCGTCTGCTTGTAACAAAGCACATCCGATTGCGAAATCGGAGGCGTCGCAGACGACGCTAAATGGTTTCCCAGAGTCTGGGAGAGCAAGAACGGGAGCTTTTAACAAGCTCCCCCTAACCGCTTCAAAAGCGTTTTGGTGTTTGGTTTCCCAACACCAGTCAACATCCTTCTTAAGAAGGTCCGTCAATGGCTTCGCCATTTCAGCGTAGTTCTCGCTGTATTTGTGGAGATAATTGGCTAATCCAAGACACTTCCGTAAATCCCTAAGATTTACAGGCGAAGGCCACTCCACAATGGCTTTCACCTTCGCGGGATCCGCCCGCCCTCCATCCTTACCGATGAAGCATCCGAGGAAAGGGATTTCCTCAGCACCAAAAATACATTTGGATGCGTTTGCTTATAACTTATGCTCCCGCATACATTCGAGCACCGCTCGAAGATGTATCAGGTGCGTCTGAACATCAGACAAGTCGCCTCCTGCGCGACTATGAACGAATATATCGTCGAAGTACGTCTGAGCGTACTTTCTATGAGAGCGGAAGAGTTGTGTTAACAAGCGATTAAAAGTCGCTGGTGCATTTGAAAGACTCTGTGGCATAAAAAACCACTTCCACAGCATGCCACTAGGCGTGATGACCGCTGTAAGCGGGATATCGGATGCTCGCGTGAGCACCTGAAAATACCCGTCCACCAGATCTAAGGCGCTGTAAACAGTACAGCCTGCCGTATTGTTCTGGAGGACATTCTTCCGAGGAATCGGAGTTTGCATGGGTACAGTAGCTGCATTCAGCTTGTTGTACGCATGCACAATGCGCCACTTTACGTTCGGTTTACGAACACAAAAAGTGGGAGATGAGTGGGGAGACTTGCTCTCCCGTACCATCCTTGCCTCTTCTTTCCCCTTGAAGAATGCGTCGATGACTTCGCATTGCTCCTTGGGGAGAGGCCACTTCCTAGTGACGCAGTATTTGGTTCCGGGAACCAAATCAATTTCATGTCGGACTCCCCGATCCGGTGGTAACCCCATCGGTGGGTTGTCACTAGTGACATCTACAAATTCCTTTAATAAGGAATGGTAAGGGTCCTCAGGATCCGCGAGGATCTTGAGGCCGCTTCGGGCATTTAATGCCTGTTTGGTTTTCACCAAAACTGACTCGTCCATCGTGGATGAGGAGTTCAACTCCTCTTCCGGACGCAACACGACGACCTCGTCGATTTCATCTGCTTTCAAAGCAGTCTCAAACTCGTTGAAGGACATCTCCTCCAACGACAACAGTTCGCCTACCCCAGGCAACCGTTCCAAAGGCTTATGCCTTCTGTGACAACACCTGTCACACTATTCAGCATCCTGTAGAACTGCTGACTACTGGCCTCGGGACTCATCCCGAGACCCAGATGGGGGGAGTCAATTGCCCCATCTATTGGAAGCGCCACGCGTCTATCCACAGAGGTCTCTACCCTTACCCCAGGAGTCGCAACATTCTCGCCTAACATGGCGTGGTCGGGAACCCCGACCTGCAGAAGAGACAAACCTCGTGTCTCTTCTCTAGGAAGCGCCTCGCGCCTAACCACAGGGGTCTCTACCCCTACCACTGGAGTTACCACAGGTAGCTCACCAGTCTTGCCTATAACGGCGTGGTCGGAATCGTTTCCGACGTGCAAAAGAGACGAACTACGGGTCTCTTTGTGTGGAAGCGCCTTCGCGCTTAACCACAGGGGTCTCTACCCCTACCACTGGAGTTACCACTGGCAACTCACCAGTCTCGCCTATAATGGCGTGGGGATTAACCACCGAATCCCCCTCGTCAAGTAACACTTCTTTGACCTCATTGGGACTGATCATCTCATACATCCCAATCTCTGGCCTCTCTCGCCAGAATCGCTTTTTCGATCGAGCAAAGGTGGGTTCTTGACTCGCCAATGCTTCACCCGATCGCGGGTGCGTTGCGCCAATGGACTTAGACTTCCAGTCTATCCATGGCTGGTGGATTTTCAGCCACTTCATGCCCAGAATGTGGTTATACCTCGAATTCAAATCCAGGACTAGGCAACGTTCTAAGCTGTCGAAGTCTGCAAACTTCAGCTTAAGGTCAATCGAGACTTGGGGACAGAAACCTGTACGCCCGTCGCTAGACGGACCGTGAAAACGTCACGAGAACGTGCATCGAGGGCCTCGGCATACAGCCGACCCTTCCCCACTGAAGCCCATCTGACATAATTGTCAGATGTCCCAGAGTCTATCAAGACTCTCCAAGGCTTATCAAAGTCTTTCACGTCCGCAAGGACGACCAGCAAACCTGGCTGGTACACCAACTCAGTGCTAGAAAGCACCGTTTCCCTCTGGTCTTTGTTCTTTCGTCCCCTACCCTGGGGATTAAAAGTACTGAGGGATCCCCCAGTAGGGCGCCCTGCACCTACTGGGAGCCGTCGTTTCCCGACGGTTTGGGCGAGGGCTTTTTACCTACCCTCGGACCCTTATAGCGAGTAGCTCGCTGGGGATTTTTCGGACATATGTTCCGAAGATGATCCGTGCTTCTGCACAGGAAGCATCTCAGCGGTCCATTCCGCTGCAGTATGGCCAGGGGATCCGCTTCAGAACCCAGCGAATCAGAGTCAGCGTGACTCTCAGCGAAAATTTTCTCTTCCGCTTCGACCTGACTCAGGTCCATGGGTTCGGACCCACCTTAGAGGAACGAAAGTTCCTCTCGGCGTTAAACTCCATCTTAAACGCCTCCCCCAGGGATTAAGGTTGGCTTCGGAATAGCTCCCAACGTTCTGGCCCTTCTCTCAGGCCTCCCATGAACACGGGAATGAACACATCGTCCGAGTACGCTTTCGCGTACATCCCTGCCAACAGGGTTTTAGTTCTTGGATGTATGTTTCCAAGTCCCTAGTGCCCTGACGGCGCCACAGAAACGCCAGCTGATTCTGGAAAACCAGATCAGGCGTGGCGTACATGTCCATAATCTTCTGCTTAAGGACTTCTCAGGTTGGGAACACGTCCGTGATTGACTCCGAACACTGAACGCCCATGCACGGGCTTTACCCGTGATATGGGTCAGTGCAAGTCCCACTTGCAGGTGATCAGCGATCACATTCGCTGTGGCGAAGGCCGTTTCGACCTCTCGAAGCCACAGATAAAGGTTATCACCTTTTTCACCGGTGAATTCCTTTATCTTAAAGGACAACGGAGGGCGCACCCCCGTGGACGTGGAATGACTTCTACGACAACTTGTCTCATGGGCGATGAGGGCATTGACCCTCGCCTTTACGGCCTCAATGCCCTGCTCCACTAAAGGCTGCATGCCTTCGTCACCCAGTAAGGATAACAGCCTGTTAAAGGCTTCCTGCTGGACGAGGGTTAACCTTTCCCAATCGTCCTGATTCATCCTTTGCAGAGGATGCCGTAGCCAACCAACACAGGTGTTGGATTGACTACAAGTGCTACCAAATGTAGCCGGTGCGTACACGCACGGTGCGGCTAGAGCACAGAGGAAGACTTTCCTTAAGCGGCGATATGCCGCTACTTAGCCGATACGCCCTTGTAAAAGGGCTTAGTAAGAGAGTTCTCTCTTACTCGGGGCCAAGATTCCACTTTGGTTTACCTGTTAGACTTAACTAAAGCCTTGAAACAAGGCTTCCCTTAGAAAGGTAGTAGATAAAGGATATATTCCTTTTGGCTGCAAACACTCACAGCACGCGCGACCGGTCGAGGTCGTGCGTCTAGCTGGATTGGCGTGTTTTGTAAACTGAATGTATATTTAATATGTAATTAGCCTAAATTAATTTAAACTAATGTAAACTACATGTAATACTAAGTAGAACTTACTATATTCGTACCTAGCCAAAATGTAATGTACACCACCTGTGTACTAACACGTGGCAGGCTGCCACGCCTCCACCAAGGGCTCCTGCCCTGATTGGTTAAAATAACCAATAGGTCCAAACCTTTCGGACCGGTCAATACTGACCCCAACCGTAGTGTACTTACGTACACAACATAACTAAATGTAACCAGAATGTAACCCTGTTAGACTCAGTCCTTGTGGCATTTCCCCACGCGGTCACACTCTGTCCCCTGCTTATGCTTGTACATTTGCTGGATACCCAAGATAACATCGAGCTTGTCAAAAAGCGCTAAGAAGATGTATTTATGCTTTAACGATAGTTTGTCCACCTCAAAGCGTGTGAGCATCACGTGCCTTGACATAGAAGTATTTGCAACTGTTGCTAAACCGGACTCAAGACATAGTTCGTGGTGTTTTCACCTCCACGAGGTTTAACGGAGCTAAATTTTGTGATCTCACAAAGCTGTTTGATGCACCGCTATTAAGCTACACACGCATGGTGATGAGGTGATAAGCGTTTTTGCATCGTTCTGCACACATTGACGGGATTGTGCCGATTTCCGATGTCGCCATGTGAAGCAACCCCTTCAGTGAGCACCAGCCCTTACCGGATGATCCCGTCTTTGAACTAACAGTAGGTCTCCCCTGTTGGTTAATTTTACCAGCGTACTGGTAAGTCTGCTGACTGCATGGCGCTGGACGCGGTGCCATAACGTATGGGGAAATTTCCCACCTTCATTCATCTATTGCAGCCCAGATTTTTACTATTTTCGATTGCTTCATTGTTGAAGCAACCGCAACTGATATGGCCATCGGTTCAAGACCTCCGCTCCACTATGTCGTGATTTTGCGATACGGTTAAGGGTGAATACCCTCGTCGCTGATCACAATCGTTCCGCACGTAATTATGCACGTTATTGCTGAAGGATTGTCCCTTTTCCGCTAAAACAGTATTGTGGGTAGATGCTAGTATACTGAAATCTTTCTTGATGCTTTGGAAGTTAACATCCTGAAGACGCTTCGGCTGATGACGACAGCGAAAGTAGTTGACGGGACCGATGTTGAGTCGCATCATTTACCCAGATACTTGAACAACTGCATCTTGCAACTCGCTCAAAATATTTGATAAAAAATAATGGGCTTTCTGCGAGTAAGCTTGTATATCAAGATTACGATGACGCTGATCCAAGATTTTACATCGCCACCTGTTTTTTACAAGGAGGATAAAAAATTAGCTTCACATCGCTTGAAGCGTTTCAAAAACGCAGAGTCTGCGCCACCATTTCCATGCCCTGGCGCGATTAACAGGATAAATAAAGGCAAAGTGTGATCATCCAAAAACTTATAAAAGCTCTACATGTTTTCAGTAAACCCCAGACGGTTTATTTTCATGATAAGCAGATTAGTCCTTAGGTCAGCCACATTAATCCGGTGATAATCTCAATCGGCGTTTCCTCCAGTTTTTTCTTCATGTAGTTATACTGCTTAGTAACAGACACACCAAACTTTCGCTG
Source organism: Peronosclerospora sorghi (assembly GCA_026184515.1). Classification (NCBI taxonomy): domain Eukaryota; phylum Oomycota; class Peronosporomycetes; order Peronosporales; family Peronosporaceae; genus Peronosclerospora; species Peronosclerospora sorghi. Next base: position 14,903,662 of record CM047588.1, on the reverse strand, counting down.
TGCTTTAAATCCTTCACATAATTTGGACCAGAAAGATTGGTCTTCTTGACCCAGCTGTTAGATTCAGTCCTTGTATGGACCTTTTTTAGATTGACGACCACAAAATATATTTTGCTGGGTGTGGCTCTCCCAGATCTAGATCGCCGGATCAAAATGCTCCGACTGACTCCATACTCACGCCACTGACAGATGGTTTTTTATCATGGCTCACCTATTGGGACGACCAAACGCTTTGTTCAACTTATCGGACCACCTCGCAAAATTTTGGGTCCGATTTATATACTCCTTTCAATATCACTTGAAGGCTCGATCTCCCTCGATCGGCGCCGATCGTGAAGAATGGTTTATTTCGTCACATTACATTTTTTGAGGAAGCAAACCAGGTTGGTTTGGTCCCGGGATTAAGACCGGGACCTCCGGTCGCGTAGTGATCAGTGAACCACTCGACCACGGTCGGTCTTCGTGGAGAATGGTTCCAATGATCTATACGAATATCGTCTGTATACTTTTGAATACGTGGAAACTAGCTTAATACCATTTTTAGATCGACGATCACCATCCGTTCTCTTCTGATATGCTTTCGGTCTAGTTCCTGTTGGCACCAATATAATCTGGTTGGGAGAGTAACAATCCTACATTATCTCTTGTCTGATGGCGCAAAGGTCTGGCAAAGAGGGTTTAGGGGTCCTGAGACGATAAATATGTCTTTTTACG
>CM047588.1:14825003-14902938 GCA_026184515.1 Peronosclerospora sorghi | reverse complement strand
GCAAAGAGGGTTTAGGGGTCCTGAGACGATAAATATGTCTTTTTACGGACTGAGGGCGTCGTAATGGATAGCGGCAGGCTATACCAGTGTGGATACGATATTCATTTCCCGCTTAACTGGAGGACTGATCGGTACTGATGCACTAGGGCCCAGCGTCATGCGCATGATGCCAACAGATGAATCGATCGTGCACTTCTCATGCGGGGCGTACTCGTAGATGAGTTAGTCGGAATCCGGGTGATTTCAATCATTGATCGTCGGTTGTTGATCTCCCTGTGAACAGATCGATCTAGTCGCAAGCGTTTAGTGACCGGCCTAGTATATTGGCCTCTAGATTGCGAGTGTACTAAATGCATTGTTGTTCGCCGATGCGCTTTACTATACCAATAAATCAATAATCAACCATTTAATACGTAAACTTCCACTCAGTCTATCGTGCCTTCATCCAAACGTAAACTTCCACTTAGTTGATCGTTCTTCCACGTGATAAAGTCAATACAATCGATAATATCCACAAGAAATTTTGTAGTCGTCACAACCACAGTCTTGTCCGTTAATGCGATATTAGGTACACAGGTAATTTTCACACTGTATGTGAGAGGATGTGTGGTGCCAAGAATCAACGGTAAAAGAATGTGTCTTGTCGCAAACAGAAAGAAAATCCAAAAGTAATATATGTGACTGTAACTAAATTATAGTCTTACACAAATACAAAAGAATTGAGTATACCTATTTTTTGGTCTTGTGCATGTCCAACTTGATGTCTTCATACAGCACTGCATTTTAACATGCATAATGTTCGTCGGAATCACTAATTCTGCCGTGCGTACTACGTTACGCGCGTTCCAATATATCACCACGTACTGGTGCGCAAGATTCCACAGCAAAGAGATAGCAACAGGAAGTAGCGTGACAGCAAGTAACAAAACCGTAAATACAACTTTATTATCCACTTTAATGTGACGTAACTTCAGGCGAGACACCAACGCAATCCACTATCCACGAGAACGAGAACGAGAACGAGAACGAGAAAACAATTCCAGCTGCCCTTGCAGCGTACTAAAATCTCCACTTATTCACGAAAAAATTCCAGCTGCAGTCAGCAGCGTACTTGTGCTCCACTAGTCTACGTAATAACGAAAAGAAATAAAATTCAGAAGTGATTTATTAGTGTTAAGTTTAGGGGAATGTTAAATCGACCCCCCAATTGTTAATTCGAACCCCCCCCCCCGCCCATTTCTACACATCGATGTAGCAATGCCCTTTTTATAGGATCGCCCTACCCGCACCACTCACCCTACCGGCACCTTTGGACCAATAGAGATGAATATTGCTACTAATAATAAAAGTATCAAACATACCCGTCCTTAATAGAAATATATCCGGTCCGACCCAAACGTTACAAATGCAGCAGTGACTGCTTAACTAAACGGGCTTAAGTGCTTATTACGTACGATCTTGGGGTAGTCAAAAATGGCACTAAATTGCTCGATGTAAAAGCTCGGGCAGAGATTTTTGGTAATAACATCTAAATGAGATGGATACTTAACGTGTCCCCATCGGATTTTGGTGCACGCTTTGCATTAGCGTCCGGTTTTCGAGTTTAAGCACTTTGTGGTTATCTACGTGGCATTTATCAGTACGGAGACAACATGTCGCAGACTATGCCGATTATCCACCTTCGCCGCAAAAAGAGCTTGTACAAGGTAAAAACCTCATGTATTGAACTCCAATGTCTGACATTGGTATCTTGTATGTGATGTCGCCCAATCGACTCCGTAGCGATACTGGCACCAATTTATCGGCTGACATCAACGGGGAAATCGCAATCGTTTATTATTACGTTCCAAGCGGCTAAAGCCCCACCAAAACAAGGAAAATCAAGTCGACTGGATGTGACGACGTGATTTTACCGATAAATAATGGAGAGCACAGCGAGAGCCATAGTGAGGATCCACGAAATGCAAGCAAGAGACGAAATCTGGCGACCTGTACGTAAAAAGCGAGGATCGTCCGAGTCAAGCACCACCTTTCGTCGACAAAAGGACTGCTACCAATAGACCTCAATGCACGGAAGACGAGAAGCTGTCGTCGTCCAGCAAGAGGAACGTGTGACAGGAACCTCATCGACTGTAGGACCCATCTCGTCCATCATCAGATCCCATAATTTGTTTGTGCAAGTTTAGTTTGGTTGATAGCAATGCTGCATTGTTGTTAGCAAAAACTAACCCTTGTCGTGTTTGCTATATATTCTACAGGCTCAACCATCGGCTGTATCATGCAGCGTATTCACTTTAATGATGGAGATGTAAGTGAGATCGATTTCTCGACTCTCGCTCAGTACAATAAACGACTTGGGCCGAAGGATGTGCGCTGGTTGCACTTTCTATGGCGACTAATCATACTGTTCGAAAGCTGGTAATTAGAGACCACGCGATTGGAGATGACGGTGCGATCGCTCTCGAGGATGTTGTGCAATAACACAACTCTCAAGTCATTAGAACTATATGTGAACAGAATCAGCGATCGAGGAGGAGAAGCACTAGCACAGGCATTATATGGACACGATTTCTTGCAAAGTTGTGTCTAAAGTCTCTAGATCTCGTGGAGAACCGAATCACGTGGAAGGGAGCCCAGATACTACTTGATGCATTGGATGTAAACTTGCGCTTAGAGACTATACTATCGATGCAAACGATATGCCAACATTTATTGAGAGTGAATTTGCTGCGACGTTGGCACGGAATCGGGCTGAATCCTTAATGCATGAGTCGTATGTTGCAAAGGAGCAGGGGATAAACTAGTACGTAGAGCCAGTGGCTGCACTACTGAAGACGAAGATGAAGACATGCATGGGACTTTTATGTAAAACTGGCGCGTCAGGAAGGCTGGTCTGTAAGGGGGTGCCATTACATAATTGATATTCAAGTTAGAATATCACAGTTTAATTTCAGACGCGTTGTCTGAAATTTAAATAAGAGATTATAAGTTATTATAATCTAAGAAGGAAAAGTCGATTCGGTATAAATACCGAATCTTGCAGGTTAACTAATAGTACAGGTAGTTAAAGACTTGATATCATTATATTAGTTAGGTAATTACTATACTGTTAGCCGCTAACCACCCATTTAATAAACACTCTTAATTTTGCGTTCTAAAGAATAAGTAATACTTATATTTACTTTTATTATAGGATTAGTTGTTATCAACTAATCGTACCCCTTCTTGTATTGCGCGCTTCCTCGCACAAATACAGTGTAAGCCAGTAACAGGATCAGTCCTGTTACATGGTCCGTTTACTTTCGCGGATTCACGCCGACGTTAGTAAGGGGTGTGCCAAATATGGGGGGTGCGATTCGCAGCTTATAACTTTTCAAGAGCTTTATTGAAGTTTAGAGACAATGATCCGTCTGTCTACATATTTTTGTGCATACTCTTAGAGAAACATGTATCGATTCGTTCATCGCGTCTCTAACTTACATCATCATTTACTGTTGAAAGTATTCCTAATACGATTTTTATCAAGGCGGGGTATGATTGATACTTTTATTATTAGTAGCAATATTCATCTCTATTGGTCGAAAGTCACGTGGGGGGTGCCGGTAGTGTGTAGGGTGGTGCGGGTAGGGCGACCCTATAAAAAGGGCATTGTTACATCGGTGTGTAGAAATGGACGGGGGGGGGGTCGATTTAACATTCCCCTAAGTTTATACCTAAACTAATAATATGCAAATACACAAATTCCTGTACTTAACCTTAAGTTATGTACAGTACATCACCTTTTCACTGTAAAGTCGCTAAAACTGCAATGTCGCGACGCGAGCCGCCGCAGGAATTGCGCGTGCTTCTAACACATAAACACCATAACAGAGCAACCAGATGACAAAAATCTTTGCAGGAAAATCTATTCATAATTCTCGGTGAAATCGAAGGGCACTGAGAACGAACGAACGTTTTGTAGGAGGACCCCACCGCCAAGAGGTTTTTGTAATGAAGCCTTCAGTTTCGGCACATTCGGTGGTCCACACTATTTATAGGGATGAATATGACCCACCTCCTCTCCGTTGGCAATGAAGGTATCCCCAATACGTGCCGTCCGTCCCTGTACAAAGTGGTGCCAGTCACTGTTACAGCAATAGACCCCCGTGACTGCTTATCGAAAAGTCAGTAAGCCAATCGTCCGATCGTGCGAGACGCTAAACAGTGCGTCATACTGCGGGTGCCATGTAGCATGGAGCACGGTTTTGTCTGCATACACATGTAAATACGACGCAGAGAGCGTTAATCCTCGAAGTAACCTTACGGACAGCAGCGAAAACACTTACGGTGCACCCGAAGAGCTTGCTGCGGCTCGACTGTCGGATAATTTTCGCCTCGCATGCGCACGTCCCAGATATTCACCAAGCCGGTCTTACTGCCACACGAGACGTGGTACCCCGCAGGCGACCACCGCGGGACGACATACTGACTCATGGACCCACCTTCCCGCACTAACGACATGCCCTTGTTGCCATCGCGCTGACGTAGATCGTGCAGTAGCATGCTGTGCCTCGACTGCTCCACACAACTCACTAGAAGCAGGTTTGGGTTATGTGGGTGCTCGAGCACCGAATTGATCTTGCATATGGTTGGCTTCCGGCGCTCCAGCACTGTTTCCGTACAACCCTTATTCATGTCGTATCGAATCAAGAGGCCGTCGAGACCACCCGTATATAAGCAATCACGCTTGGAATGAACGCAGAGCGACTTGACTTCGCTCCGGTGGTCACGATGAAGCACATGCCACTTTAGATCCAACCCACCCGACGTCCGATTCTCGTGTTCTTCCCATAACACAACAGCGTGATCCGAATTGCCCGTGGTGATCACCTGACGGCTTGTTATCTCCGACCCGAACCCACTTGGTAGCCAGTCGATCGCAGAAATACCACGTGGATGTAACGTGGTACGCTTCGAGGTAATACGATCCTTGGGAAGTGTCTGGGGTGTGCGGCTATCTTCAAGCTTGAGCTGATGAAGCTGCACCACGCAGAACTCACCCATTTCGTCCAGAGCATCACGAAATGCCATGGCGATGCGATTTCCGTCAGGACTCCACGAGATAGCTTCAGCACATTGACTATCCTTCCGGAAAGACGATGGCGTTAACGTCACCACCTTAGCAATGTCTTGGTCGTGACGCTGGTAGCTCCACAGAATCAGACCTCCCTCATCGGAACTCGTCGCAAAGTATTGGGACTGAATCGGATTAAACGCCAAGTGCCGGCCTTTGCGAACGCTACCATCAGGAAAAGCTCGGAAGCGATGGTTTGCCAGTAGCTTTGGGGTAGCTGATCGTCCCCAGAAATGGTCAGGCACGGAATCTTCTACTGGCACCACCGTTCGCTGCGATACCCCAACACTACTCTCCTTTTCTTGCTCCCTTTTCACTTCAACTGGATCAATAATGACCACGTCATCATCACTCCCTTCTTCATCCTCTTCATCCACAATGCAAGGGCGCTTGGACGCCCGCGGTTTACTACTTGATCGCCCCCTTTCACGACCTTTGCTCTTACTTCTTGTCCGTTGCGAACGCGTCACTTCCACGCAATCGCTTTGATGTGAAGGCAAGCGGCGCTCTCTGCGTTTTCGTAATGCATCCAGATCCACCTGAATGTCGTACACCTCGAGTTCTTTGGCTTCAATGCGCTTTTGGAGTTTCGCCAGTTGCTCTTGTAACTCCTTCAACTCCTTCTGCTTTGGTTTCAATGCCTGCTCGTTTCTTGCAATGGTATCTTCAATTCCCTGGAGACTACTGGCGCTTTTACTGGTACATTGTTCACTACGAGACGACGTTCTCAACATTTTTTCTTCGTTGAGACTCGTTTCCAACGCACGACTGCGACTCAACGAGCGTCTTCGCTCTGGTTTATGCACTCGAGCTTGCGCCCGGTCCTTGGACCTCGAGCGTTCACGCGTCATCTCCCTCGACCTGCTGGAGCTCGACGACGACGTAGCCGTCCCTTCCTTACGAGACGTGCTACATGCCCCACCACTGCGTCGTGCTGCCGATCTGGAGCGATCTCGAAGCGTGCGTCGCTCAGCTGTGCCCGCATGTTGTCCCCGCGTCACGGACTTGGATCGCGTGCGTTGCGAAATCGGCGACGTTTTTTTTCGACCCGGAGATCTCATACGCAACGTATCGTCCCCTCGAGCAGCATGCGATGCGTGCGAGCTCCCTCGTGAAGCTTTATATGTCTCTGCCGTCGATGCGTGGTGGTGGTGGTGGTGATGGTAGCTGGCCTTGTTCGTGTTCAGCGTTCGAGGGTTGTCGCCTGGTCGACTGCTTCCCAACGCGACAAATTCCTGACCAGGATTCTTGGGAGCAACCGAGCGGGAACGGGCATGGAAACTACCGCGCATCGCAATGGAGGCCTCCGACGCCGACGAACGACGCACCAGCGGGACGGGGCGAGGAGGCGAAGCGCGTCGACGCTTGAGCGTCGTATCGTGGCGATGAAAATCCACGTCGGGGATAGAGAAGGCGCGCACGTTGCCCGTATTTGCATACCTTGATGTCGAGCCGCCATAGTCGCGGTATCGGCTCATATTGGGACGAGTGATGAGGGAGCTACTTGAGTGGCAAATGAATAGGAATGTGCCTTTCCTGAATCAAGTGGTGGGGAGTGAATGTATAGTAGGTTTGTATGCATCAGGGGTTGGAACCTAAAACGCCGAAATTGCAAAACTAGGCCATATATACTCAGAAAAAGCTGGACGAAAAAGAAGACAAAAAAAACAATGGCGTCAGTGGCCTGCACAATGGCCGAAGCGCGGGATGGCATGCGCGAGGTGGGAGATGACGCCGTGTGGTCCCTGTCCTCCGCGAAACCTGGCAACGGCGTGGACCATCTTCTTGACAGTGGGTACTACTCCCTCCCCCGCGTCTCCAAGGCACGAATGGGACGTGCTAACGACGAATGATGCTACTATTGAACAGATAATCTCAGTACTTACTGGCAGTCAGACGGGATCCAGCCGCACTGGATCAATATCCAGTTCGCGCGCAAGATGACCATTCATGAGGTGGCTCTGTATCTGGATTATAAACGGGACGAGAGCTACACACCGAAGAAAATTGCGATCCGGAGCGGATCGACACTGCACGATCTCAAAGATATTCATGTGCGTCATGTGACCGAACCAGATGGATGGATCTTTATCCCATTGCACACGAATAAAGGGTCAGAGCAGGTCCGTGGATGCTCGTGGCATGTTAATCGTATGGGCGGGCAATCTATGACTGATTGGATGTTGTCTCATTCCTGCGTTCTGCTCTACAGGTTCCCTTACGCACATTTTTCCTGCAGATTGGCATTCTCGCGATGCATCAAAATGGCCGTGACACTCATATTCGACAAGTAAAGATTTATACGCGGCGGGAGGCGACTATTTTGGACTGGATCGTTCCAGCAGCCACCACCCCGCAGTTTGCGGCCTATGCTTGTATTCGATAGGGTTTGTATTGGTCAGTATGCCTGCTTCCTTCACTCTCCTTGGCCGCATCAATCAATTCCAAACATGCGATTCCATTTACTTATGCAGACGTAGATGGCTTGTCGCGAAGGGTAGACTGCTGGGCCGCGTTCATAAACCTATACAAAAAGTATACACGTGACCACCATGAACTTGTCGGAAACACGACCGTCTCTCTCTCTTACAACACGCACACTCTGTTGAAAATTCTCGCCATGATGCTGATCTCTTCATCCGTGCGCGCCATCTTTTCTACATTCTGCGCGAGCAATGCCACGGAGGCGTGCAGCTCCATCAGTTGCGCCGCGAGCTCGGTATACGCCTGCACTTTGTCGTCGTTCATGTGTTTTTGTCGTACTTAGTCGAAAGCGTACCACTCGGAAGGAATCGCACGGGGATTGAGTAATAATGAAAGGCGACGAGGACTTTTGCCTCTCCAAGGCGGCCGAGAATCAGTGGGCACGCACGCTGCGCAGTGAGGAGAGTGGTCGCATCCGTCATACGGGGCGAGATGACCGCGCCACGACGGAGCAAGTGCTCGATCCTCGCACGCGCATGATCCTGTTTAAACTCTTGAGCCACGGCGTCGTGACGGAAATTAATGGCTGCATGAGTACGGGGAAAGAGGCGAATGTGTACCATGCACGGCTCCCCGATACGCGCGAGGCCGCGCTCAAAGTGTACAAGACGTCCATTCTCGTCTTCCGAGACCGAGAAAAGTACGTGTCGGGCGAATTTCGCTTCCGCCAGGGCTACTCCAAGAGCAACCCGCGCAAAATGGTGAAACTCTGGGCCGAGAAAGAGATGCGCAACTTACGTCGGCTTCAAGAGGCTGGCATTCGCTGTCCGTCGCCGATGCTCCTGCGGTCGCACGTACTGCTCATGGGCTTTCTCGGACACGACGGCTGGCCGGCTCCGCGTCTCAAGGATGCTAAACTCAGCGACAGTCGGTACCGAGAATGCTACCTTGACTGCGTCAAGATGATGCGCACGATGTATCAAAAGTGCCGCCTCGTGCATGGAGACTTGAGTGAGTATAACATTCTATACTATCAGACGAAACTCTATATTATCGACGTCTCGCAGTCGGTCGAGCACGAACATCCGAGCGCGAATGATTTCTTGCGCAAGGATTGCCGCAATATTGCCGACTACTTTCGAAAAACGGGTGCGCTGGAGCCCATGACGACGCACGAGCTGTTTGATTTTGTCACGGACCCACGCCTTGCGGACGACGACGTGGACGACTACCTTGAGACGATTCAGCGTCGAATTGCTAACCGACCGGAGACGCGCACGAATGAAGAAGAGGTGGACGAAGCGGTTTTTATGAACACATTCATTCCTCGATCGCTCAGTGAGGTCCTGCACTCTGAGCGAGAGCAAGTTGCGTACCAGGAAGGAACAATGGAAAAGACGCTCGTGACGGCCATTTCGCGCCTCGAAGTCGATCCGAATTCGACTAGTGTCGCTCCAGCGATGCGAGGGACGCGACTAATGGACCTCTTGAATGATGACGGTCCAAAGCTTGACTCGAGTGATGACGACGACGGCGACGAAGGGAGTGACGGTGACGTTACGGATGACTTCAGTGACAGCGGAAGCGAAGCGAGTAATGATGATGAGATGGAATCACCTCTATCCGAGTTAACAGATGAGCAACGCGCAGTGTTCCGACAGCAAAAACGGGAGAAACGCGAACAACTCAAGTCTCTTGACAAGATGAACAAGAAGCTACGGAAGCATGAGGTAAAAGAAGAGAAGAAGACAAAACGACAGACGAAAATTCCAAAGCATGTCAAGAAGCGCCATAAAAAACTTTCCCACCAAAAGAAGAAGAAATGAGCAAGCACGAAGGAGGAGGGAGGTGCACAACATTGGTGCATGGGTTCAATGTGGGACTTCACGACACCACCAAGTTTGTTATGGGTAGCTGGCCCTGATCTCTACATGTGGACAAGCGAAAAGAAACTGAAATGTAGTTATCTCGGCAGTGATTGTATCAATAAACACGTGGACAATGCCTGCCATGCCTTTGTAGCTGAACATGGATGCACGTCAAAAAGAAGTTCAAAGGCGAGGACTCCTAATTGCCCGCACTAGCATCATTATCGGCAAGCATATCCTGACCTTTATCCTTTTGCCGGGCCTGTGATGACGACGACTGTTGCCACAGATCCGTGCGTGTGGAGCGACCACCTCGCAACATGTTTGCGGCCCAACGACCAATTTTGCGTCGCCGCTTGTGCAATGCAAAAACATTTCAGAGCCACCGTCAGTGCGTCTGGCTTTGAGATCTCTTCCTCCATTTTACACGTACATGGACATAAGCAGTAACGGATCCCGAGCTCATTTTGAAGTTGAAACTTTTCACCACTTCGAATAACCCTGTGCGAAAAATGTGCGTTGTTGAAATGAAAAACGCGCCCTGTTTGAGCTTCTCCGCTGTGAGAGAAATCTGCGACCATTGTCTAAGCAAAGAAAGATCCAGTCGCTACGTCAGTATCGGCCACAGAACAGCGGCAAAAGTTCACGCCGTACGTATCATCGAAGCATGTGCCGTGACAAAACACAACGTCACCATCCTCCCACTTCAGTGAGAGCAAACTCCCCGTAAGGAAGTCGATGTCTGTTTTTACTTGACGAGGCTCGAGTTTCTCCAAAGAGGCTTTGCGCTTGTCTGCACAACGAACGAGCGGCTGCATTGGCAATGCGATCCCTTAATAAAACTACCAGCCTCCGTGTGGTGGTTTTTACCTCTAGCAACTCGATGCCAATGGCCTGCTCAAACGGATGCAACAAGCTCGCTGCGATCACTGCCTTGCCGATGCCGGCTCCCTATTTTAACAACGAGAGCTCTTACTTCCATCAATGAAAGCCTCCACGCGAGGGGAAACAACCCACTAAATCGTAGAATACAGCCCGCTCGGGCAGGAATGGCGCGACCCAGCGAATCATGTCGGCAAACGGGAAGAATAGAATCTCTCCATAATCCTGTGCCTTTTGATCGGAGCGTTAGTACGTTGATAAAAAGGGAATCAGTCACGAACAAACCAGTACTGACATATGAGCTCTTTCGCGCTTCCTTTGACAATTCCTTGGCGTACTGTGTGTTGTAAGTCCACACACACACACACAGCCCATTCCATTGTAAACAGCGTATTTTACCATTACGAGAACAAACTATGAAAGGGGGAACTAACATCGGAGCCAAACCCACGATACACTCGCTCAAACGACCCAAACGGTGTCTCAAAAATCATGCCCAGCACAAAGTCCGACACGTTTAGCTCCGCAATCTCCACGCACGTCACCTAGTTTGTTTTCGGCACAAGACGACCACGAATCAGTGCGTTTCAGACTGGGTACTTTTAGTCACAAGAATGAGTCGCACTTCCGGCACGAGTCTTTTCATGTCCTGCAAGGCGCCACACCCTCGTAGTTGCAGCACTCCCTGAGGCGATCGCAGCAGCGACTCGACTTGATCCCGAACGTCCAGCGCTAGTTTCTCTGCCTGCGGTCCAGTTGAATAATACATTACGCACACAAAGCAATGCTTGCATCGGTCGACGATCACCCTGAACAGATGATCGTGAACAAGTACATACCTGCCGCCACGTTTCACCAGTTGGTTCGTAGTCTCGCAATCGCGGGGCTACTTGCTTTAGTTCCGCGAGCATCCCCTCCAACTTCTCTGTCATCGTGCACGGATTTATTTTTTTAGTCTATTTTGCATTTAACTGCTTCAAGCTACTATAACTCTTGTAAGCTACTAGGTTTGTAGCTAAATCCCTTTGACTAGTAGCCACGGTGCGGTGTCTGCCTTTCATATTTTCCAAACCGATCCCGTGGGGAAGTGGTTAAGGCCCCACTACGGGGCCGGGAGATCGCGGGATCGAGTTCCGCAGTGGACAAGAATCCAAAGTCGGGTAGAGTCGGGGTCAAATGGAATGAAGAGGCTCTTACAGCACGTACGTGACATGGCTTACACCTATCCGATTAAATGGGGAGGTTCTCAAATACCTTTCTCATATTATCACACTTTTTGCCCCGTTTGGACTCCTCGACCGCGATGAAGCGCTAGACCTCAACCACGACGTCCCATAAAACATAACACCCACTACAGCCTCTCAAGTTGCTTGCCACCATTCCTTTTGTTGCTGACCACAACTCTTCTCAAGCCGCCTGCGTAATGCGGCAGTTATGTCGGGAGCCTGTCTTGCCGCATTTACCATAAGCGAGGTAAAACGGTGCGTCCCCTCTAACGCGACGATGGGACAAATCCAGAGCAAACATCAGTCGCTCCGCATATTCGTCCCAATTACACTGATAAGGGTCAATCACTACATCTTGTTTGCGTCTATAATGATTTGCGCAATCCGTTCGGCTACTCCGTTTGCTCGAGGGTGATAAGACATAGTAGCATTCTGGCGTTGACCGGCATGCAGTTGAACTCTCCCAAGAACGTGGGCAGTGAAGCCCGCCTTCCGATCGTGCCTGATCATTCTCTCGTCGTAAGTCAAACTCTTCATACCTGATGAGCCTTCCCAGAAGGACCAGCTTGCTAGATAACCAGGCCGGTAAAGAGGTTGACCAAGATCAGTAGCACCATGTGTCGCTTGAACGATTTGGAGAAAGACGGGATATGGTCCATCGCAATCACTTGAAATCGGTATATGTCGCTTGGAAATTTCCGGGAGATTTTGCTGATCGGCGGTCATTTTTTCAGTTTTGTAGGCTATACGTTTTCCAAAATATTCTCGTGCACTTCCCTACAAGCGGTGCGAATAAAATCGAATGCGGATCCGCTGGTAAATCCCCCCAATTTCTTAATGGCTAGCATAGCACATCTGACTGCAAATTCCTGGGAATAACAAACCTATATACTAGGTTGATTGCACTCAGGCTTGACTTGATCTTATCTCGGCAAATAAAACAGAGTCCATTTTGTCCGCTTCGTAATCGGCGGCTACCGTCGAAAGCAGCTTTGGAACTGTTGAAAGGCGTTAGCATCCATCGTAGCGTAGATACGTAGGAAACTCGAGTCGTAATGGTCATATAGTGAAGTCAAATATACCAAATCGTCTCGTGTCTGTATCTCGACAACCAATTACAGCTAGGTTGCGAGAGTGAGACCCTTTGAGAGATTGTTGAACGTCCGACGAAGTGAATGCAAGTAGATGTTTATCTAATGCAAAGTTTATTGAGAAGTGATTAGCTAGCCTAACATGAATATGCATGAGCTGTTGAAGGTATACTATACCGCTAACAGCTGTTGTGTTACCTACATACCTTATCAGTGCAAAAATAGGCAGTACCGTAATTTTAGCACCTAAAAGGAAAGAAATACAGATTGATAGCTAAAAACAAATGGTCCTACCTAATTATAATAATTAAGTATACGGACTATTTTAACACTCCTCCTCAATGTGTATTTCGAAAATCACACATGTTGAAGGCAGAGCGCGGCGCGTAGATCTTTGAACCTTGATGCTGGCAGTGCCTTGGTAAGTCCATCAGCAAGCATGTCATGAGTCGAAACGTAGGTAGCTTCGATAAGTCCATCCTTTAATTTTGAAACAATAAATTTGACTCGAATGTCAACATGCTTCATCTTGGCACTTGTTTGATCGACCTTGAAAATCTTGATTGCTGCTTGGTTGTCCATAAAAAGTTGCATGGGCAACTTCATCTTGACTTGAACTTCCTCTATGAGCTCCTTGAATTCCAAAATCATGACTACGTTCGTCGAAGCCGCATAAAATGCGGCTTCCATAGTCGATAACGAGACGGCACCTTGTTTCTTGCAAATCAAGCCACCAAAACGCCATCCAAAAATATAAGTCCACCGGAGATTGACTTCCTATCGCTCTTGGAACCTCCGTAATCCGCGTCGCTATACGCCTTGATGCTCAACTCGTTGCTCGCCACCTCACCACGCCCCATACAAAACTTAAGATATTTGGTACCTTTGCGGTAACGCAAAATCTTCTTGGCAAGCTTCCAGTCAGCGATGGTGGGGCATGAGTACGTCGAGTCGCCTTATGAACGGCGTACACAATGTCGGGTCTGGTGCAGCGAGCGATCCAGAGCAAGCTGCCAACCAAAGACTGGAAATCCTTGATAGTGATTGAACCATCACTATTGAGAGGTTCACTTGGTTGAAGCGAGGTATCTTCAAAGTCGGTGCCGATCGGTGTTCGAACTGCGTTTGCGTCTTACATCTTGAAGTCCTTGATGTTCGCATCGGTCGTCACCTCTTGATCCAACTTGTATCCTGAGTTGGTGTCAAAAACCACTCGCATACCAAGGAATTTTGATACCATGCCGAGATTCTTAATCTCAAGGCATTTCATATCTTCAAAGAATTGCTCCACGAGCTCCTCTTTTGTACCAGTTACTATTAGGTCATCAACATAGATGCCTACTATAACGGTTTCGCCATCCAAGTGCTTGACGTATAAACACATGTCCGTCAAGCACTTCGTAAAATCCAGTTCCAAAAGCTTTCCATGAATCAGCTTATTCCACAGTCGTACTGCCTGTTTGAGACCGTAAAGCGTCTTCCTGAGCTTGAGTACTTTTCGGCTTGGTCGTCTTGAGTGCATGCATGGGTTTTTAGATGCATACCTCGGGGGATGAACAGAAAAAAATCGTGTTCATTTTCCTCAGCCTTAACATAGGCGTTTGGAATATCCCCGTGCCTCGCAGGCACCTGCCACTTGGTCGCCAACGCCAGAACCAACTTGACTGTATATCGATAACGGCGGCAAACGTTAAGGTGTAATCAATACCAAAACGTTGCTCGTTGTCACATGCAATGAGTCTAGCCTAAAACCGTTCGATTTCACCATCTTGGTCCAGATTTGTCTTGAAAACCCATTTTGTGTGGAGAGGTCGACAATCTTGAGGTTTCTCGACGACGCTCCAAACTTCGTTGCGTTCAAGAGCATTAAGCTCCTCCTGAACAGCAGTCTTCCACTTGTCCTTGCTCGCCGACTTCATTGCCTGAGTATAACTCTTCGGGTCCAAATGTATGGACCCAGCATCTTCAACTGCTCTTGGAATTTCAGTTGTAACCTCGTCAGCAGTAGTCGGATCTTCAAGCTTGGACTTGGAAACACTTCGCGTGACGCAGCGCTCACGTTGCCAACGTTTTTTGTTGCGAGCCTTCATCTTCTTGGGGGCTGGAGAGGTAGTCGTCCCCCCCCCTGATTGTCGATCTTTCACCATACTTTGTTGAAGTGTACGGTTTTGATCGGTAATGGCCATCACGGCCAGAAAATTGAGTTTCATTGTCGATGATGACTGAAACGTTTACCGTTAAGACCTTGTTGGTCTTTTGGATGTCGAAAATTTGAGATTGGGTGGACTTGTGTAATAACACACGGTTGCTTTTAACGTAGGCCATATCGCACCCTTTCTCCTCCAAAAGACCATACGACAAGATGTTTTTGGCGAGATTATCCACGTAAAATACGTTCTCCACACGAAAGGTCTTTGATATACCACTGGCATGGACTTTCAACAAGATCCAGCCTTTATATGTAATTTCCAGCTGTTTTCCATCATCCTGGAAACACGTGCTGTCAACTGGTTCGGCATCACGCAGATACTTCCGTTGATTAACCAAGTGCATACTAGCACCGGAAAATTCGAAACAGCGAGCGAGAAATCGACTTTTTTGTCAGGCTTATTTGGGCATTTCGGTCTAATATGACCTACTTTACCACAACCATGACACTTGATGACTTTCTTCTTGTCTTCAACCAACTGCTTCTTGATTGTGCGACTTGACAGCCCTTTATTCGCCTTCGACAGCCTAAGCAAAGTGCGTTAACTCTTCGGCATGTCGAAGGTAGTCCGTCCGCGTGTTATCGTACTTAGCCATTAACACCGTCCTCGATTCCGGCGAGGCATGATGGACCACATTGTCCAGCACGAGCGGCTCACTGTTGACAACGGCTTCGGAAAGTTGCACCAAGTAAAGAAAATGATCATTCCATGAGACCTTGGGGCTCTTCCTACTGGTGAAGAGTTTCATCGCCTGTGCAGAGGTGATGGTAGTATGAAATGCACTAAGCATATTATTCATCACATGCACGAGAGTGGGCGTTTCGGTCCACCATGTGTCGACCCGTCTGTTGTAGTACTTCGCGGCAGTACCACCTACGTAATGAACGAGCAAATCGACCTTGAAATGTTCGCTCCACTAGTATCCGCAAGCGGATTCCACGATAGAGATTTGTCGAATAAATCTTGTACCCCAGTCCTTGAATCCAGCTCCAAGCCCTCGGTACCGCTCTGTACCATCAAATACTTTGATGGAGAGTTTGCAATCTTTCGATGGGGGGGGGTCTTGAAAGCTGGGGTACGTTGATGCATAGGTGCACCCATACCAAGGTTATTATGGTGTACATTTGGTGGTACATTTGGGGGCACCTGCGGTTGCCTCTCCGGAGTGCTTTCAAGCGAATCCATGCGCATGCGTGTCCCTAGACGCATCGAATTGTTGAATACGAAGTTGTTCAAGTCCAGTTGGACCTTGAAAGTCTCAAGCTTGTCCATGCGATCACATAATTTCTTGAACACTTCAAAATCTGCATCCCTTCGGCTCCGAAAGGGGCCGGCTTCTATTCAAGGGATCCGTCGCCACTTTATACGGCTTGACCCTTTGGGCTCATAACCTGTTGAAAGGTGTTAGCATCCATCGTAGCGTATATACGTAGGAAACTCGAGTCGTAATGGTCATATAGTGAAGTCAAATATACCAAATCGTCTCGTGTCTGTATCTCGACAACCAATTACAGCTAGGTTGCGAGAGTGAAACCCTTTGAGAGAGATTGTTGAACGTCCGACGAAGTGAATGCAACTAGATAGTTATCTAATGCAAAGTTTATTGAGAAGTGATTAGCTAGCCTAACATGAATATGCATGAGCTGTTGAATATATACTATACCGCTAACAGCTGTTGTGTTACCTACATACCTTATCAGTACAAAAATAGGCAGTACTCAGAGCCGAGTACACATGCCTTATTTTTAGCACCTAAAAGATAAGAAATACATATTGCTAACTAAAAACAAATGCTCCTACCTAATTATAATAATTAAGTATACAGATTATTTTTAACCGGATCAGATGCAGCTTTAGTAGGGCCATCCATTGTTCTTCATCCCGTTCAAATAGAGAGACCTAAAAATCTGTATTAACTCTTTTTCCATTGCAGGTCTTGTGCCTATCCGCTTACCTTGGTCGTTGGTGACTATCGCTAAATGCGCTGAGCTAGAGTACTGTTCCTTGTGTCTGATTGGTTCGGAAATCTTGTTGAGCAGTACTCGTTGATGAGTTAATCAGATGCAGATACCCCACACCCTTCAAAACTGCTCTCGACAACATACCGTCAGTTTTGTTCCATTCTCTTTTTATGTGCTCGAGCTCATGGTCAGATCGATCAAGAAGCTTGGTCATTGCTTGATGCTTCAAAATTTGTAGCTTATCAGCCTTTCGTCGATCTCGCCCAGCATCTGCCTGATGGCTAGGTTAGAATCTCCACAGATGATGATCCAAACTGGCTTGAACAAGAGGAACAGATTGATAAAGTTGATCGAACAGAAATACCCAACCTCGTTCACGGTTAGAACAACTAAAATTCATCTACAGTTTGGACAACACACTGAGGTAAACTCCAAGGAATTGCACTGAACGCCCCTTACCACACTAGGCGACCGGCTACGATCGGTTCTTTTTGGGCTGAGACTTATCCTGGGCTCGGGGATGGCTGCTTTTTGTTCATAGAAACGCTGGAAAGCTTGGAACTCACATTAGGGTTTCGGATAACGGAGTGCCTAAAACAAAAAAAAATAAAAAAAAACAGTTAGATGGAGTGTCAGGCCAATATTTTAGTATCTCAAGTCTGGTCAATAGTGATCATATGCCTAGTTTATTTCTTGGGCTGGACCAGTTGTTCACAGTGGCGGCGAGTGTCTCATGTATCTCCTCCTCGACTTGGAAGCACTTGATCATCTTATCTGACTAAGGCACTAGTAGAGCGGCAGTCTTTCATTTAATCTAGACTAGTTGGGTAACCAAAGCCGGGGTAGATTGCCTTTTCATCACACGGATTGTTCGACCAGCTAACAATAAGTAACAGACGTCCATGAAACGCAATAACGCCAAACTTTGTCATACTCATCTCGTTTGGATTTAGTCGGAGCTCGTGGAACACTAACGCTTCGGCTTCGACTTCCAAGTCTTTGGTGGAGAGGATACAATTTTTCAGACTTCACAAGAATGGATGCATCGCCTTCAGCTTTATCATACCGGCAGATCATTGTCTGACTCTCAAGAATTTCATTCTGGCTTCGTCACCATAGGTAAGCGACCATTGTTCACCTCCAGAAGCTTGCTCCTATCAACAGATTCCAACGTTTGCAGGAACCTAAAAGTCTCTGTACCTTCAAAAAGAGATCATTTCGTTTTCGTCGATACACGGTCTACTTCCCAGAACTGATGGGCTCTGATCCCCAAATATTGAAAGCAATAGTATTGCGTAGGTCCCGACGTTTAAAAATGATGATCTTTGAATTCATTGTATCTCCTCAGATGTATTGAAATCTGGGTCCACGACCTGTAGATCTTCCAGACGAACTTCATCGGTGCGTGGTGCGTAGGATACCTCGGGCAATATCACCAATTATTTTTCTAAATTTTCGGTGTGTAAAGTCTGACACACACTGCTTTTCGCTATCAACATACGCCTCTTATCCCATCTGTTTATCCATAATTCATTTTTTTGTTCATTTGACAAAGGAGCCGGCTTCAAACTTTCGCTTCGTTGTTCACTTGTTGATCAGAGGTTTGATCAACCTTCGCCGCAGAATAAATTCGATCATATCTGTCTGCCGCCGATTTCACCTCTATCCGCGAAGAGGACATAGAATGTCTCGCACCCATACAAACTTGTATGTGTCGCGGCGTGTCTTCCGCATGGGTCAGAACCTGGCTGGACTGTGTCGATCAACGCTAGGTAGTGTTCGGAACCAGTCAAATTGGAGAGTGAGATTATCCGGTTATCGTTTCTTAGCCTACGTTTCTACCTACCGTTTCACAGTTAGAACGTTTTAGGTCGTGGCCCAACAGTCTACACGCTTCGAAAACGTTCTAGAAAATTCTCACGAATCAATTGGCATAGACAGTACACGATCGGCAGTGATCTCTAACTCCCACTCACTGTCTATTGTCCCTGGCTCGGCGTGGCTAGAGTTTCATGCGGTCACGGAGGAACTCGAACCGTTTCGTGGCGAGGGCCTACGTCAGAATATCGGCCAGCCGATGCTGCGTCTCCACATAGCTGATCTTGATATGCCCGTCGTTCACCTTATCGCGGATGAAGTGGTGACGGGTGTCCACATGCTTCGTGCGTGCGTTGTAGCCAGCGTTGTGCGCGAGCGCAATCGCGCCTTGGTTATCCTCACACACCTGGGTTGGTGCTGCTTATTTGTATCCGAGATCCTCCATCACCATCTGCACTCAAATCATCTCCTGTGTGCACATGCTCAACGCCAGGTACTCTGATTCTGCTGAGCTTAATTCCACCGTGCGTTGGTAGTTTGAGTTGTACACAATAGGGCCACGATTCATCATGATCATCACACCGGAGACAGAGCGTCTGTCGTCAAGATTGTTCTCCAAATCGGCATCTCAAATGCCACTGATGCTTGCGTTTCACCCTTTCTCCTCCTGTAGTTGATGCCTCGATCGTGGGTTGTGTGAAGATAGCGTAGGACCTTGATCGATGCATTCCAATGCTTCACGCCATTGTTCTCCCTGAATCGGCTCAAATTTGTGACAGCGTACGCTATGTCTGGTCTGGTGCACTGGGCCACGTACTACAGGCTCCCAATGAGCGAACGGTACGGCTTCGTTTTCGTCTCGGCCTTTTCATCATCGGTCTTGGGACTGTCGGCCATCGAGATCTTCATAATCAGGTCACACGGGTTCATCGTCTCACGTGCTTTCTATGGTTGAAACGCTCCACAGAGTCTTTGATGTACTGTGTTTGCGTGATGCTTATTGTCCGTGCCTCACGGTCCTATGTTATCCCCATGCCCAAGAGATGCTTCACAGTTCCCAGCTCCTTGATGCGAAAACGTGATGCGATCGCCTTCTTCACGTCGTTCACGAGCTCAGCGGTGCGCGCAGCCACCACAAAATCATCCACGTAGAGCCACAGGTACACGAGGTCATCCCCAACTTGCTTCGCATAGATGCAGGCATCGCCGCCACAGGCGCTGAATCCCAACTCAAGTAGCGCATTGTGCATGGTCTTGTACCATGCGTTACCGACCTGTTTGAGTACGTACAGAGCCTTGTTCAACTTGAGCACATAGTCTCCGTCGATGTCCGTCCCATCTGGTATTTCGATGTACACGTCCCTCCAGCAGTGCATTCAGAAACGCTGTGTCAACGTCAAGCTGCTCCATCACGAATCCAAGTTAACAGAACATTAACAGCGGCATTCGGATGTCACTAATGCACGCCACTGCAGCGTATGTCCCAAAGAAATTCACACCGTAGATCTGCAGGAATCCCAGGACGAACAGTCTGGACTTCCATCGCAAGATCTCTCCCAGCTCGTTGAGCTTCTTGGCTAACACTGTAACAGGGTTACATTCTGGTTACATTGAGTATGTGGTGTACGTGAGTAAACTACGGTTGGGGTCAGTATTGACCGGTCCGAAAGGTTTGGACTTATTGGTTATTTTAACCAATCAGGGCAGGATCCCTTTGTGGAGGCGTGGAAGCCAGCCACGTGTTAGTGCACAGGTGGTGTACACTACATTTTAGCTAGGTGCGAATTTAGTAAGTTCTACTTAGTATTACATATAGTTTACATTAGTTTTAATTAATCTTGGCTAATTACATATTAAATATACATTCAGTTTACATTTCACTCAAAAGACTGCAGGACGCACGACCTCGACCGGTCGCGCGCGCAGTGAGTGTAGTAGCGTGACGTGAGTTATTCTCTTAGCTACCCCCTTATTAAGGGAGCCTTGTGTTAAGGCGTTAGCTTGTGCTAACGGGTAAACCAAAGTGGAATCTTGGCCCCGAGTAAGATAGTTCTCTCTTACTAAGCCCTTTTATAAGGGCTTATCGGCTAAGTAGCGGCGAACGCCGCTTAAAAGAAAGTCTTCCTATGTGCGCTAGCCACACCGTTCGTGTACGCACCGGCTACATCTGGTAGCACTTGTAGTCAATTCAACATCTATGTTGGTAGGCTACGGCATCCTCTGCAAGGGATGAATCAGGACGATTGGTAAAGGTTAACTATCGTCCAGCAGGAAGCCTGTAATAGACTGTTATCCTTACTGGGTGACGAAGGCATGCAGCTCCTAGTGGATCAGGGCCTTGAGGCCGTGAAGGCAAGGGTCAATGCCCTCATCGCCCATGAGGCGAGTTGAGGTGGAGGTCGTTCCACGGGGGTGCGTCCCCATTATCCTTTAAGATAAAGGAACTCACCGGTGAAAAGGGTGATAACCTTTATGTGTGGTTACGAGAGGTCGAAACGGCCTTCACCACAGCGAATGTGATCGCTGATCACTTGCAAGTGGGACTTGCACTGACTCATCTTACGGGCAAAGCCCGTACATGGGCGTTTACGTGTCCGGATTCGGTCACGAACGTGTTCCCCACCTGGGAAGTCCTTAAGCAAACCGTTATGGACATGTACGCCACGCGAGATCTGGTTTTCCAGAATCAGCTGGCGTTTTTGAGGTTCTGTCAGGGTGCTAGGGACTTGGAGACATACGTCCAAGAACTGAAGGCCCTGTTGGCAGGGATGTACGCTAAAGCGTATTCGGATGATGTGTCCATTCCCGTCTTCATGGGAGGACTGAAAGAAGAGCCAGCACGTTCGGAACTGTTCCGATACCGACCCCAATCCCTGGGGGATGCGTTTAAGACGGCGTTCAACGCCGAGAGGAACTTTCGTTCCTCTAAGGTGGGTCCCGAACCCATGGACCTGAGTCAGGTCGAAGCGGAGGAGAAACCTCCCACTAGGAGTCACTCTGACTCCTTCCCGCAGGACTTCGGGGCGGAGCTCCTTGCAATGCTGCAGCGGCATGGGCCGCTGAGATGCTTCCTGTGTGGAAGCACGGATCATCTGCGGAACAGATGTCCGGAAAACCCCCAGCGTGATATTCGCTTTAAGGGGTCGAGGGTAGGTAAGAAGCCCTCGCCCAAGCCGTCGGGAAACGAAGGCTCCCAGTACTTGCGGGGTGCCCTACTGGGGGATACCTCAGTGCTGTTAAGCCCCAAGGTAGGGGACGAAAGCACAAAGCCCCGAGGGAAACGGTGCATTCCAGCACCGCGTTGGTGTACCAGACAGGTTTGCTGGTCGTCCTTGCGGACGTGAAATGCTTTGATAAGCCTTGGAGAGTCTTGATAGACTCTGGAGCGTCTGACAATTATGTCAGACGAGCTTCTGTTGTGAAGAGTCGGCTGTATGCCGAGTCCCTAGAGACACGTTCTCGTGGCATTGTCACGGTCCGTCTAGCGACGGGCGTACAGGTTTCTGTACCCAAGGTCTCGATTGACCTTAAGCTGAAGTTTGCAGACTTTGACAGCTTAGAACGTTGCCTAGTCCTGGATTTGGACTCGAGGTATGACCTCATTCTGGGAATGAAGTGGCTGGAACGCCACGAGCCATGGATAGACTGAAAGTCTAAGTCTATTGTATCAACGCACCGGCGATCGGGTGAAGCATTGGCGAGTCATGAACCCACCTTTCCTCGATCACAAAAGCGATTCTGGCGTGAGATGCCAGAGATTGGGATGTCTGAGATGATCAGTCCCAATCAGGTCAAGGAAGTGTTCCTTGACGAGGGGGATTCGGCGGTTAATCCCCACGCCGAGATAGGCGAGCCTGGTGAGTCGCCAGTGGTAGAGGTGGATTCCTCTGAGGTTAAGAGCGAGGCGCTTCCTAGAGAAGAGAGCCGTAGTTTGTCTCTTCTGCAGGTCGGAATTGATTCCGACCACGCCTTGTTTGGCGAAAAAGTTGCGACTCCAGTGGTAGGGGTAGAGACCCCTGTGGTTAAGCGCGAGGCGCTTCCAAGCGAAGAGACCCGAAGTTAGTCTCTTTTTCACATCGGAATTGATTCCGACCACGCCGTATTAGGTGAGACCGGCGAGTCACCGGTGGTAGAGGTAGATACCTCTGTGGATAGGCGTGATGCGCTTCCAATAGATGGGACAATTGACTGGGTCCCGGGATGAGTCCCGAGGCCAGTAGTCAGAGGTTCTATTGGATGATGAATAGCGTGACCGGTGTTGTCACGGAAGGCGTAAGCCTTGAATGGTTGCCTGGGGTAGGTGAACTGTTGTCGTTGGAGGACATGTCCTTCAAGGAGTTTGAGACTGCTGTAAAAGCAGGTGAACTCGACGAGATTGTCGTGTTGCGTCCGGAAGAGGAGTTGAGCTCTTCATACACGATGGACGAGTCAGTTTTGGTGCAAACCAAACAGGCATTGAATGCCCGAAGCGGCCTCAAGATCCTCGCGGATCCTGAGGACCCTTACCATTCCTTACTAAATGAATTTGGAGATGTCGTTAGCGACAACCCGCCGATGGGGATACCACCGGATCGGGGAGTCCGACATGAAATTGATTTGGTTCCTGGAACCAAATACTGCGTCACTAGGCAGTGGCCTCTCCCCAAGGAGCAATGAGACGTCATCGACGAATTCTTCAAGGGGAAAGAAGATTCAGGGATGGTACGGGAAAGCAAGTCTCCCCACTCATATCCCACTTTTTGTGCTCGTAAACCGAACGGAAAGTGGCGCATTGTTCATGCGTAAAACAAGTTAAGATATAGTTGAAACTCTAAAAGAAAGCCTTTTGATAACTTCTTTGTATAATTCCAAGTTTTTCTAATTTTACTAGTTTTTTTCTAATAGTTTCGGGAGAACATAATACGCTAAAAGCTAAAGAACGTTTAGATATATATGATTATAACACAAACTTTACTCCTTTATCTTTCGACGTGATATATACAGATGCAAACAATAAATTTGTATAAATATAATACACTTAAAAAATTCTGATGAAGAAAGGTTGAAACATCCGGAACCAACGATTACCATTGATTTTGGGCTTGCCTGTGCGGGTGAAAAAAAAATTGTCAGTCAAATCTCGATAGTTGGAAGCATTGGCGTAAAGAGCTACTGTAACCATGCAGACTCCGATTCCTCGGAAGGATGTCCTCCAGAACAATATGGCAGGCTGTACTGTGTACAGTGCCTTAGATCTGGTGGACGGGTATTATCAGGTGCTCATGCGAGCGTCCGATATTCCGCTGACAGCGGTTATCACGCCTAGTGGCATGCTGTGAGAATGGCTTGTTATGCCACAGGGGCTTTCAAATGCACCTGCGACTTTCAATCGCTTGGTGACTCAACTCTTCCGCCCTCATAGGAAGTACGCTCAGACGTACTTCGACGATATATTCGTCCATAGTCGTGCGGAAGGTGACTCGTCTGATGTTCAGACGAATCTGATACACCTTCTAGCAGTGCTCGAATGTATGCGAGAGCATAAGTTATATGAAAACGCATCCAAGTGTATCTTTGGTGCTGAGGAAATCCCTTTCCTCGGATGCTTCATCGGTAAGGATGGAGGGCGGGCGGATCCCGCGAAGGTGAAAGCCATTGTGGAGTGGCCTTCGCCTGTAAATCTAAGATATGTATGGAAGTGGATTAGCCAATTATTTCCACAAGTACGGCGAGAACTACGCTGAAATGACGAAGCCATTAACTGACCTTCTTAAGAAGGACGTTGATTGGTGTTGGGAAACCAAACACCAAAACGATTTTGAAGCGGTTAAGGGGA
This sequence comes from Peronosclerospora sorghi, assembly GCA_026184515.1. Taxonomy (NCBI): domain Eukaryota; phylum Oomycota; class Peronosporomycetes; order Peronosporales; family Peronosporaceae; genus Peronosclerospora; species Peronosclerospora sorghi. The sequence continues at coordinate 14,878,530 of CM047588.1, read as the reverse complement.
AATTGTTGAAAGATACCGTTCTTGCTCTCCCAGATTCTGGGAAACCATTTAGTGTCGTCTGCGACGCCTCCGATTTCGCAATCGGATGTGCTTTGTTACAAGCAGACGATACATGAAGGGAACGCGTGATTGCGTTTGAGTCGAGGCAGCTTAAATCTTCGGAACGGAATTATCCCGTTCATGACAAGGAGCTACTTGCAATTAAGTATGCTCTTGTCAAATTTAGGATTCACCTACTCGGCTCGAAGCCGTTCGTGGTTTATACTGACCACGCGTCCTTACGAACAGCGACGAAGTCACCTCATCCTTCCCAACGGATGGCCCGTTGGCTCTCCTTCTTTGTGGAGTACAACTCTGAGGTTAAATATAAACCTGGCAAGCAGAACGTGCTTGCAGACGCGTTATAGCGTAGTCCCGATTACGAGCTCGCTCACGCGACATTCTTCACCTCGTCTGTGGTGGATATCATACGCCAGGCGTATGAGAAAGACCCACAGTGTACGGCGCTTATCAGCGCGTTGGGTGGAAAGGGACTTGGCTCGTCTGAGCCAACCCTGTCAAGTCGAGCTAAAGCTCGTTTACACCGTTACAGGTACTGTGACATTTTGCTATATTATAGCACGAGCGCGGAGGACACTCCGCGGGTGGTTGTTCCTCATGATGAGGAACTTAAGTATAGAGTCCTCTTTAAGGCACATGACGCCCCTACCGGGGGTCATTTAGGTCGGGATAAGACCTACAGCGCTTTAAGCGCTTTGTATTGGTGGACCAACATGTATAAGTGGGTCGGTGCGTATATACGCACCTGTAAGACGTGTCAGAGGGTTAAACCCTCTGCAAGTCCAGCTGCGCCTTTGGCGAGCTTGTCCGTTCCAACGGAGTCTTGGAAATACATTAGTATGGATTTTATCTTCGTTTTTCCGAAGGATAAGGCTGGTAACACCGGCATATTGGTCTTTGTAGACCGTTTGAGCAAGATGGCTTACCTGGCGCCGGTGCCAGAGTCCATTGATGGACAAGGAACAGAAAAAGTGCTCCTAGACCGTGTCTTTCGACAGCATGGTCTACCCGATTCCGTTGTGTCGGATCGGGATCCCCGTTTTACGGTACAGTTTTGGGGAGCGTTATATAGGGTGCTGGGCATATGTCCACTGCGGATCATCCGCAGACGGACGGTCAAACGTAACGCGTTAATCGCGCTGTGGAAGATATGCTCCGGAGTTATGTCCGGAATATCCAAAGATTTGGAGTGAGATGCTTCCTATGGCCGAATTTGCTATAAACAATTCGGTCCATGCATCTACGGGGTTTACCCCGTTTTACGTGAACGGATTAGTGAATCCGAGGGTTCCGTTGACGCCACGTGTGTGTTTCCCAGGGCTTGAGGGGGGAGGATTCCCCGATGTCAGCCCTGTATCTGTGCGAAAGCACATCGATAAGTTTTATCGACGCGCCTTAGTGTCTTATGACACGTCTGAGATGCCATGGCGGAAAGCCAAGAGAAGCAAAAGGAACAGGCCGACCGCAAGGGTCGGTGTAACAAAAGTATGTAAAAAGTATGAGAAAGTGTTTTATTAAACGCTAAATACCTTCCTACACATGCAGTCTCGAATGTGTTAAGAAAAAAACTGCGTCCCAGGTTTGTGGGGCCTTTCAAGGTGCTAGCCCGGAAGGGCATGGCGTACACCTTGGACATCCCGAAGGCGATGCGTACGCATCCAAACTTCTATGTGGGTATGCTTAAGCCACCAGAACCCGGAGGTGGATCCCCTCTTGAAGAAGGGTGGGAAGTCGGATAGCCGAAAGGCACGACAGGTCGGAACATCTCCGACAGGATCGAAATACGACCCTGAAGCTCTGCAACGAGAGACTCGAGGGAGGCAAGCCACCCCTCGATGCGTTCATTCGCACTCCCCTCGTCGCGGAATCCCTCCTGGGCATCTTGGATGCGACGGCTGTGTCGATCACAGCACTCGCGAATCTCGCGTCGCAATTGCGCGACCACCTCCGCCAGTTTCGATACGGAGGGTATTGCACATTACCATGTGGAGCGTCTGATGGCGCGACGCCATCATCGGGGTCGAACACAATATCTGGTGAAGTGGAGGGTTATCCACACACATTCACAGAGTTCGTGGGAGTCCGAGACTCCCCTGCGGCAGGATTGCCGTGACGTCGTTGAAGCTTTCGAGCGGGAGAACCCCGCTGCGAGTCAACGACCAAAGGGTCTGAAGAAGCCCCTTCACTCCCAGTAGTTGGGAGTTCTCCGGAGACTAATGTGGCGCTCACACTGTTCTCTGGCACCGCGGTGGGGGCGGGGGCAGGGGCGCTGGCGTAGCGTGTGCGATAAGGGGCACGTAATAGCTCCATCGCTTTGGCTCTGGCGAATGCCATGCGCAACGCCCTCTCCACCCAAGCGTCACGACGGGAATAGCTGTTGTGCAGCTCATTAAATCTGGGGAGGAGCTTCTCCCCTTCCGCCCAAGCGCGGAATTTATTTTCTGCATCTTCAGCATTTTCTCCCGGAGAGAGAATGATACGAACCTCGCGGAGGTTCTCAACAGGGCACCCTGTGCCTGCCTGTCGAGGCGCTCTCGGAATGAGACGCTAGTGAACCGCTTTTGCGTGAGCAGTTGTTGCCGGAGTTTCTCCCGGCGTTCGCATTGATACGGCTGTTCAGCCGCAGGGCCAGGGGTATAGAATGCTAAACCATTCCTTACCATACTCCTAGCCCAGTTTGGAAGGTCAAGAGGACCTTCAAAATTATATGCCGCCCGTGGCGTGCGTTTGGGGGCACGTAACGCAGCCCTTCGTGCCTGTGCGGAAGTTTGGTTTTCTTGAGCTGCGTCCATATCATTGGTGATGATCGCCTTCGTGCGATCCGGATGTATCATCCGACATTAGCAGGGGTGGCGCAATAGTTAGTGCATTTTCCCCACGTGTGGGGAACGGATTAGGCTCCGACATCGCCGTTCGGCGTTGTCGGAGCGGTCAGCCTTTGGGGAAATATCCCCAAGGGCATCCACCTCCGAGTTCTCGGAATAGTCTACCTCCTCTTCTTGAGGAGAATCCATAGCACCACTACGGTGCACCACTAATGGTGCTAATGGTTACCCAAGGTTCTGGGAGTTGGAGTTCTACAACTAAAATTGATTTATTGCGTAAGCAATAGTCTTGATGGGGAGGATGTAACAGGGTTACATTATGGTTACATTTAGTATGTGGTGTACGTGAGTACACTACGGTTGGGGTCAGTATTGACCGGTCCGAAAGGTTTGGACCTATTGGTTATTTTAACCAATCAGGGCAGGAGCCCTTGGTGGAGGCGTGGCAGCCAGCCACGTGTTAGTGCACAGGTGGTGTACACTACATTTTAGCTAGGTACGAATTTAGTAAGTTCTACTTAGTATTACATATACTTTACATTAGTTTAAATCAATTTAGGCTAATTACATATTAAATATACATTCAGCTTACATTTCACTCAAAAGACTGCAGGACGCACGACCTCGACCGGTCGCGCGCGCAGTGAGTGTAGTAGCGTAACGTGAGTTCTTCTCTTAGCTACCCCCTTATTAAGGGAGCCTTGTGTTAAGGCGTTAGCTTGTGCTAACGGGTAAACCAAAGTGGAATCTTGGCCCCGAGTAAGAGAGTTCTCTCTTACTAAGCCCTTTTATAAGGGCTTATCGGCTAAGTAGCGGCGAACGCCGCTTAAAGGAAAGTCTTCCTATGTGCGCTATCCGCACCGTGCGTGTATTTACCGGCTACAAACACCCACTTGGTCTTAGTCGTTTTCATCCGCGGCTCCCGCTTCACTTTTGTCCACGTGCGGTTCCGTTCGTGGGCTTCGAACTTGGTGTCGATCAAGACACTGGTCCTTCTCGTCACAAGTCACAGCTTCTTTGTATGTTTGTGGTGTGTCCTGGGCCGCGAGAGCTACTTTATACAGTACGTCATCATCATAAACTCTTGGGCGCTTTGCACTACTGTCACTTTCACCCCCACTCGCTCGTGAGTCGTCATAGGAACGATGCTGTTGTCACTGGGGTTGTACGGGCGGTCGTCCAGTCGCAGTTGGCCACTAGGTCCTAGATGAGTACTCATCAGCGCTCGTGGTCTTGCCGTACTATTAGTTACCCGCAGCGGTGCGTGGAGCCGGTCGCTAACTCGATGGTTCGGTCCTTGTCTGAACACCATGTTGTCCGACATCACTGGTGGCTTCGGTGTATGTTGTGTGGCCGTCGTCGTCGGCACACCACTGGGTACTACCGCCGTCACAGGTTCATGTTGTTCTTCCATCGGCTCGTTCATCTTCACGTCGGTGTCCATCGGTGCTGGACTGTGTACTACAACGTCTTCAACACGGTCATCATTCATCATCGTCGTCTTCCGGGATATGGAGATTCGACTACGGAACATCACCGCCTTCGTCATAGATACCGTCAACTTCACGTTCGTCGAGTCGCACACTGCGACTCACCACCATCTTGCCGTTCTCCAGGTTGAGCACCCTGTATCCTTTTGTGTCGTCTGCATACACAAGTATCATGCATTTGAAACACTTGGCGTCCACCTTCGTCCGTTGCGACGAGTCAATGTGGGCGTATCCCAGCGATCCAAAGACATACAGGTGTGACAGGTCCGGTCTCACATGAAACACGATCTCATGAGGTGTCAGGTCGGGTCTAGTTCTCGCCCACGTGCGGTTGATCAAGTAAGCTGCTGTCGCCATGGCCTCAGCCCACCACTTACGCGACACACCCTTGTAGTGCAGCAAGCACCTTGCCTTCTCAACCAACCACCGGTTCATACGTTCTGCTACACCGTTTTTCTGCGGGATGTATGGTACAGTCTTTTGGTGAACGATCCCAAGGCGTCGTCACAGGTCCTTGAATCGCTTACTCGTGTATTCGCCGCCTTTGTCTGAATGCTAGCGAAGCAGTCTTGTTCCACACTGGTTCTCCAATTTTATCTTGTAGTCGATGAACTCTGTGTACACCTCTGGCTTTCTCTTCAGGAAGTACATGTCCACATGACCTGAGTAGTCATCCACAAATGTCGCCACGTACCTCGACCCACCAGCAGATCGGGTACCCATCGGCCCAATCAAATCCGTGTGCACAAGCTCAAGTGGTTGAGCTGGTTTCGTCTTGGGCGCGCTAGGGAACGGTGCGACGGCTATCTTGCCCTTCGCATTCCCACCGCACAGGTGGTCGCTAGGTTCTTGATCTTCGGAAGCCACGTGGTCGCTAGCTGTGTGCGCATGTATGCTTCATGCCCAGAATGGCCTTGTCGTGCATGGTACAACTCCCACTTACTCTCAGTATTCTTGTACTCAACCAACATAGCACGTTCTTGATGTCCAAGAAACACATAACCGTTGCCCACAAGCGGAGCACGTGCTACTACACGCCGTACCTTCATGATCGTGCATTCCTCTGACGTGAATTGAGTCACCCATCCCTTTGCAGTCAGCTTCGGTACCGACAAAAGACGTCGGTCAAGTCCTGTGGTATTCAACGCATTGCTCACCGTAACCTTTCCACTCTGAAACACCATCCGGACGTCGCCATGTCGGACGGCCTTCACGATCTTGCTGTCGGCCACCTTCAATTCGATAGGCCGGCCGAGCTCCTGGTAGGTGTCGAAATCGTCACGGTAGGGTGACATGTGCGACGATGCACCACTGTCAATCAACCAACTACCGTCCTCCGTGCGTTGCTCACACGTCGCATGCGTCATGATCATGGCTTCTCCGTCATCGTCCTTCTTCTTGCACTGGGACTTATTGTGGCCACCCTTGCCACACCCATAGCACGTCCCATGAACTTCCTTGGTTTCCCGTACTTTATATTATTCGCGTCATCCTGGTGTTTGCCACTGTTGTTGTTCTTTCCACGGCCGTCCCGTCGACCGCACTGTCCATCCCTGAACGCCTTCTCCAGGCTCCAGTTGTTTCAACTTCTCGTACTGCTTTAGTAACCTCTCCTTGACTTCATCCAGTGACATCTTGGTCAGATCAGTGTTTTCGATCACAGTCACAAGCGTGTCGTACTCTGCTGGGAGACTGTCCCGCAGAATCACCAGCTGACGGTCCGCGTCCATCTTGTCACCCACGGCCTCCATCGTCACCACCAACTCGCCAATTTTGTCGAGGTGGCTCGCCATGCTGGCGCCTTCCTCGATCCTGAACTCATGGAGTAGTCGCGTGAGCGTGATGCGGTTCTGGATGTTACCTCTCTTGTACTAGTCGTGCAGCGTGAGCCATGCCTGCCTGGCCGTCTTCGCTTGTCGGATCTTAGACTGGTGCCCCGACTCGATGCCCGGCGCGATAATCTCAAAAGCACGCAATTCCTTGGTTCTCCAAGTAGAATCCTTAATCTTCTCCTCCGTCCATTTCTCCTCTGCGTGAAGTAGCAGGTCCTTCTTGGCCAGCTTCATTCGCATGCTAAACTCCCAATGAAAGAAGTTGTCGCTACCAAGGAGTTCAGACGGGGTCTTCATCGTCGTCTGAGTCGATACCTTCAAGCTGTCGTGGTCGTGGTCTTCTTGTCAAAGCTCGAGGTCTTCTACCGAGAACAGAGTCTGAGCTTTGGGCTTATAACCTGTTCGACACCAGTCAAATTGGATAGTGAGATTAGCTGGTTATCGTTTCTTACCCTACATTTCTCCCTACAGTCTCACAGTTAGAACGTTCTAGATCATGTACCAACAGTCTACACGCTTCGAGAACGTTCTAGAACGTTCTCACGAATCAATTGGCATAGACAGTACACGGTCGGCAGTGCTCTCCAACAGGTAGTATTTCTTAACCACAAGATCCTTCACTTCCTTGATGATTTGTTGCATATATGACAAAGAATGGTCACCAAAATAATGGCAGGAACCAATTGAAAGAAACCTGGTGCCGGATAATCACATCTTTTGATAGCCATATCCCACGACAAAATCCTCATGCAGAGTCAGTGGTTGGTCAGTGGTGTTGGTGATGTAGCGGTATCCGGATAGGCCCGATTGTATCTCATGTTATCCATAATTTTGATTTACTGCGATCTTTCATCCGTTTAGGTATTCTCACTGAACGAGTCGGGGAGATCTGTAGGTGTAACCCGGATTGATCTAGCTATGTAGATAGGGTTTCGCCAGCCAACTGTATCATAACTTCGCTAGGTTAGACATCATCCATGTGCCAAATCCATCTGTATTCCTGCGGGGACCACGAAGTCCATTATCATATTGCGTCTTGACTCAACAAAATATCCTAACCCACACATTAGAATATTGCACCAATTTTCAGCGATGGAGATCTTCACCGTGGTGCCACTTTCGGTAACGCATGCACTTTCACCTATATCCACACAATTTTGCCGTCAATGATGGAGTCAATGATGGAAATCTCGGCACCCGAGTCAAACATTACATCGCTTTTCCATTGTTTATCTCCCCCTTCCCTTTTGTTTGCATATGTCACATTCCTGGTACATGGTATTTCCAATGTTTTTATGTGTCTCCGGGTAAAGGTCCAACTCCATAATCACTTCCGATATAGAAATTTTATTAATTCAAACACTCGCGGTTATGGAGCCTGGTCAGCCTTCAATAACTTGTATTGAAGAGATTTTACTGCTTTGGGGTCGATCACGCCCTTTCTTACGTGTTTCAAAATGTAGAATCTGGAACGTTTGGGCGAGCGTCACCTTTCTTAGCGTCCTCTGGCAGCATCACGGCATGTCGGTCGGGCTTGTACCACTGGCAGATCAAATATAAAGAACTTTTCCATCTAGCTCTTGCGCTTTCCCTAAGCGCTCGACACGTGAATATCAATTCTCTTGCACTTCGGACATACCAGACGCATCTAGTAACCTCGATAATCGTGTTCAACTGACCCGCAATATGAGCATATTTTGATCTGGCGGGATAATTGACCTGAAGGGTGTTCACTGGTCACCGCTCATGAATTCGGCTGTTATCAGATGGGATTCTTCGGCTTCATTTAGCCCGCTTCCATCTAATTAGGATTTACTACAACTTTCTTGATTAGGCCTGTCCACCTGGATTTTGCCTGTTCCTGTTTGGCGGATGAGATTGTACCAGTATGTGCCGATATCTGCTCGACCCTTTGGATGCTCTGCTTCCTCGCTTCTTTTCTTGCCATAATCGGAGGGTCTTTTACAGGTATACGGAAACGTAGCACAGCAATGTCATAGAGTGAGTGAGTGAAAGGTGATGTATATTTAAGTACGCGAACGACTTAGTATATCCTGTCGACTGGCGAAAAAATTACCGTGGCGACTATAACTTTAAATATTTCAAATGAATTGTCTTCGGACGACCGCGCGCCGTCGAGAAAAGTCTCGCTTCGTTATGAACAGGTTTCGTGACGTCAGCGCGGGTCCCTAGGGTTCGTGGAGTTCTGCTTGAGATATCTCTAGCCAATGGTTGACATTATTGTCAAGGAATGCTGCAGACTCCTTCACCATACCTGCCTCCCCGTCAGCGTGCACTTTAGTTGAGGCTTCGGTGTCCATAGCAATATTTGCCATTCCTCCATTTTGTTGAATGGGCGATAGTGATGTACCCAGCTGGCGACACCGATATCTTCAGCAAGTACTCTTTCCTCTCGAAATAGGAGCGCCAGGTGAGGCTTGCATGGTGGGTGATGCGTTCGTAGTTGCGAAAGCACGAGCTCGCTGTCCCCCACGACATGCAGAGGTGAATAGCCACTAGTCTTCGCTTGTCTAAGCCCGTGCACGAGCCCCCAATATTCAGCTACGTTGTTCGTGGTCTTTGAACAACCGTAAGCCATGCTCGATACCCACAGGACGCAAGCTGCATGCGTCTGGATGTGAAGTTCAACAATGACGGATCCTGCTCCACCCGGTCCAGGATTTCCTCGTGATCTTCCATCGAAGAAAAGCAAGTAGAAGAATCTAGAGAGGTTGTTGATCAGCAGCGCTCGCATGGGAGATGGATCATCAAAGCGGATGACGGTATCAGCAAGCGCCGACCGTACTCTAGCAAACAGGAGTCCTTCGTCACCCATGTCCGGCTGGTAAATTGATCTTCGGAACCGTGAAACCGTTCGTCAAAATTGTGTCCTGGATCGTGCGTTGTGTACTTCCTGTGATAGAGATTCGTCTTCCAAGCGGCGGAGACGCTCAACCCATATGGAATGTAGTGTCTTGGAAACAAGAAAACGCCAGAGCTCACGTGTTGCGGGAAAGACCGCATCCTTCGCTCGAGACATCAACGCCGGGTGCTATAGTGTATTTGATGGCATCCCACGCATAACTCGGAGTAGCCGGAAGTTCCATGCCAAACACCCAGACGTAAAGATCTGCCTCTCTCAAGTCGCCAAGCTGTCGCCACCGTTCAAGTATATAATCCCAGTGGCACCGAGCACTTGGGCAATACCAGAATACATGATCAGCCATGACCTGAATGGAAGTCGGACACGCTGGGTCGGGGCAAGATAGATCCTGGCTAACCCAATTCCAGAGCGGGAAGCTGTTACTCTTCAGACGGTAAAGCTCTTCGCGTTCGTCAGGAAGGAAGCTCGTATCCTTCGGATGTCTCTCCATTCGATCAGAGATGTCCCAGATGCAATCACTAGGAAGTCCGACTTTGCCATTCGTTCTTCGCGAATTCGTTTGCCTTCCTCACTGTGTCTGCGAGCGATTAACTGTTTCAGTTTTCTTCGTTGCGGCCTCCATTGTCGACGTCCAGCCCATAGGTGTACTACGCGCGATAGCATTGGATGCGCGCTAAAGTGGACAGTAGTTCCACTGTCCAGACACGCGGCGGCATCGCAAGCAGCCATCGATGAGACCGGAGCCACTTTGCACACCATACCCGTGTCGAAATGCGATATCAATGTACCGTCATGGCCGAGGAGCCATTCATGATGCTGGTTGACCTTTGTCGAGTAAGATATCAACGCTCCCGACTCAACAGACCGGAAGGCGAGTGCTGTAAAGTTGTATATAAGAGCAAGGCAGAAGGTACCAAAGTGCCGACGCTTCGCCATAGAGTGAGTATCCATGTTGCGCTTAGGCAAAAACCGAGTGATACCACTCTGAGTAGACTCCCAGCTCAGCATATCGCCAATATACTTGGACCCCTGCGCAAAATCTGCATCGTTGAAGGTGTACAACTTGCCTCTGCGATCCTTCAGCCACGACATGTCTTTCATCGTCGCGTACCATCCACCTCTGCTCAAATCTACCTGATGTCGCTACTACCGCTCGCATCCCGGCCCGCAGCCTTTCGTCAAGCAAACGGCGGACATCAATTGTAACACTACCGTCTCCATTGTATTCGACCACGGCTCTCGATGTAAAAGAGACGGCCCTCCGGAAGACCTCCGTGACCTCTCCTTGGTGTGGATGGCGAGAAGCTGAAAGCCCGACAATATTAGATCCGGTTAGCAAAAGCGTCGCTTGGAGTCGAGGCTTCTGGTCTTGGGCCCAACATGGCGTGATGTAAGGCGGGCCCGAGTCGGTAGAGCCCCATAAGAAGTCACCGATCAGCAAATCTCTCGACAAAGATTTAGCTGCCCAATGTCCAACAGCGGTCGCCGCCATAGTCACCAGTTCTGTTCGAATACACGGTACCGATAATCCACCTTGCTGTATCGGTAGTGAGGACATATCGGAGGGGGTCCCACGGTCGAGACCTCCTTCCATCACGGACGCCCCAGAAAAAGTCCATAATCAAGCCCTGCAACCGATTTACTATGTCGGGAGGTGGCCAGCCGTGCCGTGCTAAGTAGGTAATTTTTGGCACCGCGATGGCGCTAGCAAGTCGAGCTCTTTGTTCCACCGTGTGAGTCTTGTCTCGTGCTAGTACACGTAGACTCCATAGGGAACGTATGCATTTAGACCAATTGGCACTTATTGCAACCTGTTGACCCACCAGTACACCAAGATATCTGCATGATTCGGTTGAAGACAGCAAGTTGAGCCCACATGTATCCAAATGCAGAGATGATCCGCCAGGCGGTCTAGCTCAATGATCATAGACTTGGATCAATTCGTCAACAGCCCTGAAACAGCCACAAAATCATCGAGAATCGTAACAACAGGCAGAACTGCAGACCGATAGCGCAGGTATACCGCCGTGTCATCAGCGTAGCCCGAAACTTTGAAGTCAGTTGTTCTCCCTCCAGATGTAAGAGGTACCCCGCGAATGTCATCCATCTCTTTAATCACCCGATAGACACTATCCAAGGCGAGTATAAAAAGAAGGGGGGCAAGAGGGCACCCTTGTCGTACGCCACAGTGAACTTCACGTCGACTTGAACGGTACCCATTCACAATAAATTGACAAGTCGTATCGCGGTGTAATGCCGCTACAATTGATACAAATTTGAGCGAGAATCCAAGCCAGGTCAGCACCGAAAGTAGAAACAGACGTTGCAACGTGTCGTATGCCTTAGAAAAAAAACAGAAGAAGAACAATGGCTCCGTTGAGAGCGCGGTCAGAACTTGCCGCTTTGCGTACCGCCGAAAAAATGTCAAGAGCTGTGTGAATCGACCGCTGCGGGAAAAAACAACTTGAGCTGGCAGAAAGATACTCGACAGCATCGGCCGCACCCGGAACGAAAGGATCTTTGTAAACAACTTGTACTCGATGTTGAGCAGTGCAATCGGGCGATGATCAAGCGTCAAGGCGGAAGCCGCCGTTTTCTTCAGACACTGAATGTTTGCTTCACCAAATGAAGCCGGCAACACGCTGCATTCCAGCCATCTAGTGTACAGTGTTGAGAGAATTGGTGCGAGAACGTCTGCGTAATCGCGGTAAAATGTGTTGCTAAATTCATCCGGTCCCGCAGCTTTCCCACGTTTCAGCCTCTTCAAAGCGCACACACATCGTCTGTTGGAGATATGGATGACGTCATAGTAGGTCATCAACACGTTCTGGACGGGAGGCTCGGTCAAGAAATGCCGCTGTGGCATGTGGACGATCAAAACAATGAGTCATAAGATGTCCCCAGCCGTCTGCCATTTCCTCAGCCAACTCCTGCGACCTATTTGGCCCGTATGTAACTTGGCTACCCAACAAAACGATGGTGTTGTCCTGAAATTTTGTCGACATCCGCGCGTAGAGACGATGAGAAGTCTCGCCTGGAGAGTACGTGTGCTGGACAAGAAGTCGCTCTTCCTTGGTCCTTTGCCATAACCGTCGACACTCCGCAACGTGTCGCCGAAGTGTAGCAGGAGTATCGGCGGGGCTCGGTTGGTCACATACCGCTTGAGTACACGCCATTGAGGTAGCCGATGAGCGTGCCCCAGACAGCGCATTCAGACGGACATAGAGGCGCTTCAGGCGCTGTATGTAGCTGCGTGTCAAACCTTGGAGGGCTGTATTGGTAGTCGCCAAAAGAACTTTGCGTAACCTGATCTTCCATCCATCCCACCAGTCGACAAATCGTCGAGCTGTACGAGCGTCTGACGTCGGAACAGAACTGGACTTGTCAACTTCAACCTGTGCCACCTCAATGGCCGCAAGAATGGCGCTTGTCGCGGTCGTTTGTGCACATCTCAGGACTGAATATACCCGCCGTGGCTTACGTATGCGCACAACATGTCGTGGCGCCCCAATCCGTATACTGATTCCATTGTGGTCAGCTGCTGGGCCAGGTACAGACTGATCGACGTCTCGAATCCAATCAGCATGAAGAGCGCTCACATACCACCTATCAAGTCGAGGCCTTGCCGATCCGCCGCCAGGTAAGGTGTAAAAATAAGTGTGCTCCGCCGCATGAAAGGATGATATGGCCCTCTATTCTTCCGCTCGCTCTATGCCATCCTCGAGAACATCACAAAGGTGTGTCCACTCAAGAAGCCTTCGTAGCGCCACGGAATCATTTCTGACGGGAGTTGAGACATAGGAACGGTTCAGTAGAGGCACCAACGTGCAGTTGAAATCCCCACCCACGAACAGAGGTCCGTCGTGTTCCAGCAGGTGATGTCGAAGCATCTCAAAAAACGTCTTCCGTTCAGCCTTACCACTCGGGGCATATACGTTGACAACGAGAACTGTTTCACCTCGAATAGTAATACGAACAGCCATCCAGTGTGGTGTCCACTGTGCCTCATGCCACGGTTCCATTTAAGTAATCGACGAGTATGGGTTAAGTAAAAACGCAACCCCAACACGCGCTTCGTCTGACTCGGTCCATAATGTGAGTCCGGGTTTGTCCAAGAATCCCCATGTGGAGTTGTACAACTTGTTTAAGCTTGATCATTCACCAACCGAGACCCGCGTTTCTTGCAATAGAACCAAGTCGATGGCTCCTCGAGATTATCGCTGCCTAAAATGGCCAAACCATTCTGCACACCGTTCCGGATGTTTAGGGAATCCCGCGAAATTTTGCGAATGGAGACCGATGCTGTTTTCGCTCGGCCTGTGGGAAGTCTTCAACATGCTCCTACGACGACCTCGAGGTGAGAAAGCCGTTGGAGGGAGAACGGGAGGTGTAGCAGGTGCGTACACGCACGGTGCGACTAGCGCACAGAGGAAGACTTTCCTAAAGCGGCGATACGCCGCTACTTAGTCGATACGCCCTTATAAAAGGGCTTAGTAAGAGATTGCTCTCTTACTCGGGGCCAAGATACCCTTGGTTTACGAGTTATTATAGACTAACGTCTTGATACAAGGCTTCCCTTAGAAAGGGGGTAGTTAAGGGAAGGTATTCCCTTTCACTACAACACTCACTGCGCGCGCGACCGGTCGAGGTCGTGCGCCTAGCAGTCTTTAGTGTATTTTGTAAAATGATTTTATTTAATATGTAATTAGCCTAAATTAATTAAACTAATGTAAACTATATGTAATACTAAGTAGAACTTACTCAATTCGTACCTAGCCGAAATGTAATGTACGCCACCTGTGTACCAACACGTGGCAGGCTGCCACACCTCAACCAAGGGCTCCTGCCCTGATTGGTTAAAACAACCGATAGGTCCGAACATTTCGGACCGGTGAATACTTGACCTCAACCGTTGTGTACTTACGTACACCACGTAACCAAATGTAACCCTGTTACATCCTACCCCATCAAGACTATTGCTTACGCAATCAACAATAATAGTTGGAGAACTCCAACTGCAAGAACTTCTGCTTACCATGAGCACCTTTAGTGGTGCTAAGGATTCTCCTCTATAAGAGGATGTATACTACTCTCATTCCGATATCTCGGAGGAGGGTGCCCTTGGGGGTATTTCCCCAAAGTCTGACCGCTCCGACAACGCAGAACGGCGATGTAGGCATCCTAATCCGTTCCCCACACGTGGGGAAAATGTACTAGCTAGTGCGCCACCCCTACCAATGAAGGATGATACATCCGGATCGCCGAAGACGATCATCACCAATGAGTTGGATGCAACTCAGGAAGCTCAACTTGCCGCACAGGCACGAAAGGCTGCGTTACGCGCTCCCAAACGCCCGCCACGGGCGGCATATAATTTTGAGGGTCCTCGTGACCCCCAAAAGTGGTCTAGGACTATGGTAAGGAATGGTTTAGCATTCTATACTCCTGGTCCTGCGGCTGAACAGCCGTATCAATAAGAACGCCGGGAGAAACTCCGGGAAAAACCGCTCGCGCAGAAGCAGTTCACTGGCATCTCATACCGAGAACGCCTCGACATACAGGCACAGGGTGCCCCTGTTGAGAACTTCTGCGAGGTTCCTATCGTTCTTTTTCCGGAAGAGAATGCCGAAGAGGCAGAAAAGAAATTCCGCGCTTGGGCGGAAGGGAAGAAACTCCTCCCTAGATTTACTCCGCTGCACGACAGCTATTACCCAGTGACGTTCGGGTGGAGAGGGCGTTGCGCATGGCGTTTGCCCGATCCAAAGCGATGGGGCTATTACGTTCCCCTTATAGCACGCGCTATGCCAGCGCTCCTACCCCCAACGCGATGCCAGAGAACAGTGTGAGCGCCACATCTGCCTCTGGCGAACTCCCAACTACTGGGAGTGAAGGGGCTTCTCCCGCCCCTTTGGTCGTCGACTCTCAGCGGGGTTCTCCCGCTCGAAAGCTTCAACGACGTCACGGCAATCCTGCCGCAGGGGAGTCTCGGACTCCCACGAACTCTGTGAATGTGGATAACCCTCCACTTCACCAGATATTTGGTTCGACCCCGATGATGGCGTAGCGCCATCAGACGCTCCACATGGTAATGTGCAATACCCTCCGTATCGAAACTGGCGGAGGTGGTCTCGCAATTGCGACGCGAGATTCGCGAGCGCTGTGATCGACACAGCCATCGCATCCAGGACGTCCAGGAGGGATTCCACAATGAGGGGAGTGCGATTGAACGCTTCGAGAAGCGGATTGCCTCTCTCGATTCCGTCGTTGCGGAGCTTCGTGGTCGCCTTTTCACCGTGTCGGAATTTTTCCACCCTGCCGTGTCTTACGGCTCTTACGCCTACCCGTCTTTCCAACCCCCTCCAAGAGGGGACACGACTCCGGGTTCTGGTATGGCTTAAGCATACCTACATAGAAGGTTGTATGCGTAGGCATCGCCTTTGGAATATCCAAGGTGTACGCCATGCCCTTTCGGGCTAGCACCTTGAAAGGCCCCACAAACCTGGGACGCAGTTTTTTTCTTAACACATTCGAAACTGCATGTGTAGGAAGGTATTTAGCGTTTAATAAAACACTTTCTCATACTTTGTACGCCCTTTTGTTACACCGACCCTTGCGGTAAGACTGTTCCTTTTGCTTCTCTTGGCTTTCCGCCATGGCATCGCAAACGTGTCGTAAGACACTAAGGCGCGTCGATAAAAACTTATCGATGTGCTTTCGCACAGATACAGGGCTGACATCGGAGAATCCTCCCCCCTCAAGCCCTGATCCACACACACACGTGGCGTCAACAGAACCCTCGGATTCACTAATCCGTTCACGTAAAACGGGGTAAACCCCGTAGATGCATGAACCGAATTGTTAATAGCAAATTCGGCCATAGGAAGCATCTCACTCCAACTCTTCGGAGAATCCGGACATAAACTCCGGTGAATATCCTCTACAACACGATTAACGCGTTCCGTTTGTCCGTCCGTCTGCGGACGAACCGCAGTGGAATTGAGGAGTGTGGTGGAGTCAAGTTCAAAATCGAACACCGTAGTGTCGAGAACCTGACCACCATCGTGCCCGGACGACCAACTTACGGGGGGGGGTACCCCGCGAACCTTCGCGTACGATCCGATCTGATCGTCCGCTGCTAGCAGACGACCGATCATCAGCATAGGACGCCTAGTCCGATTCGTTCTTCATATCACCTTGTGTATCCGATGGAATGGGCTGGTTCCACACTCGGTGGATCGGTGCTGGGAATCGACTTGAGGTCTAAAATGCGGAAAACCGTGCTGGGTGTTGTACTCTGGGCGGAACTATTAACCCTGGACCAGTTATACTTGGAATAAGTATACTCCAAAGGGCAGATCGCTCAACCGATCGTAGAGCCGAACCAATATGAGAATAAAGTCCAATAATCCAATACGGAGATCCAAATGAGAACGTGATAAACTCCACGAACGATATCTCCACGTGATAATCCTAAACATGATGACATGTTCCAAACGTGTGTAACTTGAGCTTGAGAAGCCGGCCAATGTGTACTCCCGTCGAGGGACTTCCAGCGGTTCAAGTGCGTCTGTAACGCGTCCCGGCTGGTTATAATGAGCTAGAGGGGATTACTCGACCCTCCGCTCCCAAACACTCTGCGGCGTGCAGAGGCGACTGATGTACAAAGCGAAAAAAGCTAGCGACTTCTTGTTGAGTTTAAGTGAGGCCTAAACGGTAAAACCAAAACCAAGCAAAACCAAAACTAATCTACCTACGGTTCCCAATATGTACACACTTGAATATATGTAAGTACACGCAATCTCATGTGACTTACCAAAATCCGTGTTCTTGACACCTCTTGCACATGATAGGCTTAAAATCCTCCTGGATTTCCACCAATCCGATCGCCGATAAGCCGATCGGTGTGCCGCTGACAAAAAGCGGCCAAAATTCTTGAGTCCGCTTCGCCACAGCCTCCCCTGAGTCTGGTCGCAGCCGCGCAACGGTAGAGGCCCGATCTCATCATATTCCAGTTCTTCACAGAAGCGGACTTCACCAATGGACAGATCTCCGAGTCCACCTTCGCCAGGTACTTGCCTTGTACACCTGATCGTCTTGTAACCTCTCTTGAAATTCTTTGCTACAGATGCTCTGCGTTCCTCATCGCCCCATATCGATTCGCCGACCAGATCGGCCCGATCTAACAGCCCTCACAGCCCTCCAGAGTCCGACAGGTCGGATGGGAATCAGGTCGAGGTCGATCAGCTCCGGAAAACAGTCCAGGAGCTTCAGTCGCAGTTGGACATCAAGGATTCTTCACTCCTGAAACTGCGGAAGGAGGTGGATACGTCGACCCCCATGTCCACGAAGTTGCATGATGTAACAGGACTGATCCTGTTACTGGCTTACACTGTATTTGTGCGAGGAAGCGCGCAATACAAGAAGGGGTAGGATTAGTTGATAACAACTAATCCTATAATAAAAGTAAATATAGTAATATTCACTCGTTGCTTAGAACGCAAAAATTAAGAGTGTTTATTTAATGATTGGTTTAGAGGCTAATAGTATAATAACTAACTAATTAATATAATAATATCAAGTCTTTAACTACCTGTACTATTAGTTAACCTGCAAGATTCGGTATTTATACCGAATCGACTTTTCCTTCGTAGATTATAATAACGTATAATCTCTTATTTAAATTTCAGACAACGCGTCTGAAATTAAACTGTGATATTCTAACTTGAATATCAATTATGTAATGGCACCCCATTACATCACCCCCACTTAAGGTGGTTGGCCAATAATAACTCTTATTTTGGCCAATCATGGGTGGCACTTGTTGGTCGGAATTTCTCATTCACCAAATGATTGACCATCGAATCGATGGTCAAAGCACAAGGCGGCGCTCTAAAGAGCGCTGCTGAAAACAATGAAGGAGCTTCTTCCTCCGCCTCAGCACTAGGTGCTGAGGTGTTGAGTGACAACAGTGACGCTGCATTAGCAGCGTCAACTACGCAAAGGTCGGAAGACGTACCGTCTTCGACCACAGATGATGCTAAGGCGGCATGTGACAAGAAACAGGGAGATGTTGCTAATGCAACATCTCGCACGATGGGAACTTCCGAATGGCGTGTTGCCAAGAGGGCCATGTTCGGGATTTCTGACTCCGAACAAAGTGATGGGGATACAGATGTCCCCACTAAAGGATATAGCTAGTCGAACTCGCTAGGTGCTCATCGCCTAACAGCGATGACGACTCTGGTGTCGCTGTCTGCTATGACAGCGACAATGATTATCACAGGTGGTTGCGGGAACGTAGAGCCCCACCTGGACCAAGTACTTCTCCACGTCGGGGTTATTTAACCCCGGCGCGTGGTGTTGAAGCAGGCGGTGCTCCGCCTGCTAAAAGGGCTCGAACAGAAGCGGCGCCTGTCTCTTCTAAAGCGTATCATTGTACGGAACCACTTGTTCCGTACAGAGTGGGTTTTGGACCCCTGGCTGGGCTATTGCCCCCAACAGTGGCGGGGTCCGTAAACGGGACTGCCAGTATGCGTTGTTCGATATCAACGTGCTGGATGACTGCGAAGACATCCAGTCACGTCGATTCGATCGAAGTACAGACGATAGACGTCTGTACTTTATTGACCTCTTTTCCAGGTTCGGTATTATTCGAGCCGGAAAGGGTCAAGGAGGAACAGGGACGATAAAGACTCCCTGACTCAGAGTTGGAATGCTTTTGTTGACAATTACAACAAAAGCCCAGATGATTACGTGAATAAAGTTCACGTAATGCGCGAGCGCTTTTTAAAGCACTCACGAACAGGCAAAATGGAATACGTCCATTTTGCTTGCATCAAAGAAGGGTTAAAGTGTGGTGTCCCTTCTCAACTCGTTTGCCCGCGGTGTACGCAGGGCGCTCCTCGTCTGTCAGAGGAGGAGTTGCGGGGGTACGGTGGCTTTTCCGTACCCACCGAAATTCAGGGTTTAATTGATACCCTGAATACATCAACACCTACTGTTGATGATACTTCGCATTATGAGTTTGAGACTTCTTCTCAAACTCAGTCAAAAGGTCTGGGTCGTCGGCCCTCAGAACCTCAATCGGTTCCCAAGAGTCGAACTCTTGGGGATATCCCAGCCAGAGTACCAAGTACTCGGTACGCTGCCCCTTCTTCAAAGGCACAGAGCGCTTCGAGATCAAGCGCTCGAGGATATATCGCTTGTTCCCCAGATTATCAATCAGGGGCGGCGAAGGTTGATAATTCCCTCGCCGTTGTTGTTGCGGAAAAAGGTTATTTGCTTCGCAAGCTCGAGGAGAGTTATTCCTCCTTGAGCAGCGATATGTCTCACTTTGTGAAGACATATCGGTCTCTTCGAGAGGATGTCCGCGACATCCTCGGGGCGCACACTGCCCTCCAGCAGAAGAATGATCTTCTGTACTTTGATCTTTCCCGCTATAAGGGAGAGCTCTATCGGCGCACGGCTGATCTTGAGCAGTCGAAGGCGGACGTAATGACTCTCCGCTCTGCTCATCAACGTCTGGAAGCCGATTACAAGTCTCTCTTGGGAGACTTGGAGAAGCACGGTATCTTCCGTGGTTCTGCGTCTCGTCGTAAGACGAAGACGTGTGATACGGCTTGATCCGCCCAACATAGAATGTTGGGTGAAGCCGCATTGCTGTGGTAATGTCTAAGGTGTAGGCATTCCCCCGAATCTCTTGGACCCTGAAAGGTCCAATGCACTTAGGAAGCAACTTCCGTGTAGGGAAGTTGCTTGTTGCATCTGTAGGCAAATTAGTAGTACTTAAGAATACTAATTCGCCTTTAAAAAGGATTTTTTGTTCTTCCTTCCTTTTTATCTGCATTTTGCTTCTGCTTGTCAAAAGCAGAGGCAAGTGCATCTTTTACATAGCGTATTACTGCTTGGCGCTGTAATACGAATTCATCTACTGCTTTATCAGCAGTAGGTGCATTTCCCTCGTTGTCTGCAGCCATTGCTGCAGACACATATTCATCGTATGCAGCTTCAGTTTCAATTGAAGCTGCTTCCGCTTCTACTGTACTTTCAGTAGAAGGGCCATCGTTTTGTTCACAAGTTGCAGTCGCAACTTGCGCATTGACTCGCTCAAAATTTGAGCGGGTCCCTCCCCCACTTAGATTTGGCGTACCGCCAAGTAAAGCTGGGGTTCGTGGATGCCTTAAGGCATTCACGTAGAACGGTGTATGCTTAGTTGAAGCATGCACCGAATTGTTAATCGCGAATTCAGTGAGTGGCAGGTAGTCACTCCACTGTTCAAAGGCATGTGCGTATGTATGATCGCAAAATGTCTCCGAGAACGCGGTTAACCCGTTCCGTCTGCCCATCCGTTTTCGGATGGTCCGCAGTTGACATCTTCAACTGGGTTCCCAACAATGAGAACGTTTCTTTCCAGAAACGTCCCGTAAATCTCGGATCTCGATCCGAGACAATGTCTTCCGGCATTCCGTGCAAACGGAATACCGTATCAACGAACATCCGCGCTGTTTGAGAGGCGGTTACGTTCACTGATACTGCAGTAAGATGTACCATCTTACTGAAACGGTCTACAAAGACCACTGTTCCGGACTTCCGACTATTGTCGGATGGAAGACCGAATACGAAGTCCATTGAAATGGAATTCCAACACTCTGTCGGAACCGGCAGAGGTTGCAGTGGAGCCTGTGCATACTGCGCAAGCTTAACGCGCTGGTAAATCTCGCATGCGCGTACGTATTTTCGTACCCACTTGTACTGGTTTCGCCAGTAAAAGTCACGTGCGAGAGAAGCGTATGTATTCTCTCGACCTTGATGCCCCGAAATCGGTGCATCATGATATTAAAACATAATTTGGTGTTTGAGATCATCGTAGTTTGGAACGACGATGCGACTTTCATCTTTTTGGTCTGTGCTGTAAAGCAGCAGACCATCGTGCAGTCGATATCGATGCACGCAAGCGCGGAGGAACTCTGGGAGTTCGTCGCGTTTCTTACTTGATTGATTACGTAAGTAATCAATCAACAGACGTGTCTCCTCGTCTGTTTTGTACGCCTCGCGTACTTGTCGTATAATTGACGACGACAAAGCAGTGCAACGGATCGCGTTTGCACTGGCACCTTCGGTTACGGACGGTTTCGTCTCGTAATCGGGCCTTCGTGATAGCGCATCCGCTATCACGTTCAACGTTCCGGGTTTGTATTCAACCGTAAAGTTGTACTCAGCAAAGAATGACAGCCATCGAGCCATTCTTTGAAAAATGTGTGGTGAATTCACGGCCGTGCGTAGGGACGCATGGTCCGTGAAAACCACAAACGGTCTATCTCCCAATAGATAGATCCGAAACTTGGCTTGATCATTGGGAACCTCTTTCCCAATATTTTCCACTTGTAATGTGGATATTCGTTCACGAATATCCACTACATCATCTGTTGCAACGATAATACAGATCTGTTTGATCTGATCATCGTGCAAGTTTCTCATAAACTTCTTCCAGCTTAGCGCTGGAAGAGCCATCACCTCCGAACCTTCTTTCGGAGGGTGTTCCATCAACAGAGACTGGGTAGCTAATCCGGTCTCCGCTTGCGTCAAGACGTTGATCGTCTCGACGGAACTGACCATGCAATCAGACGCACTCGTCTGATTGACTGCTACACGGTGATTACGACTCACCGTGTGCGAATACTCATCCTCATGGTGGCCACTGCCTACCATGGAGTTTTGGCGATCAGATGTGCTCGTCTGATCGGCCGCCTTTTCTGCGACACGGTGGTCTTTATCACCCGTGTGCATGGCTCACGCAACGTGGTGGGCACTGGCCACCACGGAGTTGTGCTCACGAATGCACTCGATCGTGAGTTCACTATCATCAACACGGAATTCATTCGTCGTGTTGGAACCTTTGGTCGCACAGTGGGTGTTTCCCACTGTGGATACATTTTCATTATCACGGTGGGTGTTTCCCACCGCGGATATCACTTCATTCTCACGGTGGGTGTTTCCCACCGTGGATATAACTTCATTCTCACGGTGGTCTTTATCACTCGTGGAATGTTTCTTTCCAACACGCAACGACTCTTCTGTTGCGTGTGGTAGTACCTCTGGACTATCTCCAGAGGAGGTACCTTCCGCTGATCGTGTCAGAACAGACCTGGTGGTGCCATCGCTATCCACCATACTGTCTGACGCTGCGGTTGTATCCTCTTATACAGCCGGATTACACACAGGGTGATCAGATCATGTGCGTCCGCCGCAGTCGATCGATAGGTTAACCCAGTCGATCGAAGGTTTAAACTTGGACAATCATGGGATTCCAAGTATCACATCGAACTTGTCATCTAAATCGAGGACGATGAATTCATCCTCGAATGAAAGTTCATTCAACTCGAAGCGTGTTTTAATCACACGCTTTGGAATAGTCACGGTTGCACCTGTTGCTAACCGGACTGACAACATACTTCGTGGGGTTTCTACCTCCACGAAGCTCAACAGCGTTAGACTCTGAGTTCTAACGAAATTGTTTGACGCTCCTGTGTCAAATAAAGCTCGCATGGGGACATCGCTCCCGTGCGGCTTAACCTCCAGGGTGATAAAAGGCTTCCCATCACCCTGCACCTTTTGACAGGACATAGTCCCGTCTGGGGCTATTACCCTCACATGCCCTATGTCGGCATGTGGGATAACATTCCCAGTAGGGCACCCAGACCCTACTGGCGATTCTCGTTAACAACAGGGTGATGTCCCTGTTGGTGTCGCCGTGCAGCGGGCGGTTCCGTCCGCTGACTGTGTGGCACCGGACGCGGTGCCATACACTCATGGGAAAAATGCCCCACTTTCGCGCATCGATTGCAGCGAATGTTCTTCTTAAATTTAGGTTGCTTTGAGTTCGAAGCAACCGCAACCGATAGGTCCATCGGCTCTGGCCCTCCACCGCCCATGCTCTGGCGCGGGTGGCTGTTTCTTGAGACGAAGTGTGAGCTTCGTCTGCCTGACTGCTGATTGTTGACATGCCGTTGCGGCATGTCAAAAGCAAAGGGCTGTTGAGCCCTTCGGCTGTACCCAGCATGCGATGACGCTGATCACATGCTGAACTCTTCACGGATGCTCATGTCAATGGCATCCCTTAGAGTATCTGGAGGGTGCCGGTAGAGACTCTGTTTGACGGGACCATCATTGAGTCCCTTCATGAAGCCAGTGACCTGCATAGCAGGGGGAACCGGCTCATACACAATATTTGACAGCAAATATTGCGTCTTCTGAGCATAAGATTGAAGGTCAAGCTTACCTTGCCGGAGTTCCATGAACTCCTGCCGACTACTTATCTCCATTTCTGGAGCTTCAAAGTTGAGCTTTATTTCAGCTTTAAATTCCTTATAACTAAGGAACGCAGAGTCATCAGTGGCTCTGCGACTCATCGCCCATGCCCTGGCTCTGCCGCCTAGACATGTTGTGCCGAAGTACGCCTGTTGACGTTCGTCAACAATATTTTGCGCAGAGATGGCATCTTCCACCTCTGCGAACCATCTACGAAGGGGCTCGCCCCCTTCGCCGGTAAAGGGCGGTACTCGCGCCTTTACCACTTCAACTCTATGCGTTGTAGGTGCTGATGCGGTCCGCGCTGACTCTGGCGCGGGCCGTTCTGGCTTTTCTAGGTGGTTTCGCCTAAAGCGATTCACCACCTGTACCACTTCCTCCGGGGACTTATTCTTGAGGAAGGTAATGATGTCGGTCCCCATATACCGAATCATTTCCACCGTCGCGTCTTTGCTACGCGACAAGAAGTGAGGGGTGTTTATTCACCTCTTCCAGCGTTCTTTCTCGCTCGGCAGTCGTCATGTCTCGCGACATGATGCCGAGCGGCTCTTAATCTTCGCTCCGCTAGTTAACTAGCAGAACGGAACTGTGGTCGTTAAAACGGACCACAAAGTGCTACCAGGTGTAACAGGACTGATCCTGTTACTGGCTTACACTGTATTTGTGCGAGGAAGCGCGCAATACAAAGGGGTAGGATTAGTTGATAACAACTAATCCTATAATAAAAGTAAATATATTAATATTCACTTGTTGCTTAGAACGCAAAATTAAGAGTGTTTATCTAATGGGTGGTTTAGAGGCTAATATTATAGTAACTAACTAATTAATATAATAATATCAAGTCTTTAACTAACTGTACTATTAGTTAATCTGCAAGATTCGGTATTTATACCGAATCGACTTTTCCTTCTTAGATAATAATAACTTATAATCTCTTTTTAAATTTCAGACAACGCGTCTGAAATTAAACTGTGATATTCTAACTTGAATATCAATTATGTAATGGCACCCCATTACACATGAGGTGACCGCTGAAAACGCACATCTCCGGTCCCAGATCGCCCAACAAGCGACGCGAGGTAAGCCGATCGGTTTGTTTTCATCTTGGGTCTGCTCTTACCCTCCTTTGCATGTAGATCCTTTGCCCGCCGACATCGCCAAAACGTTCGACGCCTTATCCACGGCTGATCGGCAGTCGCATGATCATTGCGATCAGCTCTGACCGATCTTGGACGGGATGATCGGCGCACGGCACGATCTGTCTCGCTTGGAGGCTTACATATCACACCTCCTGGAACAGCTCGCGGTGGTCAACCGGCAGAGGTTGGAGGATCAGTCCGATCGGACTTTACTCCACACCCAACATGGTGACCTGGAGAGGCAGATCGGCGAGTTGCAGGTCGTGGTCCGGGAGCAGATCGGGAAGGTCGAGTCCTTCCAGAGCCGATCGGACGCCTGGACCCAGGAATCAGATCGTCGCTGGGCGGACGTAAATCGGTGCTACCAACAGTTGACTGACTTGTTGCACCGGCGTCCGGCTGCATGCTCTAGCGCTGACCGGTCTGCATCGTCCGTTCTGGTCGATCTGCATCAAGATCGGACCCGACGCCACTCATTGGCCCAAATTAACCACCCCGAAATTCCGAAAACTTCCAAGAAGCGTAAGGACGCGTCGAAGGGCTCAAGGGCGGGGGCATAGCGCACGACTCCGAACTCGAGGAGAAGCGAGCGGTGCCTCAGAAGAAAGCCAAGACGCTGGCGCATCTCCCAAGCCCCAGATCTGACGCAGGTGACACATCTATCATCACTAAATCTCATGCGCCCTCGCGCCCCCGCGCCGCTCACACCAAGCGTATAGAGGTCTCCTCCGGAGAGTACTCGGTGGACGGATCGAGCGATTCCGAGTTCTTGATCACTTCTTTATCCAAGTCCCGATTCGATCAACGCCGAGGTCCCGTTCCTGCGAAGCCTGCATCGGGGGATAATAAGGAGATCAGCTCCCTGGGTGATGGTGCTGCACAGATTCGCGAGTCAACCGGATCGGTGCCTTCGTTCCAGCCCGGCACGTCTGGGCTGCGCCTTCACGCCCGATTGAAAGGGGTGTCGATCGAAGATCGACTTCTCCCATCGCTGACTTCAGATGCAACTTCGCCATGGTCATCGTGGCAGATCGGTAGCTTGTACCAATCAGCCCTGACCAAGCAGATACTAGCCCGATCTCTATCGCGTCAAGACTCCTGGCTTTTTCCTCCAGCTTCAAAGGCTCCTGCCTCTTCTGCATCGCGGGCGGACCTGGTCACAGCACCACAAATCGCCCGTCTGTACGCAGATGAGCCATGGAAAGTGTTTGTCCGCCCCAAGCTGGGGTCCATGTTTGCGTAGACTGCGTGGATCGACTCGTTCTTAGGTCGAGTGAAGGCCTTCAATGAAACCTACAACCAAGCGATGTGGGAGTCTACACACTATCTAGTGCTTCCTCCTGGTCGAGCGCAACATGATCAAGGCATGATATCATTCCAGAAAAACCGGAAGAAGCGCCGGAGTCGGGAGGGCGAGGCCTGGCAGACCCTATGCCAGTTCGTTCTGGGAGGGATGCTGGCCCGCGAGTGCGACATCGACATCTTTTTGTATCCTGTGGTTCTCCATATGGCCAAGCGTCGGGTTGAGAAAGCCGGGGTATTAGCTGACGACGGCCTCTGGTATCTCGGTATTCATTGTGACGAGCCGGTCACAGACCTGAAGGACGCTTTGGCTCAGATCGATTGGAAGGAGCCCTGGCGCAATCTGCACCAGAACCAGATCGGAGACCATCCGGCGCTGACTATCGGCCGTCTGTGGGGTGATTTCGATTCTTGATGCGGCAGTTAGCTGACCAGATAATCCATAATACATTTCATCATTCTTTTCAAATTCCTGATCATCCAATCACTTGACCAAATTTCATCACTTTCTCCAAACTTGCACCAACACGTTATCATACACAGTTTCCATCCACATCGCGAAAATTATCACCACGTTCGTCATTCCACTACTCCAGTTCATCACAGTTCATCACAATAATTCACAATAATTCAGACCTTACACATATTAACACCGATCGATATACTGATCGGTGCTACTGTGTGTCTTGATCTTCGTCTTCATGGGTTTGCATCACTGCGAAGCGATTCCGACTGACTCGTTCTCGCTCGAACTCTTGTAGCAGTGCTCCACAATTTAGATCTAGCTCGTCGATCCAACTTGCTTTGTCATGATCCTTCCAGCGGACCAGATATTCTCGGTGGGTGCGACCGAAACGTGTCTTCTTGACCGATCGGACATCCAGCACCTTTTCCAACTCGAATTCGTCCTCTTCCAATGGTCTTTCCCAACTGTCTTTCGGCAGCAGAGCTTCATCAAAATCGAATCTCTCCGCTTCGTCCACCAGACAGGGCATTCTAGGCCGATCGGGGAACTCTCTGAACAGCTTCAGTTTGGACACGTGCACGATCGGAAAAACTTTGTAATCCGTGCCGATCGTGATCAGACGAGCAGCATGCTCACCGAACAGCTCTGCTACACGTAAAGTACTGTGCCACATATGAGCAAACTTCTTTGCATAGCCTTCCTTGACCCGATCGAGGTATAACCATTTTCTCGCCCCTGGTTCAATATCATGAGGGCGGACCTGATCGTTTTTCCGATCTACTCGATCTTGCATGGCCTGACGAAACTTTTCGCTGACGACTTCTTTCGCGTGCTGATAATGCTTCTGGATCTGCATACGCCAACGACGGGCATCGCGATCGCGGGTCCGAGTGCATCCGATCGGTATCGCCGCTTCAAGTGTCGATCGAGGGTCCCATCCATACGCCAGATAGAAAGGCGTTTCTCCTCGGACCCGATAGGTTGAAGAGTTGAGTGCGAATACAAGTCTATCTGCATACTCGTCCCAGTCACGTTGGTCTGGATCGGCCACATACATCTTTACCGCCCTTGTTATTGTCTGCACCATGCGTTCAGCCGATCCGTTCGCTTGCGAACGATGTGCCATCGTCGCGCTCTGCTTCTGGACTAGCATGTTATTGAACAATCGGAGCACATCAGCCATAAAACCGGGTTCCCGATCGTATCTGATAACTTCGCCGGCGCCGAACCTTCTGAACACGCATTCCTCGGAACTCTGGGCGATCTGCTTCGCAGATCGGGATGCACTAGCCTTTGCGATCACCTGACCAGTGAACAGGTCGATCCAGACCAGCAGTTTAGTGTTGCCGCGTGTCGATCTGGGCAGCGACGGTATATGATCTATTTCTATCACCTGGAAAGGGAAAGTAGCCTCGATATTTCCGGGCGATCGCCCCTTGATTATCGGTCTGCCCTTTCCGGTCTCGCAATCTGTGTAACAGCCCACATATTTCTGCACGCTCCGAAAAGGTCCTCTCCAGTGAAAGTGAGCCCTGATCTTGTAGTATGTCCTTCCTACGCCTTGATGTCCCCCTTCTAGACTCAAATGGTAGTGATGAAGGACATCCGGCTGTAGCAACTCAGGGACCACCAAATCGCTAGTCGATCTCGATCGGCACTGTATTGATCAACGTCACGGCAGTAATACAGCAATCCATTGTCGTCCACATCGTAACTGTCCACGATCTTGGTACACTCTTTCGCTTGATCATTCGTTAACTTGGACAGTTCACCGCGTAGATAGGCTTTCAAGTTGACGATCCGCTCTTCTTCGTCCTGCGCCTTGAGGATGCGTTCCGCCCTTAGCTGTTGTACAACGCACTCACTCAGAATTTCCTTTGGGAACGATCGGCGAGACTTCTGAGTTCGCGATCTAGTAGCTGCTATCACATGCACCGGATCGGGGATGTCCTTGGGCTTGATCAATTCCGGGAGCCTGTTTATGTCCATAAGTTCATGTAGAACGGCCTCCTCGGTGATCGTCGCCCCGATCTGGTCGCGCATGGCTTGGGTCGCGAGGTTGTCGGCGCTTCTGTTCCAATCCCGTTTCACGTGCAATATCTCGTGGTTGGGGTAGTGTTTTAGTGCCTTCATCACCCGATGATCTGCCTTATCACTAGGTTGGAGTCACCACATATGATGATCCACCCTTTCTTTTGTGATGACAGCAGATCAAGTTAGGAGCCCCCGATATTCCGCCTCGATGACCGTTATGTCAGGCGTGAAATCGGCGGCGGCTGCTACTATATACCATTGTGGTAACTTCTATAGTATGGCGCTATAGGAGCCGACCTTCTTCTTCACGCTAGCCGATCCG
The DNA here is from genome assembly GCA_026184515.1 of Peronosclerospora sorghi. NCBI lineage: Eukaryota > Oomycota > Peronosporomycetes > Peronosporales > Peronosporaceae > Peronosclerospora > Peronosclerospora sorghi. The sequence continues at coordinate 14,849,869 of CM047588.1, read as the reverse complement.
TCGAAACTCAAGACCAGGAGTTCCTCATACCGATCGACGATCGGTGGCGGCCGTGAGATTGACTGTCGAGGTTGCTTCCTTGGGGCAATCGCCATCAGAGCTTCATCCACTTCAGACCGAGGGGTGATGCTGGCAGCCAATGCGCCCAATATCTCTTCCTCTTCCTTGGTGCACTTGACGACCTCGAGGGACCACTGTGACAATATCGCTGACCATCTTCCGAGCCGACCGTCCATCCCATTGGCCTATAATATCCAGGCCAATGTCGACTTTCTCGAAAGGACCTTTACAGATCGGCCGACCAGTAGGTTGTAGCACACATCCAAAATCCGTAGTAAATACAGAACTTCCTTTTCGACGATCCCATAGTTGACTTCGTTCGGATTCAACGTCCGGCTCGTAAAAGTGACCGGGTGGTACACTCCATCATGTTCTTGCACTATAGTGGCATAAATGGCCCACTTACTAGCATACACAATGACGATCGGCATTTTTTCCGGATAGAAGTGTCTTAGAATCGGTGCCGTCGCCATTTTGGCCTTCATCATACCGAAAGAAACCTGTGCACGCTTCATGTGATCTTCTGCCTCCACCTGCGGAAAATATGCGGCAAATCAGAGCCGCAGCCCTCCCGTAAAGTTGCTCGATCTCCTTCGCGCAACATAAAGTAGTCGACTTCCCGGAGCTCGTACAGCACGGCCGCGTAAATCGCGAAGTCTTCAATGAAGCGGCTGTAGTAATTTAGGCTCCCTAGGAAGGACTGCATTGCCTTCAGTGATCTGGGAAACGGGAGGTTGCTAAGTGACTCCAGATCTTTGGGATTGGCCTCCAGCCCACTGATTGACACCATATGACCCAAAAAGGCGACCTTGGACATGCCCCAAAAACTCTTCACAGCACTGATCGACAGGTTCCAGCGATCGCATGTCTCCAAGAACCGTTCGACCTTCTCGCACATATCGCTCCATGACAAAGCAGGGATCAGAATGTCGTCGATGTACGATCGCCTCCCCAGAACGGACGGTCTCCTTTCCAGAGCGGGTTCACTCTCCGAATAAATACATCATGGTTTTCGATGGGGTCCCGATCGGTACTGATCTTGAAATGTCCATACAATGCGTTGTCGATCAGCCTCTGGTAGATCTGGGGCGCGTTCTTCAAACCGAACGGCATACGGTTCCACTCAAACAGACCAAACGGCGTAACAAATGGTTAAATCTCGCGAGCCCGATCGGTCATCGAAACCACCCAAAATCCACTTGCCATATCCAGAGAGCAATACCATAGAGTCTTGTCAAGATCTTCAAGCAGATCGCTGATCGGCGGCATCGGGTACACCATAAGCTTGGTAAACCGATTTACCAACCGATAATCGATGCACAACCTGATGTCAACGCCGTTCTTCTTGATCACAATCACGATCGGCGAGGGGTCGACGGCTTAATGATCTTGGTGGCCAACAGTCCTTTAATAAGATCAGACAATTTTTCACGGTACTGTGGCGCCACACGTAGGCATCGCTGGACGATCGGCTTGGCATCACCAACATCGATGTCACAGATCGCTCCGCGAGCAGAAGGGGGTAAGGCATTGCCTTTCCCGATCAGCAGATGTTTCTTCTTCCATATGATCTTCTTAAGCTGATCTATCTGGTCGGGACTGTTGACATCCCGATCACCCACTTGTAGATCGTCCAAGGTGACTTCGGGCGGATCGGCAGGCACTTCAGGGAGGACTGCCATCTGGCTCTCCAGCTCCTGAATGTACTGATCCCCGCCCTCATGTATACAAACTTGATCGTCTTCTGGAGCAACATCACCTAAAACGTCCTGATCCGTTGCACACTGCTGTTCCCGATCGGCGGGCTGCTCTTCAACGACATCGAACTGCTTAGGCGCGCCATCGTGGTCCGCCCCAGCAATCCCATGTTCCCCTTTTTTCTATTCCCGGCTCCGCTGTCGCCTGTTCTTGTGACGCCACCATGTTGACGAACCTTGGCTCATCTGCTTGATGGTCCACCGTGTCCGGCGACTGCGGTGCCTCTCTTTGAACTAACATCTTCCTTGGCGTTACATAGCTGGGTCGTTCCACCATAGATGAGGTATCTTCTTTCACCGGTCCATCATCGCTGATCAGATCGGTGGTCGCTTGGTATGCCAAGTTCTTCCACTCAACATACCGTCTCGATCTGATCGGGACGAACCCCATCTTTCATGTCACCTTCCGTTCCGCCAGACACATGACAACAATAGTATTATTGTCGAGCGTAAGCGGCTTGTCACCGATATTAGTGACTCGAACATAATCGTATCGGCCGGTGCTCTTCACAAAGGTCGGCACCCACCGACCGCCCCTGGTCACCCATAAATTCCTTGATCTGAAACCGTTATCGACCGGGGTATCAGCGGATTGGCCGACTGGAATGGTGATATCTTGTTCCCACCTGACCAGATCGGTGTGCGATCCGTATAGGTGCCGCCGACCAGCTAACTGGATCTGGACCTCATCCGGGAGTGTAAGCACTCCATGAGGCAGATCAAGGCGAATACGCACCAGCACCATGAAATCTATGCCTAACAGGGCAACCTGACCGGCCAGCTTGCCAACCCAAGCGCTGAAGAAGTAGAACAACGAACCCGATAGGGTAATCTTCACGCGCGTCCTTCCTTCGGTCATGTAAGAGTTTTCACCGATTCCGACGCATTCTTGTCTCTGGGTGTCGTCGATACGACATCCGACCTTACGAGCAGAGGCGGAGTCAATAATTGAGACTTCGGCCCCAGAGACGAACAACATCGTTGCCTTCTGGTTGTTGATCTTACCACAGGCTTTCGCCTGCTTGAACCATTTGTCGGGCGCATGATACTTCCAGTATCCGCGAGACTCTCCAGGAAGAAGATCCAGATGCATGACCACCTTCGATCGGGAATATTCATCGGTCGTGAGATTGTAGACCGGATGATCCCGATCGACGCAATTGAGAATGGAACATGTATTGTCGGTTTTATTCTCCTTGCCGACATATGCATAGATGCCAAACGTAGAACGCTCAGCTCGATCCAGATTCGAACCTGGCGAGCGTTCTAGTTTAACATCTTCTCGACGTCAGGTGGAAGCATCCCCGCGTGCTTACCCGGCATATACCAGTTGCGCATCAGATTGAAAAACTCTTCGATCTTGCACTGGCCGGCCTCGTGGATCTCTCCACATGACTTGCACACGAAAAGGCAGTGATCGGTGGGGTGACCGCGTCTTTCGCACTTCTTGCATATCAACTTCTTCCAGCAGTCCCCACTATCATGCTTGCTTGACCCGCAGTGAGAACACTTCTTGCAAGGTCGGTCCGGGTAGGACTTGTTCCCACTCCTGCCCTTCCGATCTGCCTGGTTAGGCGTCGATCTGATTCTTGGGGCAAGTTCCGTGACGAAAACGTGTCGATACTGGTCTTCGTTTGACTCCCGACTGGATAGGCCGCTACTTTCCTCCTCCTACCCAGTGCTGGCTTCAGTCACGATCGCCTTAACAGCACGGGGAGATCTGGTTAGGGGCCTCTTCACAGGGTCGGTCTGGGTATTCGATCTGTAGTGACCCGATCCAACGGCGACCTTCGCCCTCATGCTCCGTGAGTGTTGCAGCGTCCGCAACGTCTGCTCCACTTCCCCCACATCTTTTAGGCCTAGCATAGTGAGCTGATCTGCCAGCTCTTGGTCATCCAGGGTACTAATATAGTGACCCACGTGCTCCATAGCGGCACCGGTTGGCGGGTTGCCTTCCTTGATCACTATCACAGCGCGAATTGCAGCCACACTCAGACGGTGCAAGTATCCGATCGGCGTCTCGTCTCCCCGCTTCTGCATATGGTGATATTTTCGGGCGGTAGAGAATATAGAGTTGCAGTAGTGCCCCTAAAATTCTGAACATAGCAGATTCCAGTCAGATCGAGCATCCCGACCCAACTGTTGGATCCAGTTCGCAGCCGGTCCTTTCAGCAGATCCATGAAGATCAGACACCGTTCCTTTTTTGGTGTCTGATCCCGTAAGAAAGCAGACTTGACCCGACCAAACCACGATCTGGCTTACTCCACGTCGGCGTCCTTGCCAGTAAAGTCCTTGATATCCGTGGTCTCAGCCATGCGAATGCGTGGGATCGCAGTAGATCCACAATCAAAAGCGATTGTAGAGGCTAGCTTATCTTTGCGTGTTCTGCCCGCCCCTGCACCGTCTGACCCATAGTGGTAATCTGGATCGCCGATCGACTCCATGTCGTAATCGCTGTTCTTGCTTGATCGGCGCGGTCGGGCTGGATGGGGCTTGCGTCTTCTTCTGCCAACTGGTTTACCACCTCGGGTAGCCTTATCCGTTGATGCCACTGATTCCATATCAACATCCCGGCAAGTATTGACATTTTGTCGGGAAGATCGGTCCTGGGCATGCGGGCGCGGAGGCGATCGGCATCGGTCTCCCATGAAACGCTCCATCATTGCCTCAAACATGGCTTGGACGTTAGTTTGGGTCATGGGCAACGTATTGGTATACTCCTTTGGAGGTACTGAAGCCTGTGGAGGCTCCTGGGGCCCCGACTGGCATGCAGCCCCTTGCTGCCGCACGTCCTTTTTATGCTCCCATGGGGGTATGGTGCGCCCCCACGGTCATCCGCTCAACACCTACCTCCAACTCCGATGAGCCATTAGAGGCAGGTGGAGACTGATACAACGACTTATCGTCGGAGCACACATCATCGTATGCTGCCGTGGTCTCAGCGACCTTCAATGCCAAGGGGGGAGTTGGGCGGCGGACCGCCCCCACCAACGGCACCAAATTGTCATGGAGGGTCGACATCGACATCTCCAGCCTCCAAGTATCCAGATCGAACAGTTTCTGTACGCTGGAGAGGTTTCGCACTTTCATGCCGACCTCAGCCAACATCGCCAGCAGGTTCTTCACCAATAGCAACGGCCGATCGCTTTGGATCGGCTCGGTGGTGGGTCCGAGAAGGCGATCGGGGATCCGGGGGTCTATAATCCGCATGACCTGGTCTTCATGAATAAATCGCTTTAACTCGTGGATGTAATACATCCTGGTCAGGTCTTCTTCTTTGATAACCCCATCCCCGACCTTCTACTTTTCTTCCAAGTCGTCTTCGTCGGATGGCATTCTGAGCCTCTGCTTGGGAACCTTGGGAGGGTGGATTGGATCGTCCCGATCAGCCTCCAAGTCGTTTTCACATTTTATCTTTTCATTAAAACATCCATTCAAATACATAGGATCAAGTCAAAAGTCCTGATCCTTTCCGGAACTATAGCAAGACTTTATATAGTCCCGATCGGCTCCGGTGGGAGCCTTATGGGGAGGAAAAAACTTATTAATCCCGATCTGGTCCTCCACCCGGCCAGATCGGACATCGCTATCCTTATCGACAACGTAAACATAAGGCGATAGCTGTTTCTTATGTCCTCTCCAGAACGATTCCACATTTAACTCGTTATAATCAATTTTTTGCGAGATATCATCTCGGTGATATCCACGATCACCAAGTGATCCGGGCACGCACACCATTGTGGTGGAGTCAAGTTCGAAATCGAAAACATTAGCATCGATAACCTGACTACCACCATCGCGCCCAGCCTTCCAACTTTCGGAGGGGGTACTCCGCGGACAACCACTCGAGATCTGATCAGATCGTCCGCTGCTAGCAGACGACCGATCATCAGCATAGGACGCCTATTCCGATTAGTTGTTCATCTCACCTTGTGTACCCGATGGAATGGGCTGGTTTCACACTCGGTGGATCGGTGCTGGGAATCAACTTGAGGTCTAAAATGTGGAAAACCGTGCTGGATGGTGTACCCTGGGCGGAACTCTTAACCCTGGACCAGTTATACTTGGAGTAAGTATACTCCAAAGGGCAGATCGCTTAACCGATCGTAGAGCCCAACCAATATGAGAAAAGTCCAATAATCCAATACGGAGATCCAAATGAGAACGTGATAAACTCCACGAACGATATCTCCACGTGATAATCCTAAACATGATGACACGTTCCAAACGTGTGTAACTTGAGCTTGAGAAGCCGGCCAATGTGTACTCCCGTCGAGGGACTTCCGGCGGGCCAAGTGCGTCTGTAGCGCGTCCCGGCTGGGTATAATGAGTTAGAGGGGATATCTCGACCCTCCGCTCCCAAACACTCTGCGGCGTGCAGAGGCGACTGATGTACAAAGCGAAAAAAGCTAGCGACTTCTTGTTGAGTTTAAGTGAGGCCTAAACGGTAAAACCAAAACCAATCTACCTACGGTTCCCAATATGTACACACATGAAAATATGTAAGTACACGCAATCAAATGTGACTTACCAAAATCCGTGTTCTTGACACCTCTTGCACATGATAGGCTTAAAAGCCTCCTCGATTTCCACCAATCCGATAGACGATAAGCCGATCGGTGCGCTGCTGACAAAAAGTGACCAAAATTCTTGAGTCCGCTTCGCCACAGGAGCTTGGTGCCCAACACCTTAAACAACGCCCCCCAAAACTGTCCCGTAAAATGGGGATTCCGATCCGATACCACGGAGTCGGGTAGACCATGCTGTCGAAAGACACGGTCTAGGAACACTTTTGCTGTTCCTTGTCCATAAATGGACTCTGGCACCGCCGCCAGGTGAGCCATCTTGCTCAGACGGTCTACAAAGACCAATATGCCGGTGTTACCGGACTTGTCCTTCGGAAAACCGAAGATAAAATCCATACTGATGGATTTCCACCTCTCCGTAAGAACAGATAAGCTCGCCAAAGGGGCAGCTGAATCTGCAGAGGTTTTACCCTCTGACACGTCTCACAGGTGCGAATATACACACCGACCCACTTATACATCTTGGTACACCAATACAAAGCGCTTAAAGCGCTGTAGGTCTTATCCCGACCTAAATGACCACCGGCAGGGGCGTCATGTGCCTCAAAGAGGACTCTATACTTAAGTTCATCATCATGAGGAACAACCACCCGCGGAGTGTCCTCCGCGCTCGTGCTATAATATAGCAAACCGTCACAGTACCTGTAACGGTGTAACCGAGCTCTAGCTAGACCCGACAGGGTAGGCTCAACGAGCCAAGTCCCTTGTCACCCAATGCGCTGAAAAGCGCCGTACATAGTGGGTCTTTCCCATACGCCTGGCGTATGAGATCTACCACAGACGAGGTGACGAATGTCGCGTGAGCGAGCTCGTAATCGGGACGACGCGACAACGCGTCTGCAAGCACATTCTGTATGACAGGCGTATACTTTACCTCAAAGTTATACTCCGCAAAGAAGGAGAGCCAACGGGCCATCCGTTGGGAGAGATGAGGCGACTTTGTCGCTGTCCGTAAGGACGCGTGGTCAGTATAAACCACGAACGGCTTTGAGCCGAGTAGGTGAACCCTAAATTTGACAAGGGCATACTTCATTGGAAGTAGCTACTTGTCATGAACGGGATAATTCCGTTCCGCAGCTTTAAGCTGCCTCGACTCAAACGCGATCACGCGTTCCCTTCCTGCATCATCTGCTTGTAACAAAGCACATCCGATTGCGAAATCGGAGGCGTCGCAGACGACACTAAATGGTTTCCCAAAGTCTGGGAGAGCAAGAACGGGAGCTTTTAACAAGCTCCCCTTAACCGCTTCAAAAGCGTTTTGGTGTTCAGTTTCCCAAGACCAATCAACATCCTTCTTAAGAAGGTCGGTCAATGGCTTCGCCATTTCAGCGTAGTTCTCACTGTACTTGTGGAGATAGCTGGATAACCCAAGCCACTTCCGTAAATCTCTAAGATTTACAGGCGAAGGCCACTCCACAATGGCTTTCACCTTCGCGGGATCCGCCCGCACTCCATCCTTACCGATGAAGCATCCGAGGAAAGGAATTTCCTCAGCACCAAAGATACACTTGGATGCGTTTTCATATAACTTATGCTCTCGCATACATTCGAGCACTGCTAGAAGGTGTATCAGATTCGTCTGAACATCAGACGAGTCACCTTCCGCACGACTATGGACGAATATATCGTCGAAGTACGTCTGAGCGTACTTCCTATGAGGGCGGAAGAGTTGAGTCACCAAGCGATTGAAAGTCGCAGGTGCATTTCAAAGCCCCTGTGGCATAACAAGCCACTCCCAAAGCATGCCACTAGGCGTGCTAACCGCTGTCAGCGGAATATCGGACGCTCGCATGAGCACCTGATAATACCCTTCCACCAGATCTAAGGCACTGTACACAGTACAGCCCGCCATATTGTTCTGGAGGACATCCTTCCGAGGAATCGGAGTCTGCATGGCACAGTAGCTGCATTCAGCTTGTTGTACGCATGTACAATGCGCCACTTTCTGCTCGGTTTACGAACGCAAAAGGTGGGAGATGAGTGAGGAGACTTGCTCTCCCGTACCATCCTTGCCTCTTCTTTCCCCTTGAAGAATGTGTCGATGAATTCGCATTGCTCCTTGGGGAGAGACCACTGCCTAGTGACGCAGTATTTGGTTCCAGGAACCAAATCAATTTCATGTCGGACTCCCCTATCCGGTGGTAACCCCATCGGTGGGTTGTCACTAATGACATCTCCGAATTCCTTCAATAAGTAATGGTAATGGTCCTCAGGATCCGCGAGGATCTTGAGACCGCTTCGGGCATTCAATGACTGTTTGGTTTGCACCAAAACTGACTCGTCCATAGTGGATGAGGAGTTCAACTCCTCTTCCGGACGCAACACGACAATATCGTCGAGTTCACCTGCTTTTACAGCAGTCTCAAACTCGTTGAAGGACATCTCCTTCAATTACATCAGTTCTCCTACCCCAGGCAACCGTTCAAGGATTACGTCTTCCGTGGCAACATCTGTCACGCTATTTATCATCCGATAGTACTGCTGACTACTGGCCTCGGGACTCGTCCCGGGACACAGATGGGGGGAGTCAATTGCCCCATCTATTGGAAGCGCATCGCGCCTAACCACAGAGGTCTTTACCTCTACCACCGGTGACTCGCCGGTCTCACATAATACGGCGTGGTCTGAATCAATTCCGACGTGCGAAAGAGACGAACCACCGGTCTCTCTGCTTGGAAGCGCCTCGCGCTTAACCACAGGGGTCTCTACCTCTACCACTGGAGTCGCAACTTGTTCGCCGAACACGGCGTGGTCGGAATAAATTCCGACCTGCAGAAGAGACAAACTACGGGTCTCTTCTCTAGGAAGCGCCTCGCGCTTAACCTCAAAGGAATCCACCTCTACCACTGGCAACTCACCAGTATCGCCTATCTCTGCGTGGGGATTAACCACCGAATCCCCCTCGTCAAGGAACACTTCCTTGACCTGATTGGGACTGATCATCTCAGACATCCCAATCTCTGGCATCTCACGCCAGAATCGCTTTTGTGATCAAGAAAAGGTGGGTTCATGACTCGCCAATGCTTCACCCGATCGCGGGTGCGTTGATACAATAGACAGACTTTCAGTCTATCCATGGCTCGTGGCGTTCCAGCCACTTCATGCTCAAAATGAGGTCATAACTCGAGTCCAAATCCAGGACTAGGCAACGTTCTAAGCTGTCAAAGTCTGCAAACTTCAGCTTAAGGTCAATCGAGACCTTGGGTACAGAAACCTGTACGCCCGTCGCAAGACGGACCGTGACAACGTCACGAGGACGTGCATCGAGGGCCTCGACGTACAGCCGCCTCTTCTCAACAGAAGCTCGTCTGACATAATTGTCAGACGCTCCAGAATCTATCAAGACTCTTCAAGGCTTATCAAAGCCTTTCACGTCCGCAAGTACGACCAGCAAACCTGGCTGGTATACCAACTCGGTGCTATAAAGAACCGTTTCCCTCGGAGCTTTGTGTTGTCGGCCCCTACCCTGGGGATTAAAAGCACTGAGGGATACCCCAATAGGGCGCCCTGCACCTACTGGGAGCCGTCGTTTCCCGACGGCTTGGGCGAGGGCTTTTTGCCTACCCTCGGACCCTTATAGCGAGTAGCTCGCTGGGGATTTTTCGGACATCTGTTCCGCAGATGATCCGTGCTTCCACACAGGAAGCATCTTCGCGGCCCATACCGCTGCAGCATGGCCAGGAGCTCCGCTTCAGAACCCTGCGAAGAAGAGTCAGCGTGACTCCTAGCGGGGGTTTCTCTTCCGCTTCGACCTGACTCAGGTTCATGGGTTCGGGACCCACCTTATAGGAACGAAAGTTCCTATCGGCGTCAAACGCCATCTTAAACGCCTCCCCCAGGGATTCGGGTCGGCATCGGAACAGCTGCGAACGTTCTGGTCCTTCTTTCAGGCCTCCCATAAACATGGGAATGTACACATCGTCCGAATACGCTTTCGTGTACATCCCTGCCAACAGGGCCTTAAGTTCTTGGTTGTATGTTTCCAAGTCCCTAGTGCCCTTACAGCACCTCAGAAACGCTAGCCGATTCTGGAAAAACAGATCAGGCGTGGCGTACATGTCCATAATATTTTGCTTAACGACTTTCCAAATCGGGAACACGTTCGTGACCGACTCCGGACACGTAAACGCCCATGCACAGGATTTATTTGTGAGATGGGTCAGTGCAAGTCCCACTTGCAAGTGATCTTTGATCACATTCGCTGTGGTGAAGGCCGTTTCGACCTCTCGAAGCCACACATAAAGATTATCACCTTTTTCACCGGTGAATTCCTTTATCTTAAAGGACAACGGAGGGCGCACCCCCGTAGACGTGGAACGACCTCCACCTCATGGGTGATGAGGGCTTTAACCCTCTCACGTAGGTCCTCAAAGCCCTGCTCCACTAGGAGCTGCATTACATCATCGCCCAAGATGGACTACAGCATGTTAAAGGCTTCCTGCTCGTCGAGGTTTTAATTTCCCAATCGTCCTGATTCATCCTTTGCAGAGGATGCCGTAGCCTACCAACACAGGTGTTGGATTGACTACAAGTGCTACCAGATGTAGCAGGTGCGTACACGCACGGTGCGATTAGCGCACAGAGGAATACTTTCCTAAAGCGGCTATACGCCGCTACTTAGCCGATACGCCCTTATAAAAGGGCTTAGTAAGAGGTTGCTCTCTTACTCGGGGCCAGGATTCCCTTGGTTTACGAGTTAATATAGACTAACGCCTTGATACAAGGCTTTCCTTAGAAAGGGGCTAGTTAAGGGAAGGTATTCCCTTTTACTACAACACTCACTGAGCGCGCGACCGGTCGAGGTCGTGCGCCTAGCAGTCTTTAGTGTATTTTGTAAATTGATTTTATTTAATATGTAATTAGCCTAAATTAATTAAATGTAAACTATATGTAATACTAAGTAGAACTTACTCAATTCGTACCTAGCCGAAATGTAATGTACGCGACCTGTGTACCAACGCGTGGCAGGCTGCCACGCCTCCACCAAGGGCTCCTGCCCTGATTGGTTAAAATAACCAATAGGTCCAAACCTTTCGGACCGGTCAATACTTGACCTCAACCGTTGTGTACTTACGTACACCACGTAACCAAATGTAACCCTGTTACAGGAGGAAACTCAACCCTGGCAGACAACCGAGGTTGCCCTAGAGGATTTGGAGAAGAGGAACTTGGATTTTCATCCCCTGTCGAAGCATTCCTTTGCACAGCCGATGTGCCCTTAGTTTTGATGGTCCAGCATTTGACCATCGCGGGCGATAAGGTCAAGTGCCGGCTTCCAGTTGGCAGGATTGCATAGAATGGCGCTGACAGCTGCGCGCACCTCTTCGCAGATCCCAAAGTGATGGTGCTGCACGGGCGCGTGAGTTCAGGGTCGGTGCCTTCGTTCCAGCCCGGAACATCTGGGCTGCGCACAGTATAGTACCGCTTTGGACTGTGGCATCACCATCTTTGTCTCATCTGGGACAGGAGCAAGCTTTGGTAGTAACACACAGAGGACATTGAGGACGCCCCAATGATCCAAGTCCGACAGCGGTTTCGAAACAGTCGCTCACAGCAGCTACGGCTGTAGTCTATTGAACTTTCTCCAGCGTTGTATGCTGTCCGTCGTCTTCCACCGGATCTGTCCAGACTGACCGTCTGCCGTTGCAGCCCATCCCGTACACAGCTCTCGCAGCTCTTTATCGGCGTGGGTGGTATGTTGGCGTATCACAGCCAGTTGGGACTCGCTGTCGAACGAATGTCCAAAGGCTCGAAGGTTGTCCCTCGACATCGAGGCGAGGTAAGCCACCGGGTACGTCAGTGCACTGACAAGCGTCGCCAGTTCCAACGCACACGCGGTAATCCACGCTGACTGGCCCTTCGGACCAACAGGCAATGTAGCAGGTACCTCCGTCCCCACTTTACGCTCGGACACCCACTTCCGAGTTGCAGCTGTGTTTGCCAAAATTTGTTTCTTGTTCTACGGCACTGCGGAGGCTGCTACTGCAGCGGAGGCGGATTCAGGAACTTTACGCACTCTGGTTTCCCGTAACGTCTGTTCGTGAGGGTCTTCAGTGCGGGTAAGATCCCTCGGGGATCTGATTATCTCTTGGATACTTATTGTCTCCTGAGCTCCACTGTGTCGTGTCCAGCGATCTCAGGTGGCCATTATTTGATCAGCTATGGTTTCTGACGAGTCCTTAAGCTCGTCTTTAATTGCCTTCACTAGCTCCGCTGGAATAAGAACACTAGCGGCACATGGGGGCGGTGTTACAGCCCCTCCTCCAAGATCATACATTCTCAGAGTAGTCCCAAACGTTAAAGTTCTTTCCGCCATAGTTACGTCGAGATCATGACTCGTCACTGTGTCCTGGTCCTGAGAGTTTGTCGGTGGCATGTCCAATGGAGCTGGAACAGATGTTGCCACCCCAGAAGACACTGCACTAGGTGCGGCCTTTGATGTCACGCTAGGCATACCCCGATTGAGGCGCACATACGACGACAACAATCGCTGAATCGTTGCTCTACTCCTCTCCCAAATTTTCTCCGCTGTAAATGCAGGCATCTCGCACGGCGCTGAGGCCTTGCGCTTGACAGCGGCCTCGAAATCGGGCGGATCTTTTGGAGTAATCTTGGCCAGATGGCGAGACAGTTGTTGTAATTTGTTCGTGGCATTCTCCGCTGCTGTCTTCACTCGGTTAGCCTCTGCACCAGCGGTGCGATATGCGTACTCCAGCTTCGGCGATTCTCCGGAAGAATCATTGCCAGCAGATATGTTGGTAAATACCGGAAGATTCACGATCAATAGCGAACCAGCGCTCAAGCGTGAGACTTGAAATAGAAGACCTTCTTGGTTTCGGCGTCGATCTTCTTCTCCGCGGCGATGGAAGTCAGTATTTCAGCTGTATGTCGTACGTCCGCCACTTGAGATTTAGCAGCCGCTAAAGCCTTATCGTTGGATTGTAGCACAGCCTTCTCGGGAGCAGCAAAAGGGTACGCTGCCTGTTCTGCCGTGGATCCCGCGCGATCACATCCAATGAGTTGTTCCAGTTCGGCAATCGCTTGTGCACGCTGTTTAGACGCCTTGGTAGCAGCGGCTGATGCCGCGGACGTTTTTGCGGCGGGTTCATTTGTGTTCGTAGCCATTGTTGCTTTGTTCAAAGCAGGTGTGCTGGTATACACTTTGCCTGATTTCGTTGTGTTCTTCTTGGCGGAAGTTGCCGCCGCGCTGGTCGTTGCCTTGCTAGTTTTGTTAGTTCCTTCGTCCCCTTTTGACTGCGGGCGTCGAGGCGGTGCATCAGTAGAGGGCGCCGCCTGAGTAGATGACGGTGTGCTGGTCCGCGAGTCCCGCTTTTTCTTGTTCGCACCTGTGTCAAACCACCCAGCGGAGGTAGGACCAGCTGCGCGTGCGGCTTCTCAGCTTATCGCTGGCTGGTCACTGGATGAAAAGGAGGATGCATCCTCCCTAGGCTCGTCTCTTGGAAAAGACTGGGGCACCTTGGCCAACAGTTGTGCCTTGTAAGCATCCGTCTTCAGCTTGGCGGTAGTCGCTGCCAGCGTCTCTGCCTGTCCAGCGAAATTTTGCAGGCGCCCAGACACATCAAGGTGCTTGAAAGGCAAGACACTTACTTTCTTTGCCACTTGGTGCGTCCCAGTGAACTTGCGATGGTGTTCGGACAATACGAGCCCTTGCGAGCCGCGCATTTAGCACTTGAATGGTACGGCTAATAACACGAAAAACACGGGACTCGTTGAAAATGTCGGTGATGATGCAGGATCAGCGTCGTGTCAGTCGTTTGAATGTGCGTCACCAGCTTGATCTCTTCGGGGCAAGTAGCGGAATCAAACGTGGCGACGAAAAAATTGGAATCGTACGCTTCTGATCCATTTAGGCTCCCTCAAACCACCGACGTCACCGAGCATGACACACTCGACGATAAAATTGCTTGAATTGTTCCCGTGGTCACGCCATGTACCAAGATTCTCTTGGTACTGCAACATGGTGCGAGTAGACGTAGAATTAAATGTAGATGTTGTAGCAATGTCATCTCTCTCCAAAGTTGCTGGACACAAGAGCTGAAGGCGGGTATCTCGAAAGGATACGCACTTTTCATTCCAGCTCGCCGCAGCCGCCTGGTCCGGCAGGACAAACGTGAGGCGTCTTGTGCTCGAATCGTAGCACGTTATCTTCGCTCCCTTAACTAGATCCCGACTCAATGGATAGGAAGCTGTCTCACCTGTGCGGTGTTCCATCAGTTGTAAGACCAACTTTTTCTCCGCAATATGTTGAGGCATTCGGACGGAATGTGGAACGACCGAAATGACCTTTCCTTCAAGGTATTCTTCGAAGAAATCCAGCGTCGCAACCCGCGTCGCTCTCGGGTGCGTGCATACTAGAAATCCGGGTGGCGACGGGAGTACAAAGCCACCCATCATCCATGCTGCAAGCGCCTCTTCCTGAAGTGGAATCATTGGACGTAAATCATCATCTGCCTTGTCGATCTATCGTCTCATTGCAGTACTCACCAGTACAGCACGTCAGTCTTGTGGTCACCTGACACCCGTCAGAGGCGAGGTGGTGCGGTCGGCAGGGTCGTCCCGGTCGCCGTTGTTGTTTCTTCCGCCGCATCTGTTGGGTGCGAGGGCTCCGTTAGGAGAAAGGACTCCATCAGGTACGCCGGGTCCATTAGGTGCGCTGTAGCCATGGCGGTGGTCGAAGCCGTTGACCGCAGCCCCGAAGGAGACATGCCCAGCCGCCGATGGTCCGGGACCAGGCCCGTGCTTCCCCTGCATAAGTGCATCGTGCTGCACAGGAAGTGGGGGGGGGCATCGCCCAGCGGCACACCGCCGTCGCCAGTGTTCATCAGTAGTGAATTCACCCTTCCACGTGTCACAATTTGGTTCGTTTGCGTACTTAGTCGCAAATCAGGAAGTGCACAGCAATGTCATAGTCAGCATCTTTCTAAGTGTGCGACATGTTCACATGCGAACCGTCTTTGATCGACAATATAGCACGCATCTATGCCAGTGCAAATAATAAAACGGTGTGTCATCAGAAGTTGACACAATGTCCTTGTTATTCGTTTCAATAATTGAAACGAATAAGGACATTGATGAAAGATGTGATGTTAGCGTGGTTCATTGATGCATTTCAATGCCCTGATGGGGCAATCGATTTACTATGTAATCGAGAAGCTGGTGAAGGACCAAGCTACAAAATCAAGTTAATGGACACTACGAATCAAAATTTGTGATCTGTGATCAAGGTAAAAAGTCGAAGAACAGCCATTTAAAGAAGGATACCGAGGAGCATGCAACAATAGTGGAGTAACGCATTTGAATTTGAAGGGACCAATTACGGCTAGAAGCGGCATGGAAAATCGGTATATAATTAAATTAGATTAACGTGGTATTGAAAATATTCGTTATACCGGTTTGTACCAAAAGACAGGTATATGTTTTTCTCATTAAAGTGATGCTAATTTCGCATTTTTAAAGCATCTCCACCCATGGGAAGTATATTATATTAAATTTAGCACGGTAGAGATCAGAGCATCTCCTCCCATGGCAAGTATATTATATTAAACTTAGCACGGGAGACATCAAAGTTTTAAATTTACTGTCGATTAAATTACTTTTGCTCCACCGGCAGCCAAATTTTCGGCCCGTTTTTCCACTCTGACACTCCGTCTAGAACACCCCTCGTTTCTTCCTTGCGACCACGAAACCCATGGAAAACCTCGACGCTTTTGACCTTCCTTCCGAAGATGAGTTGCTCGATCTCTTGTACAACGACGATGCAGAAGAATCTGCGCGTCTCATCGTCAACCAGCTTTTCTTCCAGCAGGTGCAATCAAGCTCCGTTGGAAGTTCTCGCCCTGGAAGGCGAGCGAATAGAGATCGCGGAGGCCAGGAAGGGCACGATAGGATATTGGGAGATTATTTCTCATAGAATCCTGTCTATGGGAACAAACGCTTCCGCCATCTCTTCCGCATGCGACGACCTCATTTCCTTCTAATCGTAGATGCCGTTGAAGCCCACGACAATTACTTCCAGCGGAGACCCGATGCGAGGGGAAATCTTGGGCTTTCTGCCGTCCAGAAGACAACGGCGGCAATTCGTCAGATTGTATACGGTGCCCCTGCCGATGCGGTGGACGAGTTCGTTCGCATTGGAGAGAGAACGGCCATAAAAAGCCTGCAGCACTTCTGCCGGGCGGTGATTAATGTCTTCGGTGAGGAATACCTACGCCTTCTGACTCCCTCAGACGTTCAGCGCCTCCTGCGCATCAATGAGAAGAGGGGCTTCCCGGGCATTCTAGGAAGCCTCGACTGCATGCATTGGAAGTGGAAGAATTGCCCGTCCGCCTGGGCAGGACAATACGCCGGGAAGGAGAAGGAACCGACCATCGTTCTTGAATCCGTTGCGTCCTACGACATTTGGATTTGGCATGCCTTATTCGGCATGTCAGGATCTCATAACGACATCAACGTGCTTAATCGGTCGCATCTCTTCTCAGACCTTGCCAACGGTCGTACTCCCGCCACAACATTTACCATTAATGGTAATAAGTACCGTATGGGGTACTACTTAGCAGATGGTAGGTGTAGCGGTAGAGAATCCTGTAGACCTCAATGTTTTATTACGTGGAACTTATAATCTTCTCCGTCCTTCTTCGATGTAGGTATATATCACTGATGGTCAACCTTGGTGCAGACCATCTCGCAACCGCAAGGTTTGAAGAAAAGACACTTAGCGGCCATACAAGAGTCTGTGTGTAAGGTGGCGAACGCTGCTTTGGCGTTTTTCAAGCTCGTTTGTTATTGTAAAGGGACCGGACACGTTCTGGAAGGAGGACGATCTGCATGCCATCATGACGACATGCATCATATTACACAACATGATCGTCGAGGACGAGCGGGACCAGTCTCTCAATCCCGAAGACTACGATAGTGCTCCGAGATCGCCAACCTTAGTAGGTCCATGTACCGATTATGCGCCGACGTTCGACGCATTCGTTCGTCGGTACCGCGCAATCCGCTTCGCGGAGCAGCATCATCAACTTCGCGACGTCCCCATTGAGGTGGCAGAAGAAAGGCGATGAGAACAAATAGAAGGAAATTTTGATATTCATATTATGACGTTCTCACCGACTCCTCTCTTCCACCTAATCATTCTCCACCTGCTACATTATTTGTCGCTGCTTGATATGGTAAAAACGTCTCGCAAACTCGCTCTTACCATCGCTATTGCGAGCCATAATACGATCATTAGCGAGGTCGTGCATCACTTTTCTTTTATGGCGCGCTTCCAGAGAAATTTCGCGGCTGCTTTCCGCAACCATGCGCTGGCTTTCGTTGACGTATGCCATATCCACCTGGACTCTTTTTTCTTCCTTTTTTCCAAGCGGGCGAGGAGTCTGCATCCCGGTCCTTTCCGTGTCCGCAATTTCATTGTCGCCCGTCGCCGTCGGCTTCCTCTTTTCCTGACCCTTGGCGTTTTGCGTGATCGTCTCCTGCCATTCCTTGTACTGCGCAGCAGCATCCAGAGCGAGACCATGGTGAACTCGCACCCATGAGGCTCCTCGAACAGGGCAATAGAATCCTGCACCTTGTCGTCGAAGGCCTTGCCGCTCTCGTTCCGGCTCTCAATGGCCGCGAAGCAGCCGCAAAACTAGTTGACGGTCCGCTGTATAGTGGCCCAGCGGATACCGAAGCTGTTTGGAAGGCGTTCCGTCGTGCGGAACACGGCACAGAAACTCGCGTGGACGCTTTCCCAAAATATTGCCACCTTCTGCTCGTTACCAATGACGGGATCTTGCGAAATCCTCAAGCCATGATTTAACGAGCTGCTCGTCTTCGCGCCGGGGCCAGTTCTTTCCCTTCTTGCGAGAAGCTGGCGGCGGCACAGGCGACGCAGAGAGAAGGGACGAGGGCGGAGCCACAACTGGAGCGGACGTGGACTGAGCGGACGTAAAAGGCAAAGCAAGGAGAGTTTCAGACATAATACGGTTGTCGGAGGTCAAAGAAGTTGCGGATGGGGTGCCCAGGTCGATTTCCCACTCTAGGTACACAACATATGGCCATATGCGGATTAATTCCAAATTTACTCGTGGATGGGCAAATTCTCGCAGATGTGGTCGGAAAACACACGAATTTTTGCCATTTCCATTAAAATACTCGAAATTTACTCGCACCGGTGGAGCCGTGCATAATTATATTTTAATGTATATTTGGTATACGAGGGATTTACTGCCCACCGGTGGAGATTCTCTAAGAGATTAGGTAGCGTACTCAAAATTTGAGTACCTATCATTAGGTACAGATAAGTAATGTAGGACACTCGACGGATATAGGATCGCTACAACTTCAGCTATTATGCATATTACATGTTAGGACGGATAATCTCTTCTCAATACAGATTCAACGAACAAGTTCCTGACTAGTTTATCTTCATCTACTGTCTGCGAACTGTCTTGTAGTGTTGTCTTTATCGTGAACGGACTATTGGTTGCGATAATATTCAACAAAGACAACTTCAGTAAATTCAATCTATAAATCGACATTTAAGACTCAAGTTTCTACAAGCCTGCGCAAAGGTGTACAACGGAACATTTCAAAAGTTTATGATCCCAAATTATCATGATGCTTCAATCGATTAAATCTCGAGGAAGAGAAACCGGCAGGTTTGGGAGCCGAAGAGCTTAAATTCTAGAAATGTTCCAAAAAGTCTGTGACAGACTGGACAAACTCGAGTGTTTGCCTGTAATACAGGATGGTAACAACTTTGGTTTCAACAAATCAATGAGGCTTGGCACCCGGATGAGGTTGGCGTCGCTCGAACGTACGCCGGAGAAAAAACAAGGGTGCAAGCTCAATTTCTCAATGGAAATTTTGGTATATAATCCCCATTGCAAAATCGACAAACCGTGTTCAGAACGTCCTCGGCGAAGGACTGCGAGCTGTCTATAAGGTGTGCGACGGTACCAGGGTGTACAGGGGGGGTTGGGAGCAGGTTTTAAAGAATGGGGGAACAAGTTTTATACGCCAAATTGCTATTGTCGAGTCAGCATGCGGATATTGCTAGCTAGACCAAGGACATATAATTCGATCTCCGGGGCCACTATCTTAGTAGAACAGCTGAAAGATACTGTATAGAAAGTTAGACACATGGTGGGTGGAGATTCTTCCCTAGTTCACGAGATGAACAAAATGCTCAATGCATTTCACACGTCCATCACATCGGCTCAAGCGATGAAATTATTCACGACCAGAAAACACCCCAGTGTTTCGGAAATGAGCATTACCTTTATCTGGTAGATATTCCAGAGGATGTTGGCGGTAGCGAGCCACTTTTATATTGGACAATGTGCCGCACTATGCCTTGCTCGAATTGAAAAAAAATTTGATGGCAAAATTCGACCTCACTAGGTCCGATAATTTGAATCACACATGCCGAAAAATTGTGCCAACTTGCGCAAGCGGTTAAAGGCGAGGTACGGATTACAAGAACAATAATTGCTGATGCTGTTCACATGGTCAAGAGCAAGGAAAAGGTGATTAAATGCTACGGATGTGGAAAAATTGGAAATATTCGTTCAAAATATCCCAAGAAGGCCAACAGAAAGGTTGATTTCTAGCTAACTATCAGCGAAAATTTGGCTGGAGTTGATGGAAGCAAGTTATTTTTGGACAGCGGTGCCAGCTTGCAGCTTGTCAATTACCAAAAATACATGCATCACGATGAAGGTGTGAATAGCACCTGTTATCAAGCAGATGGAAAAAATGCTTAATGTTTCGAGAAAGGTTGCTATAGGTCTTCCTCTATTATCCACGTATCTTATTACTCCAATAGAAATTGCGTTATCCCCTATTTATATTCAAGCTTAGTAGTATTGAAAAGAGGTATAAAGTTGAGCTTTAATTTTTTTCATTCAACTTAAAAAAACACCTACTAACCCTTTACGCCTAATCATTACGAATAATGCTCGCTTCTGACGTTTACCGCGGATAGATCAAGATCCAAGTGACAGCAAGTGGAGAATCAAGGTTATAATGATTGACAGAGATTATTGTGTCGAGAAGTTGTCGAAGAAAAACTGTTAGAATAAAGGCTGAAATGGCGTATGTCGATGGCAAGCGAATGATGATATATGCCACCACCAGGAAGCTGATTTTCAACATTGAAAAGACGAGACAAGGTTTTGACAGTGCTGCTAAACGTAGCGTTTGAAAATAAACCGAGAAATGATAAAATTTATACGGTGATGAAAGACAACGACACGGATGAAAGAAAAAAGGGTCACTAATGCATTTTCACGCAGTACTCAGACATTTGAATTCGATGCCGTGGAATGATTGGATAAGTATCCGTCTAGTGGAATACAACGGACTGTTCGAAAACGGATAAATTGTTTGACGTGTGTCCAGCGCAAACAAACTAAAAATCGGGATGAGCCAAGGACAGTGGATTAAATGCGCCAATTCATCGGGTTGACGGCGTAATTTGCTCCGATTTAAAAGGACCAATTACGCTGAAAGGTCGATTGGGCAACAGATACCTGATCACTTCTGTTGATCATAAATCCAACTACGACCGAGCTCTTTCGGGCAAAATTAAAGATGTCGCTGCCAAAAAAATTGAACATTTTTGGCGTTCTTCGAGCGGCAGTTCAACTGCAAGGTACATATTTACGTACCGATGTTTGATACAAGTAGAATCTAGATGGATTCTGCTATAGGACACGTGTCAAGCGGCAAATTAGCGAATCAAACAATCAATCGAGTAATGACAAGGCTGAACGCATGCATCTCACTGTCATGAATATGGCGAGGTGCATGTTTTTTGCAAGTTGATTAAACCTTTCGTTTTGGGAGATGCAGTTCATTATGATGCTTATATTTTAAATCGAAGACCAAGTGGAAGTGAGCCTCATTCGTCTCTAGAATTTTGTGACGAAGAGAAAGCCCAATCTTGGCGAAATTGTTGCGTTTGAATCGCCGTGTACAGTTTTCCGTAACCCTGGAAAAAAATCACTATCTAATAGAGCTCAAGTTGCAATAATAATCGGTAAAAAAAAAGCTTAGAGGTCAAGGGACTCAAGGTATACCTGAAGGGGAGCGAAAGATGGTTCTTACGCAGCACGTCAAGAACAAAGAGGCTTTGGATCAGTACCAGAACAGCAAGGTGCAACCATCTCTTCTTTAAGATCGTATATCAGGAGGAGCAAAAACGGATGATTTACAAGCTACGAAGAAGCAATCCAAGAAGAAAACTAAGTGGAAACTCGGGGGGAATTTCGCGGGAAGTGAGACCAAGCAAAATGAAAAAGATCAAGTGACTTCTGAAGATATTGCAGGATAAACCGCTGGTGGACACGAAGCTGAAGAAATTGGGTCCGTAAATTTTGAAACGGAAATGGACTCAAAAAAAATTCGGCCAAGCTATGAAGAGTTCGAATAAAGCCAATAATATTGTCGCGATGAAGGAAGAGATTGATGCTCTAGATCGGAAGCAAGCAAAGACCATGGTCAAGAAGCCGAACGAGTGCCGAATATTGCATACAAAGCGGGTTCTCACGAATAAACTGGACGAAAATGGCCAAGTAGAAAGATACAAGGCAAGATTGGTTGCTTGCGGCAACAAGCAACGCTTCGGAGTCAATACACGCTGAAGTTCGCCGCTGTTATCGACATGAGAACTGTAAAGCTGATTTTAGCTTTGTCTGTCAAGTGTGGCGTGATTTCAAGGCACGGTGATATTCCGAATGCTTATGTCAAAGCATCGGAAAATGAACACGACAAATATTTGCGCATTCCGCAAAGAATGCAGAATGTTGTGGCTGAGGACAAAAGGTAAGATCGATACGAACAAGTACGCAAGCTGAAGAAGATGCTTTACTGACTCAAGCAAGCCGGAAGACTGGTGGTTGATACACGGAAAATTGCTGGGTTTGCAATTTTCGCAGTGTATCATCGATATGTTTTTTATACTTCAAGAAAATTAAGGTTAAACAGTTATTGTTGGATAATCGTTGATGATTGCCTTGTGACTGGGACAAATTGGGTGCTGGTGGAGCAGCTTTTCGTAGATTTAAAAACGTTGGGAATAAAAAATTGGGTATGGTGTCCAAATTTCTCGGAATGCGAGCCACTTTAGACCGCCACTTCGGCTACACGCTTGATCAAGAAATGGCAATTGTTGAGCAAGCCTTAAAGATGCTAACGCTCTCAAATTGCCAATCAGGCAAGAATTTGAAGAATTTCAATCAAGCAATCAACTTTCGACTATTGGAATCATTTCTATATAGGACTTTCAATAAGAAGCTTGTTATTGATTTCAAGATGTACGAAACCAGACATTTATTACGCGGTGCACGAGGCAACAAGGCGCACACATGCACCTACGATGAATGACAGGAATTTAGCGAAAAATTGCAAGATACTCGAAGGGGCCAAGACACATAAACTCAATATGAAGAAATCTAAAGATGAAAAGAGAGGGTTTGAAGATCGAGGCATACAACGATGCAAATTACGGTGTAGAGAGAGAAAACAGAAAGTCAACTACTGATCGACTAATTTTCTTTGATAGAATGCTGGTAAGCTGGATTAACAAAAAACAAGGTGGTGTATTGCTTTCGACTCTGGAAGCTAAATACTAATCGTCATTGACAAATGTAGTGCAACTTCTCGGTTTCAAGGAATTGCTCGAAGAAATACAGGTTAAGCCAAAGGCTACCTATATATATGCATGGACAGTCAAGCTTCGCTCAAGATTTTTAATGGACTTGAAGGCAATTTGAAGATGAAGCACGTTGACATTCGACTGAAATTCATTCTTTTAAGTTTCAAGACAACACTATCGAGCCTATCTGCTTTGGATCTAAAGAAAATTTAGCAGATTGATTGAGCGAGGCATTGGCTGTGCCAAGTTTTGAAGAGTTTCGTAGCGCGATCGGCCTGCAACAGATGTGTTTGACGAAATTCAGATTAAGGTGTAGTGTTGAAAATATTCGTTATAACGTTTGGTTAAAAAAAACAGGTATATCTTTTTTTTCATTTTTAGCAATGCTAATTTCGCTCTTTTAAAGATAAGGTAGCGTACTCAAAATTTGAGTACCTATTATTAGGTTCAGATAAGTACTGTAGGACACACGACGGGTATAAGATCGCTACAACTTCAACTATTATGCAGGTTACATGTTAGGATAGATTATCACTTCTCAATAAAGATTCGTCTGGGAAAATCCCTGACTTGGTTATCTTCATATACTGCCAGAGAACTGTGTTGTGGTGTTATTTTCATCGTGAACGGACTGTTGGTTGCGATAATATTCAACAAAGACAAATTCAGTATAATAAAGGTATAAATCGGCATCTACGACTCAAGTTTCTACAAGCCTACGCAAAGGTAGACAACGGAATATTTCAACACGTGGAAAGTACACCGGAGAACTTGTATATGTTGAAATCCGGATAAAAGATTGTCATCCGGATTAGTCTACACATATAGTGCATATTGAGGGAATATTTTGCTTGTAATGGGGTGCCATTACATAATTGATATTCAAGTTAGAATATCACAGTTGAATTTCAGACGCGTTGTCTGAAATTCAAATAATACATTATAAGTTATTATAATCTACGAAGGAAAAGTCGATTCGGTATAAATACCGAATCATGCAGGTTAACTAATAGTACGGTTAGTTGAATACTTGATATTATTATATTAGTTATGTAATTACTACACTGTTAGCCGCTAACCACCCATTTAATAAACACTCTTAATTTTGCGTTCTAAACAACAAGTAAATATTCATATTTACTTTTAGTATAGGATTAGTTGTTACCAACTAATCCTGCCCTTATTGTATTGCGCGCTTCCTCGCAAAATACGGTGTCAGCCCGTAACAGGATCAGTCCTGTTACATTGCTACTTTATGGAAATATCCAAGGGTGTGTTACTTCGGGGTGTGTTACTTTAGGAGATTGGTTGGTTGGTAGCATTAGGATCCTCACTACTCAAATATATTCGCATTGCATAAGCCTTTCTGTGTCTACAGCGCTTGCTGTGTCTATTGTCGTGCCTCAGTCCAACCCTTGTACCTTTTCAAACAGGGTTATGAGCTCAACTCACCGTACGACAACTTGACTAGACAGTATGAGCTACCGCCCACCGTCACAAGGATGGGTCGAGTCCCACACCAAGATGGACGGACTACCCTATGGATGGAATGGGAAAGATTGGAGATCGGACCAGTGGAAAAATGACGATATTGTTCCGTGAGCACTCATCGTTTACAGCATGGACTACCGGGGTCTCTAATCCCGTTCGCTACCCAAGCTTTCGTTTCTTAGTGTCAGTATATACCCAGATAATTGCCTTCGCCATAGGTCTTCCTCCTATTATCAACGTATTTTATCACTCCAATAGAAATTCCATTATCCTCTATTTATACTCAAGTTTATTAGTTTTGAAAA
>CM047588.1:14787403-14805003 GCA_026184515.1 Peronosclerospora sorghi | reverse complement strand
AGGTTATCGATGCTAATGTTTTCGATTTCGAACTTGACTCCACCACATCCACATCGGGGTGATTTAACCCCGGCGCGTGGTGTTGAAGTAGGCGGTGCTCCGCCTGCTAAAAGATCTCGAACAGAAGCGGCGCCTGCCGCTTCTAAAGCGTATCATCGTACGGAACCACATGTTCCGTACAGAGTGGGGTTTTGGACCCCTGTCTGGGCTATTGCCCCCAACAATGGCGGTAACCGTAAACGGGACTGCCAGTATGCGTTGTTCGATATCAACGTGCTGGATGACTGCGAAGACATCCAGTCACGTCGATTCGATCGAAGTACAGACGATAGACGTCTGTACTTTATTGAACTCTTTTTCCAGGTTCGATATTATTCGAGCCGGAAAGGGTCAAGGAAGAACAGGGACGATAAAGACGCCCTGACGCAGAGTTGGAATGCTTTTGTTGACAACTACAACAAAAGCCCAGATGATTACGTGAATAAAGTTCACGTAATGCGTGAGCGCTTTTCAAAGCACTCACGAACAGGCAAAATGGAATACATCCATTATGCTTGCATCAAAGAAGGGTTGAACTGTGGTGTCCCTTCTCACCTCGTTGGCCCGCGGTGTCCGCAGGGCGCTCCTCGTCTGTCAGAGGGAGAGTTGCGGGGGTACGGTGGTTTTTCCGTACCCGCCGAAATTCAGGGCTTAACTGATACCCTGAATGCATCAACACCTACTGTTGATACTACTTTGGATAATGAGTTTTAGAGTTCTTCTCAAACTCAGTCAAAAGGTATGGGGCGTCGGCCCTCAGAACCTCAATCGGCTCCCAAGAGTCGAACTCTTGGGGATATCCCAGCCAGCGTACCAAGTACTCGGTACGCTGCCCCTTCTTCGAAGGCACCGAGCGCTTCGAGATCAAGCGCTCGAGGATATATCGCTTGTTCCCCTGATTATCAATCAGGGGCGGCGTAGGTTGAGAATTCCCTCGCCGTTGTTGTTGCGGAGCATGGTTCTTTGCTCCGCAAGCTCGAGGAGGGTTATTCCTCCTTGAGTAGCGATATGTCTCACTGTGTAAAGACATATCGGTCTCTTCGCGAGGATGTCCGCCCTCGGGGTGCGCACTGACCCCCAGCAGAAGAATGATCTTCTGTACATTGAGCTTTCCCGCTATAAGAGAGAGCTCGATCGGTACAAGGCTGATCTTGAGCAGTCGAAGGCGGAGGTAATGACTCTCCGCTCTGCTCATCAACGGCTGAAAGCTGATTACAAGTCTCTCTTGGGAGACTTGGAGAAGCACGGTATCTTCCGTGGTTCTGCGTCTCGTCGTAAGACGAAGACGAATGATACGGTTTGAGCCGCCCAACATAAAATGTTGGGTGGAGCCGCATTGCTGTGGGAATGTCTAGGGTATAGGCATTCCCCCGAATCTCTTGGACCTTGAAAGGTCCAATGTACTTAGGAAGCAACTTCTGTGTAGGGAAGTTGCTTATTGCATGTATAGGCAACTAGTAGTACTTAATAGTACCAATTCGCCTTTCCGAAAGGAGTTTTTGTTCTTCCTTCCTTTTTTATCTGCATTTTGCTTCTGCTTGTCAAAAGCAGAGGCAAGTGCATCTTTTACATAGCGTATTACAGCTTGGCGCTGTAATACGAATTCATCTACTGCTTTATCAGCAGTAGGTGCATTGTCCTCGTTGTCTGCAGCCATTGCTGCAGACACATATTCATCGTATGCAGCTTCAGTTTCAATTGAAGCTGCTTCCGCTTCTACTGTACTTTCAGTAGAAGGGCCATCGTTTTGTTCACAAGTTTCAGTCGCAACTTGCGCATTGACTCGCTCAAAATTTGAGCGGGTCCCTCCCCCACTTATATTTGGCGTACCGCCAAGTAAAGCTGGGGTTCGTGGATGCCTTAAGGCATTCACGTAGAACGGTGTATGCTTAGTTGAAGCATGCACCGAATCGTTAATCACAAATTCAGTGAGTGACAGGTAGTCACTCCACTGTTCAAAGGCATGTGCGTATGATCGCAACATGTCTCCGAGAACGCGGTTAACCCGTTCCGTCTGCCCATACGTTTCCGGATGGTCCGCAGTTGACATCTTCAACTGGGTTCCCAACAATGAGAACGTTTCTTTCCAGAAACGTCCTGTAAATCTCGGATCTCGATCCGAGACAATGTCTTCCGGCATTCCGTGCAAACGGAATACCGTATCAACGAATATCCGCGCTGTTTGAGCGGCGGTTACGTTCGCTGATACTGCAGTAAGATGTACCATCTTACTGAAACGGTCTACAAAGACCACTATTCCGGTCTTCCGACTATTGTCGGGTGGAAGAACGAATACGAAGTCCATTGAAATGGACTTCCAACACACTGTCGGAACCGGCAGAGATTGCAGCGGAGCCTGTGCAGACTGCGCAGGCTTAACGCGCTGGCAAATCTCGCAAGCGCGTACGTATTTTCCTACCCACTTGTACTGGTTTCGCCAGTAAAAGTCACGTGCGAGAGAAGCGTATGTCTTCTCTCGACCTTGATGCCCCGAAATTGGTGCATCATGATACTCAAACATAATTTGATGTTTGAGATCATCGTCGTTCGGAACGACGATGCGACTTTCATCTTTTTGGTCTGTGCTGTAAAGCAGCAGACCATCGTGCAGTCGATATCGATGCACGCAAGCGCGGAGGAACTCTGGGAGTTCGTCGCGTTTCTCACTTGATTGATTACGTAAGTAATCAATCAACAGACGTGTCTCCTCGTCTGTTTTGTACGCCTCGCGTACTTGTCGTATAATTGACGACGACAGAGCAGTGCAACGGATCGCGTTTGCACTGGCACCTTCGGTTACGGACGGTTTCGTCTCGTAATCGGGCCTTCGTGATAGCGCATCCGCTATCACGTTCAACTTTCCGGGTTTGTATTCAACCGTAAAGTTGTACTCAGCAAAGAATGACAGCCATCGAGCCATTCTTTGAAAAATGTGTGGTGAATTCACGGCCGTGCGTAGGGACGCATGGTCCGTGTAAGCCACAAACGGTCTATCTCCCAATAGATAGATCCGAAACTTGGCTTGATCATTGGGAACCTCTTTCCCAATATTTTCCACTTGTAATGTGGATATTCGTTCACGAATATCCACTACATCATCTGTTGCAACGATAATACAGATCTGTTCGATCTGATAATCGTGCAAGTTTCTCATAAACTTCTTCCAGCTTAGCGCTGGAAGAGCCATCACCTCCGAACCTTCTTTCGGAGGGTGTTCCATCAACAGAGACTGGGTAGCTAATCCGGTCTCCGTTTGCGTCAAGACGTTGATCGTCTCGACGGAACTGCCCATGCAATCAGACGCACTCGTCTGATTGACTGCTACACGGTGATTACGATTCACCGTGTGCGAATACTCATCATCATGGTGGCCACTGCCTACCATGGAATTTTCTTGGCGATCAGATGTGCTCGTCTGATCTGCCGCCTGTACTGCGACACGGTGGTCTTTATCACCCGTGTGCATGGCTAACGCAACGTGGTGGGCACTGGCCACCACGGAGTTGTGCTCACGATTGCACTCGATCGTGAGTTCACTCTCATCAACACGGAATTCTTTCATCGTGTTGGAACCTTCGGTCGCACAGTAGGTGTTTCCCACTATGGATACTATTTCATTCTCACGGTGGGTGTTTCCCACCGTGGATATCACTTCATTCTCACGGTGGTCTTTATCACCCGTGGAATGTTTCTCTCCAACACGCAACGACTCTTCTGTTGCGTGTGGTAGTCCCTCTGGACTCTCACCAGCGGAGGTACCTTCCGCTGATCGTGTCGGAACATACCTGGTGGTGCCATCGCTATCCACCAGACTGTCCGACGCTGCGGTTGTATCTTCTGATACAGCGGGATTACGCACAGGGTGATCAGATCCTGTGGGTCCGCCGCAGTCGATCGATAGGTTAACCCAGTAGATCGAAGGTTTAAACTTGGACATCCATGGGATTCCAAGTATCACATCGAACTTGTCATCTAAATCGAGGACGATGAATTCATATTCGAATGACAGTTCATTCAACTCGAAGCGTATTTTAACCACACGCTTTGTAATAGTCACGGTTGCACCTGTTGCTAACCGGACTGACAACATACTTCGTGGGGTTTCTACCTCCACGAAGCTCAACAGCGTTAGAATCTGAGTTCTAACGAAATTGTTTGACGCTCCTGTGTCAAATAAAGCTCGCATGGGGACATCGCTCCCGTGCGGCTTAACCTCCAGGGTGATAAAAGGCTTCCCATCACCCTGCACCTTTTGACAGGACATAGTCCCGTCTGGGGCTATTACCCTCACATGCCCTATGTCGGCTTGTGGGATAACATTCCCAGTAGGGCGCCCCGCCCCTACTGGTGATCTACGTTTTTTGCACCAACAGGGTGATGTCCCTGTTGGTGTCGCCGTGCAGTGGACGGTTCCGTCCGCTGACTGCGTGGCACCGGACGCGGTGCCATACACTCATGGGCAAAATGCCCCATTTCGCGCATCTATTGCAGCGAATATTCTTTCTAAATTTCGGTTGCTTCGAGTTCGAAGCAACCGCAACCGATAGGTCCATCGGCTCTGGACCTCCAACGCCCATGCTCTGGCGCGGGTGGCTTTTTCTTGAGACGAAGTGTGAGCTTCGTCTTCCTGACTGCTGCTTGTTGACATGCTGTTGCGGCATGTCAAAAGCGAAGGGCTGTTGAGCCCTTCGGCTGTACCCAGCATGCGATGACGCTGATCGCATGCTGAACTCTTCACGGATGCTCATATTAATGGCATCCCTTAGAGTCTCTGGCGGGTGCCGGTAGAGACTCTGTTTGACGGGACCATCATTGAGTCCCTTCATGAAGCCAGTGACCTGCATAGCAGGGGGCACCGGCTCATACACAATATTTGACAGCAAATATTGCGTCTTCTGAGCGTAATCTTGAAGGTCAAGCTTACCTTGCCGGAGTTCCATGAACTCCTGCCGACTACTTAGCTCCATTTTTGGAGCTTCAAAGTTGAGCTTTAGCTCAGCTTTTAATTCCTTATAAGTAAGGAACGCAGAGTCATCAGTGGCTCTGCGACTCATCGCCCATGCCCTGGCTCTGCCGCCTAGACATGTTGTGGCGATGTACGCCTGTTGACGTTCGTCAACAATATTTTGCGCAGAGATGGCATCTTCCACCTCTGCGAACCATCTACGAAGGGGCTCACCCCCTTCGCCGGTAAAGGGCGGTACTCGCGCCTTTACCACTTCAACGCTATGCGTTGCAGGTGCAGTTGCGGTCCACGCTGCCTCTGGAGCAGGCCGTTCTAGCTTCTCTAGGTGGTTTCGCCTAAAGCGATTCACCACCTGTATCACTTCCTCCGGGGACTTACTCTGGAGGAAGGTAATGATGTCGGTCCCCATAGACCGAACCATTTCCACCGTCGCGTCTTTACTACGCGACGAGAAATGAGGGAAGTGTTTATTCACCTCTTCCAGCGTTCTCTCTCGCTCGGCAGGCGTCATGTCTCGCGACATGATGCCGAACGGCTCTTAATCTTCGCTCCGCTAGTTGACTAGCAGAACGGAACTGTGGTCGTTAAGACGGACCACAAAGTGCTACCAGGTGTAACAGGAATGATCCTGTTACAGGATTACACCGTATTTTGCGAGGAAGCGCGCAATACAATAAGGGCAGGATTAGTTGGTAACAACTAATCCTATACTAAAAGTAAATATAAATATTTACTTGTTGGTTAGAACGCAAAATTAAGAGTGTTTATTAAATGGGTGGTTAGCGGCTAACAGTATAGTAATTACCTAACTAATATAATAATATCAAGTATTCAACTAACCGTACTATTAGTTAACCTGCATGATTCGGTATTTATACCGAATCGACTTTTCCTTCGTAGATTATAATAACTTATAATCTATTATTTGAATTTCAGACAACGCGTCTGAAATTAAACTGTGATATTCTAACTTGAATATCAATTATGTAATGGCACCCCATTACACTTTCCCTGTGACCATGGATGGTGTTTCATCATGAGCAGCTAGATCCAGAGCAGCTTGTGCGCTAAACTCCTGTTGAAGCGTCTCTAGCACCGCAAGAATGTACGTCGCGGAGGGTCGGCGTTCTGGTTGTAGATGCCAGGCATCGGAAAGTAGTTGATGCAATACCGGATGCAAATCTGGGCTGATAGGAGGCCTTTCTTCATCAAGCACACGTGATCATGATCACGTGATCAGTGTATCGGTGGATTTAGGGTTTTATCAGTAGATTTAGGGTTCTATCAGTGGATTTAGGGTTTTATCAGTGGATTTTGGGTTTTATCAGTGGATTTAGGGTTTTATCAGTGAATTTAGGGCTCGTCCAGTTTTTTGCTATTGCCACCCCACCACTCCCCTTGGTTACGTTTACGTGTACCCTTGGTTATAACTGCATCACGACATTACGAAACTATACGCTTCGAATAACAATGACAACGCGTAAGCATTTACCGACCTTTTAACGGAGATTATCTGCTCGATACTACGCTTCGAGAGATGACTCGAAGCGACCCTATCTTGGAAAAAAATGCGGATATTCACGTACGTTTTCGAGAATCGGCGCTCGACCTGATTTCGCTTGTAACACATCGAGCGTCGGACTTGGTAATTAACGAGGCCACGGACCCGACCGTGAGAAAGATTAAAAAGGCGAGCATTGTGGCGAACACAAAGATCTCGTATGATGATACGGAGCTCCTACGACTGATTCACGACCATCTTGTGACGAAAGGGCTGCTTCATGCTGCGTCCGCCCTCGTTATTAAAGCGAAGATCCCAGTAGAACGACCACCAAAAGTTGCCTCTGCTGCCGAGGCACAGGGGATGCAATGATGCGTACGCGTATTAAAGCATGCACGCCACTCAAAAAAACGCTACTGGTTGATCCAGAGATTTCCTTGAGCGCTCCAAGTGGACGGGAGAGTGGATATCTATATAAATGGAGGCGATGCCCCACGTCCTAAAAAGATGCAGCGCGTTGCATCGTTGGAGTCAATAGCGCCCGAGCTCAAGAAAATTAACGTGGTGGACTCAGAACAAGGATTGGTGATGAATCTACAACAGAAAAAGGCGTGTACGCCTGCGCGCTCATACCGACACTCGAGAAAACGGATGCGTCAGGCATTTCACAAGCCGCATCTCTTTCAAAAAGAGTGTGTCTTCACGGGTTCCGAAAGAGCCGGCCTTGAACGCAATATCGTTAGCGATGACGATGATTTCGCGTCCATCCTGGAACTCCGGAGTGTACAATGTTAGAAGCCATGCCACCATGCCGATATCATTCTGGCCACGAGGACGCGTCGTGTCCGTTAATGCTTTGCCAGTCGCGTCGAGGATCAACACGTGTGTCTCCATGAGCAAGTTCGGAATGGTGATTTTTGAGCCGCCACCGCGAGTACGTTGCTGAACGTATTTGCGCCACTGACGAAGCAAATTATAATCGATGAGCTCGAGGAAATCGTACACATACACCGTGTTGGACATAACCTTGGCCATCTCACGCTTCTTATCAAAGGGGAAAACCACCGGGTATGGTGTTGTGATTGGCATACCGTCAAGTTCACCATGAGTTTCGTCGCTAATGGAAGTAAAGATTGGCTCATTGTGGCCAGCAGCTTCCACGTAAGCCTGCACACGGACTACATAACCGGTAGGGTTTTCAGCAACAAGGCGCACAGGAATTGCCGGTGCCTCGCTATTGAAACGTGCAAAATTCTTGAGTTCCACCGTCGTCACACCCAGCTGCTCCAAGCGTTCAGCATACCGGTATGCCAGAATGCGGATCACCCCCTCGAGATACTGTGGGTCTACAATCGCTACTGGCAGGATATTCAGGTAAACGTGGTTAATTTTCGTCGGCATGGACGACTTCTTGACCAAAGAATTGGCCATATTTACTTCCAATGCGTTCAGAGCGTCAACGAGCGAGCGCTCGGGGCCTGGGTATGCGTCGTATTGCGATCGAGAGCAGTTACCATCGTGATCCAGTTGGCGCACGATAGAACGGACGAAGATGCGCCGGAAACGGTTGGTCACGATATGCAAATCAGATTCCTTCATCTTTGCCAAGTACAAATGCACATTCATGTTCTCAGAAGTCAACGGGGTCACACTATTGTTCTGCAGACGACGCAGCTCCACCTTGTAGGCAAGTGGTGCTTCAATGTGTCGTAAAATTTTATCTTCGCTGTAGTTCAGGCGGCCATGGAACGTGTAAATGTGAACGTGTAAATGTTTGTTACAGCGCCATATCAGCGTTGTGCACAGATACGTTTTCAATATTTTGCGGACGCACTGAGAACGTCACTAGGCGGATGTTGTGCGCGCGCAAATCTTGATCCACCGACTTTAGATAGGCTTGTTCGTTTTCCAGCAGAGCTGTCTCTTCCGTGGGCTCGTTCACCAAAAGGACGTGTAAAACGTTCATGAGCGGATCCTTACGCACGGACAAGGTCTTTTTGCCAACGGAAACAGAGTCATGATGTCGATAAACGCATTCTGGAAAGCCATAAAATTATCAAGACGAACTATAGCACCATGGCGTTCGAAATTCGGAGAGATTTTCTGGTAGCTCTCAACAGGTTTCGGCAGCTTCTTCTCCACACATTCTTGTATATGGCTGCTTTCTTCGGAGTTATGCAAGTCATGCAAGCTAGCGGAGCTGTTGCGACGTAACAGACTTGCTAGATCGTCATAGCTCTCGGCGGGGGCGACTCCAACGGCCAACGCATCGACAACTGGCGACTGTAATTGGAACCCTTCTAGACTCACATGGTAGTGATGAAGGACATCCGGCTGTAGCAACTCAGGGACAACCAAATCGCTAGTCGATTTCGATCGGCACTGTCTTGGTCAACGTCACGGCAGTAATATAGCAATCCATTGTCATCCACATCGTAACTGTCCGCGATCTTGGTACACTCTTTCGCCTGATCATTCGTTAACTTGGCCAGTTCACCGCGCAGATAGGCTTTCAAGTTGACGATACGCTCTTCTTCGTCCTGCGCCTTGAGGATCCGTTCCGCCCTTAGCTGTTGTACAACGCACTCACTCAGCTTTTCTTTTGGGAACGGTCAGCGAGACTTCTGATCTCGCGATCTAGTCGCCGCCATCAAATGTACCTTATCGGGGCTGTACTTGGGCTTGATCAACTCCGGGAGCCTGTTTATATCCATAAGTTCAAGTAGAACGGCCTCCTCGGTGATCGTCGCCCCGATCTGGTCCCGCATGGCTTGGGTCGCGAGGTCGTCGGCGCTTCTGTTCCAATCCCGTTTCACGTGCAATAGCTCGTGGTTGGGGTAGTATTTCAGTGCCTTCATCACCCGATCATTCAGCAACTTCAGCCGTGGTGCCTTACAGTCGATCTCCCCGGTGACCTGCCTTATCACTAGGTTGGAGTCACCACATACAATGATCCGACCTTTCCTTTGTGATGACAGCAGATGAGACATAGAAGGATCCCCCGATATTCCGCCTCGTTGACCGTTATTTCGGGCGTGAATTCAGCGGCGGCTGCTACTATAGACCATTGTGGTAACTTCTACAGTATGGAACTATAGGAGCCGACCTTCTTCTTCACGCTAGCCGATCCGTCGAAACTCAAGACCAGGAGTTCCTCATCCCGATCGACGATCGGTGGCGGCCGTGAGATTGACTGTCGAGGTTGCTTCCTTGGGGCAATCGCCATCAGAGCTTCATCCACTTCAGACCGAGGGGTGATGCTGGCAGCCAATGTGCCCAATATCTCTTCCTCTTCCTTGGTGCACTTGACGACCTCGAGGGACCACTGTGACAAGATCGCTGACCATCTGCCGAGTCGACCGTCCATCCCATTGGCCCATAATAGCCAGGCCAATGTCGAATTTCTCGAAAGGACCTTTACAGGTCAGCCGACCAGCAGGTTATAGCACACATCCAAAATCCGTAGTAAAGCCAGAACTTCCTTTTCGACGATCCCATAGTTGACTTCGTTCGGCTTCAACGTCCGGCTCGTAAAAGTGACCGGGTGGTACACTCCATCATGTTCTTGCACCAGAGTGGCAGAAATGGTCCACTTACTAGCATACACAATGACGATCGGCATTTGTTCCGGATCGAAGTATCTGTGAATCGGTGCCGTCGCCATCTTGGCCTTTAGCATACCGAAAGCAACCTGTGCACGCTTCATGTGGTCATCCGCCTCCACCTGCGAAAAATCTGCAGGCAGATGAGAGTCGCAGCCCTCCCGTAAAGTTTCCCGATCTCCTTCGCGCAACATATGGTAGTCGACTTCCCGGAGCTCGTACAGCACGGCCGAGTAAATCGCGAAGTCTTCAATGAAGCGGCTGTAGTAATTTAGGCTCCCTAGGAAGGACTGCATTGCCTTCAGTTATCTGGGAAATGGGAGGTTTCTCAGTGACTCCAGATCCTTAGGATTAGCCTCCAGCCCACTGATCGACACCATATGACACAAATAGGCGACCTTGGACATGCCCCAAAAACTCTTCACAGCACTGATCGACAGGTTCCAGCGATCGCATGTCTCCAAGAACCGTTCGACCTTCTCGCACAGATCGCTCCATGACGAGGCAGGGATCAGAATTTCGTCGATATACGATCGCCTTCCCAGAACGGACGGTCTCCTCTCCCGGTCAGGTTCACCTCTGTAAATACATCATAATTTTTGGTGAGGTCCTGATCGGTCCTGATCTTGAAATGTCCATACAGTGCGTTGTCGATCAGCCTCTGGTAGATATGGGGCGCGTTCTTCAACCCGAACGGAATACGGTTCCACTCGAACAGACCGAACGGCGTAACAAATGCGGAAATCTCGCGAGCCCGATCGGTCATCGAAACCACCCAAAATCCACTTGCCATGTCTAGTGAGCAATACCACAGAGTCTTGTCAAGGTCTTCTAGTAGATCACTGATCAGCGGCATCGGGTACACCATAAGCTTGGTCAACCGATTTACCAACCGATAGTCGATACACAGCCTGATGTCGACGCCGTTCTTCTTGATCACAATCACGATCGGCGAGGCCCACGGCGAAGTCAACGGCTTAATGATCTTGGTGGCCAACAGTCGTTTAATAAGATCAGACAATTTTTTGTGGCGCCACACGTCGGCATCGCTGGGCGATCGGCTTGCCATCACCCACGTCGATGTCACAGATCGCTCCGCGATCAGCAGGGGGTAAGGCATTGCCTTTCCCGATCAGCAGATGTTTCTTCTTCCATATGATCTTCTTAAGCTGATCGATCTGGTCGGGACTGTTGACATCCCGATCACCCACTTGTAGATCGTCCAAGGTGACTTGGGGCGGATCGGCAGGCACTTCAGGGAGGACTGCCATCTGGCTCTCCAGCTCCTGAATGTACTGATCCCCGCCCTCATGTATACAAACTTGATCGTCTTCTGGGGCAACATCACCTAAAACGTCCTGATCAGTTGCACACTGCTGTTCCCGATCGGCGGGCTGCTCTTCAACGACATCGATCTGCTTAGGCGCGCCGTCTTGGTCCGCCCCAGCAATCCCATGTTCCCCTTTTTCTATTTCCGGCTCCGCTGTCGCCTGTTCTTGTGACGCCACCATGTTGACGAGACTTGGCTCATCTGCTTGATGGTCCACCGTGTCCGGCGACTGCGGTGCCTCTCTTCGAACTATCATCTTCTTTGAGGTTACATAGCTGGGTCGTTCCACCATAGGTGAGGTATCTTCTTCCACCGGTCCATCGTCTCTGATCAGATCGGTGGTCGCTTGGTATGTCAAGTTCTGCCACTCAACATACCGTCTCGATCCGATCGAGACGAACCCCGCCTTTCTTGGCACCTTCCCTTCCGCCAGCCTCATGCCAACAACAGTATTGTTGTCGAGCGTAATCGGCTTGTCACCGATTTTAGTGACTCGGACAAAATTAAATCGGCTGGCGCTCTTCACAAAGGTCGGCACCCACCGATTGCCCCTGGTCACCCATAACTTCCTTTATCGAAAACCTTTGTCGACCGGGGTATCAGCGGATTGGCCGACTAGAATGGTGACATCTTGGTCCCACCTGACCAGATCGGTGTACGATCCGTATAGGGGCCGCCGACCAGCTAACTGGATCTGGACCTCATCCGGGAGTGTAAGCACTCCACGAGACAGATCTAGGTGAATACCCGCCGGAACCATGAAATCCATGCCTAACAGGGCATCCTGACCTGACCGGACAGCTTGCCGACCCAAGCGCTGAAGAAGTAGACCAACGAACCCGATAGGGTGATCTTCACGCGCGTCCTTCCTTCGGTCATGTAAGCGTTTTCACCAATTCCAACGCATTCTTGTCTCTAGGTATCGTCTATACGACATCCGACCTTACGAGCAAAGGCGGAGTCGATAATTGAAACTTCGGCCCCAGATTCGAACAACATCGTTGCCTTTTGGTTGTTAATCTTACCACAGTCTTTCGCTTTCTTGAACCATTTGTCGGGCGCATGATACTTCCAGTATCCGCGAGACTCCCCAGGCAGCAGATCCAACTGCATGACCACCTTCGATCGGGAATATTCATTGGTCGTGTAGACCGGATGATCCCGACCGACGCAATTGAGAACAGAACATGTATTGTCGTTTTATTATCCTTGCCGACATATGCATATATGCCAAACGAAAATCGCTCGGCTCGATCCAGATTCCAACCTGGCGAGCGTTCTAGTTTAACACCTTTTCCACGTCCGGTGGGAGCATCCCCGCGTGCTTGCCCGACACATACCACTTGCGCATCAGATTGAAGAACTTTTCGATCTTGCACTGGCCGGCCTCGTGGATCTA
Source organism: Peronosclerospora sorghi (assembly GCA_026184515.1). NCBI lineage: Eukaryota > Oomycota > Peronosporomycetes > Peronosporales > Peronosporaceae > Peronosclerospora > Peronosclerospora sorghi. The sequence goes on along the minus strand of CM047588.1, from coordinate 14,792,166 downwards.
TCCACATGACTTGCACAAGAAAAGGCAGTGATCGGTGGGGTGGCCGCTTCTTTCGCACTTCTTGCATATCAACTTCTTCCAGCAGTCCCCACTATCATGCTTGCTTGACCCGCAGTGAGAACACTTCTTGCGAGGTCGGTCCGGGTCGGACTTGTTCCCACTCCTGCCCTTCCGATCTGCCTGGTTAGGCGTCGATCTGGTTCTTGGGGCAGGTTCCGTGACGAAAACGTGGCGATACTGGTCTTCGTCTGACTCCCGACTGGACAGGCCGCAACTTTCCTCTTCCGACCCAGTGCTGGCTTCAGTCACGATCGCCTTAACAGCACGGGGAGATCTGGTTAGGGGCCTCTTCACGGGGACGGTCTGGGTCTTCGCTCTGTATCGACCCGATCCAACGGCGACCTTCTCCCTCATGCTGCGTGAGTGTTTCAGCGTCCGCAATGTCTGCTACAACTCCCCCACATCTTTTAGGCGCAGAAGAGTGAGCTTATCTGCCAGCTCTTGGTAATCAAGGGTGCTGATGTAGTGACCTACGTGCTCCATAGCGGCACCGGTCAGCGGGTTGCCTTCCTTGATCACTATCCCGGCGCGAATTGCAACTACGTCAAGCGGTGCAAGTACTCGATCGGCGTCTCATCGCCCCGCTTCTGCATATGGTGATATTTGCGGGCGGTAGAGAATCTAGAGTTGCAGTACTGCCCCTCAAATTCTGAACATATCAGATCCCAGTCAGATCGGACATCCCGACCCAACTGCTGGATCCAGTTCGCAGCTTGTCCTTTCTTCAGATCCCTGAAGATCAGACACCGTCCTTTTTTGGTGTCTGATCCCGTAAGAAAGCAGACTTGACCCGACCAAACCACGATCTGGCTTACTCCTCGTCGGCGTCCTTGCCAGTAAAGTTCTTGAGATCCGTGGTCTCAGCCATGCGAATGCGTGGGATTGCAGTAGATCCACAATCAAAAGCGATTGTAGAGGATATGTTAGCCTTGCGTGTTCTGCCCTCCCTGCACCGTATGACCCATAGTGGTCATCTGGATCGCCGATCGACTCCATGTCGAAATCACTATTCTTGCTTGATCGGCGCGGCCGGGCTGGCTGCGGCTTGCGTCTTCTTCTGCCAACTGGTTTGCCACCTCGGATAGCCTTGTCCGTTGATGCCACTGACTCCATATCGACATCCCGGCAAGTATTGACATTTTGACGGGAAGATCGGTCCTGGGCATGCTGGCGCGGAGGCGATCCATATCGGTCTCCTATGAAACGCTCCATCATTACTTCAAACATGGCTTGGACGTTAGCTTGGGTCATGGGCAAAGTGTTGGGATCCTCCTCTGGAGGTACTGAAGCCTGTGGGGGCTCCTGGGTCCCCGACTGGCATGCAGCCCCTTGGTGCAGCACGTCCTTTTTATGCTCCCATGGGGGCATGGTCCGCCCCCATGGTCATCCGCTCAACACCGACCTCCAACTCCGATGAGCTATAGAGGCAGGTGGAGACTGATACAGCGATTTATCATCGGAGCACACATCATCGTGTGCTGCCGTGGCCTCAGCGACCTTCAATGCCACGGTGGGAGTTGGGCGGCGAACCGCCCCCACCAACGGCACCAAATGATCATGGAGGGTGGACATCAACAACTTCAGCTTCCAAGTGTCCAGATCAAACAGTTTATATACGTTGGAGAGGTTTTGCACTTTTATGCCTACCTCAGCCAACATCGTCATCAGGTTCTTCACCAATAGCAACAGCCGATTGCTTTGGATCGGCTCGGTGGTGGGTCTGAGAAGGCGATCGGGGATCTGGAGGTTTAAAATCCGCATGAACTGGTCTTCGCGAGTAAATCGCTTTAACTCGTGGATGTAATACATCCTGGTCAGGTCTTCTTCCTTGATAACCCCATACCCGACCTGCGACTTTTCTTCCAAGTCGTCTTCCTCGGACTGCATTCTGAGCCTCTGCTTGGGGACCTTGGGAAAATGGATCGGATCGTTCCGATCAGACTCCAAGTCGTTTTCATATATTTTTTTCATCAAAACATCCATTTAAATGCATAGGATAAGGACAAAAGTACTGATCCTTTTCGGAACTATAGCAAGTCTTGCTATAGGCCCGATCGGCTCCGGTGGGAGCCTTATGGGGCGGAAAAAACTTATTAATCCCGATCTGGTCCTCCGCCCGGCCAGATCGGACATCGCCATCTTTGTCGACAACGAGAACATAAGGCGATAGCCGTTCCTTATGTCCTCTCCAGAACGATTCCACATTTAATTCATTGTAATCAATTCTTCGCGAGATATCATCGCGGTGATATCCACGATTACCAAGTGTCCGGGCACGCGCACCATTGTGGTGGAGTCAAGTTCAAAATCGAACACTGTAGTGTCGAGAACCTGACCACCATCGTGCCCGGCCGTCCAATTTACGGGTGGGGGGTACCCCGCGAAACTTCGCCTACGGTACGTGTAACGGGGTTACATTCGGGTTACATTGAGTGTTGGTGTACATGAGTACACCACGGTTGAGGTCAGTATTGGCCGGTTTGAAAGGTTTCGAACCTTCGGTTATTTTAACCAATCAGGGCAGGGGCCCTTGGTGTGGTGGTGTGTCAGCCATCCACGTGTCAGTACACAGGTGTATACACTACATTTTAGCTAGGAACGAATTAGGAATATTCTACTTAGTATTACATATAGTTTATATTAGTTTAAATTAATTTAGGCTAATTACATATTAAATATATTCAGTTTACAAAAATACTTAAGACTGCCAGGCGCGCGACCACGCCCGTTGCGCGCGCAGTGAGTGCAGTAGCTAAAGGGATCCCTCCCTTTAGCTACACCCTTAGTAAGGTAACCTTGCCGTTAAGGCATTAGCGGAGCTCCTTGCCGTTAAGGCATTAGCGGAGCTAGGCGCGCGACCACGCCCGGTCGCGCGCGCAGTGAGTATTGTAGCCTAAGGGAGTTCTCCCTTACGATACATCCCTTTATAAGGGAATTCTTGTTACAAGGGGTTAGCGAAAGCTATCTGTAAACCACCCCGGGAATCGTGGCCCCGAGTAGGAGAGCTCTCTCCTACTAAGCCCTTTTATAAGGGCGTATCGGCTAAGTAGCGGCGAACGCCGCTTAAAGGAAAGTCTTCCTCTGTGCGCTAGCCTCACCGTGCGTGTACGCACCCGGATACAGTACGATCTGATCTTCCGCTGCTGGCAGACGATCGATCATCAACACAGGACGCCTGGTCCGATTTGTTCTTCATCTCACCTTGTGTACCCGATGGAATGGGCTGGTAACACACTCGGTGGATCGGTGCTGGGAATCGACTTGTGGTCTAAATGTGGGAGATCGTGCTCGGTAGTGTACCCTGGCCGGAACTCTTCACCCTGGGTACGGACAGACCAGTTATACTCCAAGTAAATATACTTAAAAGGGCATATCGCTCAATCGATCGTAGAGCTCAACCAATACGAGAATAGAATTCCAATAATCCAATATGGAGATCCAATAAGAACGTGATACACTCCACGAACGATATCTCCACGAAATAATCCAATAATTTGATAACAAGTTCCAAACGTGTGCAACTTGCGCTTGAAAAGCCGACCAATGTGTACTCCCGTCGAGGGACTTCCGGCGGGTCAAGTGCGCCTGTAACGCGTCCCGGCCGGGTATAATAAGCTCGAGGGGATTGCTCGACCCTCTGCTTCCAAACACTCTGCGGCGTGCAGAGGCTATGTGACGTGAGAGGCTACTGATGTACAAAGTGATGAAACGACTTCTCGTTGAGTGTTAAAGGCTGAAATAACGACACCCAGTCGGGTGTTAAAAGCCAAGAAAATTAACGACTAAGTAAAAACTATCCGCTATGGTCCCCAATATGTACAAAACATAAAAATATGTAAGTGCACGCCATATCATGTGACTCACCAAAATCCGTGGTCTTGACACCTCCCGCACACGATTGGCCCAAAAGCCTCCTTGATTTCCACCAATCCGATTGCCGCTAAGCCGATCGGTGTGCAGCTGACGCAAAATGACCAAAATTCTTGGGTCCGCATCGCCACACAAGATGCGCTGGGAGATCACGTGGCACGACTTGCCCACAGACGATTTTGCAATATATGGTCTCCAACAGCCGATCTGGTTCCACGCAAACGCCAAGCTGCACTACGAAGCAACCAAGCGATCGGCGATGGCGGAAGCAAGGCGTCGATGTCTGGGTATGATACCTGAGCCACAACGCAGTTTTCGACTGCACATCTCACGCGCCTTCGGTCTCCGGTCTCTTGGTGATTTCCGACTGTATGGCGAAGCGTGGCCGACCCAAGCCAATTTTGTGCAGCGTCACATTGAATTCACGCACAGTCATGTCACACTAGGTGTACAAATTCAATTTCTACGCGCATCTGGTGCACGACTCTACAAACGTCAATCAGCAGTGAATTCTCCCGCATCTTGGATGTGCGAGTGGCACGCAAAAGTACTTGATCTCGTCAATCCCGAACTCAGCGCTTTTGCGTCCCGTATGGACACCTCCGACGCCTAAGAAACCACATCCGATGACAGTTTACTCAACCCGCGTTGACGAGCAACGCATCAAGGCATTCGTTGACTACGGTAAACACTTGCGCAAGATTCTTCTTCCAGTCTACGACGACTTTCAGTTCCGTCTCGCGTTCCGACTATTGCCTGTTTGCTCACGCTTCAGGTTCTTGGAAGTGTGGTGGAGTCAAGTTCGAAATCGAAAACATTAGCATCGATAACCT
>CM047588.1:14708037-14787003 GCA_026184515.1 Peronosclerospora sorghi | reverse complement strand
TCCAGACCGGGTATAATGGGCGAGAGGGGATAATTCGACCCTCTGCCCCCAAACACTCCGCGGCGGGCGGAGGCGAATAGAGTACGAAAAGGGAAGAACGGCGACCCCTAGCTGTGGTGTGAACCAAGACCAAAGAAGGTTTCAGCCACTTATCCAAAAGCTAAAAGATTTCCTTACTTAAAGGTATAACCTCTGTCCTAAAAGGTAAAACCACAACCAAAAAGCCTCTTACTTGGAAACACCACAACTAAAATACTACTACCCTATAGTCCCTAAATGTACCCACACAAAAATATGTAAAATACCCAAAGTCGGGTGACTCACCAAAACTTGCGTTCTTGACACTTCTTGAGTCTGATAGGCTGAAAGCCCCCCTTGTTTAAACCAATCCGAAATTAGACCAAATGCCTTGACGAAACTTGACCAGAAGTGTGCCAAATTTTGGGAACGCTTCTCCACAGAAGCGTCGCATCCTGGCATCCGCATCTGCGCTCTTGAAGGCTGCGAGATGATCGAGACCGAGCAACATTTGTTCTCCTACTGTGTTCTTACGTCGAAGCTCTGGCGCCAAGTTTTTTCGATTGTGTCGCCACTCTTTGCCGTGAGGCCGACCTGGCTTAACATCGCATTAGCGACCAAACTGCCCGTGTGAAGGGAATGGGAAGGGCATGCTGACGTTGTAAGCGACGGGTGGCACGTTCTACGAGCTTCGACGATGCATGTGTTTTGGAGCGACCGAAACAGGTGCCTGTTTGACGGACTACGACCTCTGCCTGCTGCTTCCGCTCTTGCGGTGGTCTTTGCGACGCTTGCAGCACATATTCGGTACTTCAAGTGCCGCCTGTACGACCATCAAGACAACAAAGCGTTAATATGTGTAATCGATATGTTGAAAACAAACGAGACATTCGCAGCACAATACTCACAATAACCGAGTGGCTGGATCATGCGTCATTGTAATTGACGTACCGCGTTTAAGCGGGAACTGGGGATCGAACTCACAACCACTGACATGGCCATCAAGTTATTTACCGACTAAGCTACCAGACACTCACCTTTCGAGGGTCAAAGGACTCACTCAAGATGCTTCATCAAAAGGTCATACGAGGTATTCTAAACTCACCACAGACCATATTTATTTAGGAGAAGTCTAATGCGCCCCCCCCCCCCATTTTGGCTAACCCCCCCCCAAATGAGAATTTTGAATATTTTTTTCAGATAAAGTTATCCTTTTTTCGAGGAATGATAAATCCGCTGGCAAATAATGATAAATCCACTGGCAAATAGATATGTATACAGATGCATACACTCACCCTCCCGTCCAATGAGCAAGAAAGCAAAAAATTGCAACTCTATCCCTCCTCGTCTCACACTGCCTTAATTAAGTACCCACGCACGCTCACACCAACGTGCCGTCTTCGTCACTATCCTACACGTCCACCATGCGCGCGTCCGCGTCGTCCACCAACTCACTTAATCCCGTGAGCTCATCCAAGTACGTCGTGCAATTACACGCACGCGAGAGCAAGTCAAACCCGTCCGCAACATACGCGCTCAAACTTTCGGACTGCACGCAATGCACTTGTCAAACGCAGGGCCCGCGACCACCCCCTTCTCGAACGCATTCAGTAACCCGCGCACTTGATGCGGGACAAACTGGTGCGAAGCGGACGCGTTTTCGGGCTTCGTTGCACGCACACACTTGCCCTCGGGTGCGTGCAAGAGCGCCCCGAGCGGTTCCACGGCCGTGGCCGCGGCCATCAGCGCGAGCCCCTGGCGTCGACGATCCAGGAAGGAGCAAACGCACTGTCATCGACCGTGAAACGTGCAGGAACATCCGTGGATCGTCCGGGCTTGAAGTAGCCAGTTAGGTGCTGGTGATAGAGAGACACATACACTGGCGTTAGAGAGAAACGCTTTAGAGAGAGAGCATAACGGTGCTCGTTGTGGGGTGTGGGTTGCAAATACTACTGCCCGCTCGCGTACCTTTGCCTGGTCGTCGAGCTGGAACTTGTCGAGCTTGAGCGACGAAAGATCTTGCCAGAAAGAAACGTCGGGTGCGCTGTTCCATGGCTGGAACTTGAGGATGTGCCACTCGGTCTTTGCGTTGTCCGTCATTGCGTCGAGCCGGGATAGAAATGACATGATACGGTATAGAAATTCATTTCGCTGGAGAAAAAATTCCTGCTCAAAGTAAGGGAAATCGCACGAAAAACAGCACTAACTAGTTTGAATTTCGTGTATGCATCTGTATACATATCTATTTGTCAGTGGATTTATCATTCCTCGAAAAAAGGATAACTTTTTGTGAAAAAATATTCAAAATTCTCATTTGGGGGGGCGCGTTTGCCAAAATGGGGGGCGCATTAGACTTTTCCTTTATTTATTATTAGCACAAGTGTAATAGTATTGCCCGAAAGGTACGTATACAGTGCCTTAAACAATTTCCTTAGATGCATTAGTAGAGCGATGCGCTTACAATGTAAAATTGGAGTAAACTACCTTATACAGACACCTTAGAGCGTCTTCTTGGAGCTTTCAACGGCAGCTTTCTTGGGTCCGAACACATAGGCGCGGATGTAGAAGTTCATAAAGAGCCAGAAGAGCGATTGGACATACACGAGGTACATGAGCGGCACCTTAGGGGGCATGCCTCGACACTGTCGTGAATACGTGAGGTAGCCCTGCACGTTCATAGCTACGAACTGAATGAGCTGGATTCGCGTCAGATACTTCTTCCACCAAATGTCGCGCGTGTGGGCACTCACGAAGTAGTACGTGTACATGATTGTATGCACAAAACCATTGAGAACGATCGTGACGTACGAGTCACCATCTTGGGCAGCGCGGAACGTCACGTAATAGACGAAGAGAACAGTGAGATGGTGGTACACGTGGAGAATGGAAAGCTGTTTCCACTTCTTGCCAAGGATGATGAAGACGGTGTCGCACAAGTCAAGCATCTTGGAGAGGTAGAAGAGATACAGCACGTTGCCCATGACGGGTGCGTCAGCCTTGAAGGCGTTGCACGGCGCTACGGAGTAGCCGTTGCGATAAGCCTGGATGGCAGCTTCCACGCACATGTAGGAGCACGCGATAACCTGGACGGGATTGTACACAAATTGCAAAGGGCTGGTCTTAATAGCGGGGACCCCCAATTTCATAATCGCCTGTTTACCATCATAGAGAGAGAGAGTAAGACATAGAACATCATGATGGAAAGTGGGGATGTAAACACACCGTGCCGAAGATGACGAATAACAAGTAGCCGATGCAGATCGCATATACACTTGCAAAGTTAGCGAGCGGGTAGTCGGCCATGGGATGGACCTTCCAGCCGCCCTCCGGGTCGACCCAGTCGAGTAGCTTGACCTCGGTGGCATTAGCCCACTTGTAATAGCTCTGCAGAAGCTCGGTCGCCATGGTTGCTCCTGAATTCCGAGGACGATGGCAAAACGGCGAATGGCGCAAACTTTCTCCACCGATGGTTTAGATAAAAAGGAAATCGATTTAGAGAGGGCAGCTGATGAACTGGGCAACAAATTATGATGTCATTCACAGCTGTCATCAACGCTTCTGCCTCGTTTACGAAACGGTCGGCTCTTTGTGATGACGCAGTTGTGCGGACGTATTCGCCTTGAGAACCGCTCATAACTTTCTTTAGGAAGATAGACACATTGACCGTCGCACTTTTGTGAATGGCGTCCTTCTATCATGATACACCGTTTCAAGTTCAATACGCGCAAAAAACATTTACCTACTATCTTATCAATTGATTCATCCAAGAAAATGTTCGAGTTTACGTAAGGGCATAAGTCGGTTTGTGTCGACACAGTGCTCGTCTTGTATAGGTATATTTGCATTCATATATATAGGGTGAGCCTGCGGTCACACACCCCTCACATAAAAAGAGAGGGTGTGTGACCGTAGCCAAGGGGATGTGACCGCAGGCTTTCCCTATATATGAGTGATTGTCAATAGAAACCTCAAAAATGACAAATTTTGTGATTAGAGTTTAGGAATAAATCTTTTTATTTTTTGGGGGATTCTCCAAAAGGGGGAGAAAATTTAACTTATTTCCCAAATGGGGGGAGAATTTAAATTATAAATATATGATTGAAATATATAGGAAAGCCTATTTGCCCCCCATTTTGGCTATTTGCCCCCCAAAAATTATTAGCCAATCAAATTTACTCCGATCCACTCACTCCTGTCATGGATCACCACCACCCCCCTGCTCTCGCTGCGAATCAGCCTTCAGCTCTTTAACAAGCAAATGGGTATGTTGCAGCTTCCATAGTTTGCGCGGTGAGTTGATTTACATGTCCTTGATTTATATATGCTTTTTCTATCAGATCGGCCAAGGAGAGAAACTTGTTCGAACCTTGTTTGTGGTCGCAGCTGTGAAACAGGTCTTGTCAGTAACAGGTCAATGGTCCATGTCGGTTGTCTTACTTCTTCGTATGTTAACAGCCTTCCGTGATATTTATTGATGAGATTGACTCGCTGTTAACCCAACGGTGGTCAGTGTGTGCTCTCAATCGTCATTTGATTCCCTCCCAACTCTCTAAAAACTTCTGCTACAGTTCGGAAGAAAATGAATTGAGTCGACGAATGAAAACCGAATTTCTCGTGCAGCTTGATGGCAGGCACGAAAGCAAAGACATTATTCTTGTCATTGGTACAGTTCTATCTTACCTTACATGTTATGAACATATACAAGACCTAGATTTTCTTTGACTATTTTTGCTTCTGCAGGTGCCATCGAAGGGTAACTTTCAATTTCTTCGCGGAAATTTTCGTCGTCAATGATTTCGTTGGTATGCTCTATAAAAAAGCAAGACAATACTCTTTCAAATATGCGGTATTAAACTTCTCCGCGGCGCACAAGAATCGTCCGATGTTTCCGACGGACAAAACATCTTGCGCTGTAACTTCACAAAGATGTTTTAATAGCAAAAGCAAATACTGCTCGGATAGCGTTAGCAGATCAATGAGTTGCTAGCAAGGTGAAGACAAGAGTAAGTGCACGATTTGCCAAAGAAACCAAGAAATTACATACATTAGAGTCAGCTTGGCCATATCTTGGACGCGATTTGTGTAGATGAACTCTAACATTTTAGACACCATTTCAGGCGAATGATCTTAATGCGAATAACTCCGTCCTCGCTTTCTCTCATTGCGCCAGGACGGAGCATGGCTTCGAAAATCTCACATCTCGTCGTAAGGATCAATCGATGCGCTCGCAGAATCTCTTTAGTTGGTCCAACCTCAAACGTTATATCACTTCCAACGCCATTCTATCCAGAGCAAACATTTAAACTCAATTAGTATCGTCAGCATGGCAATAAATCCACGTTTGTTGAATTTTTACCAGAAAAAGCTCCCTCATCGTGGCAAATATGCCTCATCACTTTGAGTCGGTACTGTGAGCATCGCTGGTGCGCATTAGACAGGAGTACATATTGTTGGCTGAGACTCGCACGATCGAACGTTCTTTGCCAGTCAAGATGAGATCCTCTGCCGCCTAACAAGGAAAGTAACAACGCTTAAAGTCTTAAATCTATGTGAATGCAAAAACTCACTGATTGCTACCAATTTACGAACCTTGACGGTAAATTCCACATTTTCAGGGCGCACATTGCGGTCCATGAGGAAGGATGCCGATGTTTGTGCTCTTACGCGTCCCTCGCTCTGCTTACTGTTTTCAGCCTGTCGCTTGCGTGTGACAAAAATTGATAATATGAGCTATTTTATTTAATTTGATTGGCTGATAATTTGGGGGGGGGCAAATAGCCAAAAGGGGGGGGCAAATAGCGCTTTCCAATATATATTAATTATATTAGAGCCACCGTTCTCTCCCTCCTCCCCGGTGTGTGTGGAAGGCCCTCCCCGGTGTGTGTCGAATGGCGCCCTTAATATTATTAATATATATTTCAAGGGACCGACTTGGTGCCCCCCCCCATTTGCTACGTGCACACACACCCATTCAAATACCTAGTCGGTCCTATTAAAATAGTCTGTCTATTTTTTAGTTTTAAATTATTAAAGCTAAGTAGGACTATTTTAGGTAGCAAGTTGTATTTCATACTCATTAGTAATTAGCAGCTTCGCACGCCCAGACGGTGTGCACGAGTACAGCATGAAGCCGACCATGGTTTTACAGAATTGATTTGAGTTTTCGGGTGATGTAGCAGATAAAATTCCATTTAAATTCGTAGTCGACAGTGCTGCTAGCACATTATGACAAGCCAGAGGTTCATCCAGCCGTCGATTGCGGGGTTTCAGGTGTACTTGTTTATGCATTGCGTCACTGAAGATAATAGCTGTATCATCCTTGAGCGTCTGGTATCGTCATGCTGTACACTGTTTTAGTTGCTTCCACTTCTTCTGCAGCCCGTTTGCTGCTAGGGCCCACGTCGAAGTTTTTCGCATCTGCAGTTCATCAGAACGTTAAAAAGAATTGGCGAGATGTTCGCATTCCTTAAGCGCAACGTACCAAACATTTTGGAATAAGTACAAAGGCTCATGCATTTATGTGGAAGCTGCATAAAGTCGTTGTGTATCTTCTGCGAAGCCGCACAGGCAGCACTCGTAGATGGAACTGCATCGAAGAACAAATAATGCTATTATTAAAAGGGACCGACTAGGTGCACACCCGCTGGGATGGGTTGTGTGGTAGTAGCTGTGGTTCCAGTTTTTTTTGTGTGCGGGGGGGGGTGCACCTAGTCGGTCCCTAGAAAAGCGTTCTCCAGAAACACAGCTCGCAGCCCTCAAAGCCGATCGCACAAAAGAGTCTGTCTGTGACTTCTTTGCATGTACTTTATATATCGTTAAACAATCGTGAGCGATAATCCTGGCGCCCGCTTATAGCACTGTGGCGAGCATTCTTCAGCTTCTTTTGGACTTTGAGAAGAATTAGCACCGTCAGAAGTGCCTCGGCTACCATTATCCACTCAGTCATCAACTTTTGAAACTCCTGTTAGAGATGGGGATGTTTTTCTTCCGGAACGTCCACTGCCTGATGACTCTAAAACCGACGGCATGAAGTATCCGCTGGAGCCATGATCGCTAGCGTAAAACTTTGTCACGAGTTTTCGCGTGATCATTTCACCTCGAACGATGAGAAAGACGCGATACATTACATATGCCAGCACAACGAAGCCCACCCATAGCGTGTAGAAAATTGTGGGCAGAACCACACCTAACTAGTCATCCTTCAGACCATCGTAGACCCCAGCGGGGATATCATTGTGCTTAACGCCAGGAGTAGGTGTGGCTACAAACTTTGCCGCTTGCATGCGTACTTGCTCAAGCTCTGTCTCAATCAGGTTGATGGTCTCGAGGCGACCTTCGGCGATACGAGTTACGTGCTCCACCTGGAAGACAGCATTATCAGTCGAAGCACACAGCTTATAATTACAACTTCATCTCAAATGTCCACCTTTAATCGCAGCAGAAGCACGTCGTTCTTGAGTCTCTCGCACTGCTGCGTAAGTGCCTCAATCTCTGGACTCATCATCTGGTGCAGCGCAAAACTGCCCAGAATTCCCATTACGAGTAGCCCCACGATGCTGTTAGACTACTGGCCGCTCTGCGCATTGGCAGTATTGACACGCGGGTGAAATAGCGCCAGAAGCGAAAGTGCAACAGGCGTGTACAATCACCAGTAGCTGCTAAACTCGATAGAAGACTATTAGGGTTGGGCTCTGAAAAAATCGGGAGACCATCATCACAAATACTGATGCTGGTGCTTGGTGTACAAGTGGTGATTGGAGCGGAAGCATCAGATAAGGTAGACATCGAAGAATCGGTACATTTGGTACTGTTTGACTTCCTATGTTGGTGAATTTTGGTTACGCACATAAAGTTTCATGAAAAAATAAGGGGGGTGTAATGGTGTGTGTGCACCTAGTCGATCCCTATTTCAATCATATATTTAAAATTTAAATTCTCCTCCCATTTGGGAAATAAGTTAAATTTTCTCCCCCTTCTTGGAGAATTCCCTTTTATTTTTTCATTTTTGAGGTTTCTATTGACCATCACTCATATATCAAGAGGTGGTGTCAGAGTTTGAAATGGTGTAGTCATTGGAAAGAAAACGCTTTACGATCGCAAAAGGACTGAAAGCTCGTCGCAAGGTGGTAATTCTTCTCTTAAAAACGTACATCGAATGGCCTATGCGGGGAGTATCAGGGCTAATGTTGCGGTAGGCATGAATATCCATGGCACAAGGGAGCGAAATGATATTCTTGGGTTAACTCCACTCTGCTCGGCACAGCTAAATACATGGGATACCTTTAATAGAACCCGGTCGTCACGTATCATCTGATATGAATTAATTGACGACGGTGAAACCCGCAAAAACACGCCGCTGATACTGAATGCAGCAGACACATAAAAACGAGTTGGACGAAATAAACCTCACACACTGACAAATTTGATATCCAAACATAAAAAAACTAATCATATTCGACAGGGTATGTAAAGTGTACAGGTCTATTGAATAAAATATCGGAATCGGCAAAAGTAGTGAGAGCAAGAATGTCAGCTTGCTCTCCCTTCTTCTGTTGAACTTTGTTCTAGGACTTTGTCATAGAAAAATATAATCCTACGCAACCACTTATCGCTTTGTCCACGTAAGTTCTGTTAAAATCACATTTAGCCATTTTGGAGTATTGGCTAAAGGGGACTGATAGGTTTACCTCACCCACTTGTTATATGTACATCACTTTTGATACGTGTACCTCACTTTACAGTTGACCGATATAATCTACACCTATCACTCCCCTTTCGAGAATACAGTATATAGTATACAGTATACATAACTAAAATTCAGAGAATTCACCTATACCGGTAATATGCGTAGCCGCAGAAGCCACCCCCGAACTGGCCGCTATCTACTCACAGGTGGCATTGTTTTCGCAACATGCAATTTATCTCGGGCCCAGTTGCTGACTGGAACGACAGACGTGAAGGCGCTGAGGTGAATTTAAATTCCACTGAGGGCGTAGGCGTATGAGTTAGTAACGTTTTATGTGTTGTGATTCTGCAGGCCCTGAAGCTCACCTTACAACCGCGCAAGTCAGAAGACGAAGATAAATATTTGGCTCAGCAGAGAGTTTAAGTGTCGAAACACTCTTAATAAACTCAGCACGAAAGTCATACAGTGTTGCCGCATATTTTGACGACGTATCTCTAAAACTGAACTTTTTCTAGCTTGTGCTCGGCTTGAAAGGCAAAGACAGTGTCTGCGAGAGATTCTGGCGTGGGCTTAGAGGCCGTCCCATCTGCTTCCCAATATGGTTTCTCTGTAGCCACAGCGTGCTAGTGAAGAGCAGTGGCAGTTGTCTTGCCTGGTCATCAATAGGAACAGGAGCAAGTGTCACGTTGTTTTGCTTCGCAATCAAGTTGCACAAAGTTGAGTGCCTACCAATCGCTGCCTTTTGAATAGACTCCCAAGGTAAAGGAAGGTGTTTCTACGCTTCCGACCCGCTTGGGCTAAGAACACAACCCATTCAGTCACTCGGCACTCGTCGGGGATCGCGATATTTTGTGGAGCACAAGTCTGGTAGACAACTAATTCTTCAAGAGGGAGACCTCTCGATCGAAAACTGTCTGGGAGAACATCACGGCGCTTGTCACCACAGAGAAACATCATAGGCTTCTCTTTGCAATCCGCTGCCAATCCACCATTATGATGCAGATTTCGGACAGCATGTCCGCTGAGCCAGCATCGTCGCCTTTGCAGATCGCTCCGAGGTGCAGTAGCTCTCGCGACGTGGCTGCACCCACAGAGAAAACGGGCATCGATTGTAGCTTTTTGAATACCTGCTGTTTCAACTCCAACTCTAATTTATTGACCGCGTTGCTCACAGCAATAGCACTACGTGTACTTGTGACCAAGATGCCACTGTAGCGCTCCAAGTGTACACCAAGAAGCTGTGCTTCATTAAGGTATTCAAACGTCAAGACGTCGGTAAAATAAATTTTATGATTTTGATCGGAGGACGATCCAGATTCAGCTTTCTGCTCAAAAGCCGCCACGTACTTATCATCCGCTGCCTTAAGCAGCAACACCGTGACATTCATGCTTAAAATATGGGAATTGCTATTGCCACCCCAGTTTTTTGCTATTGCCACCCCACAGACCCCTTGGTTACGTTTATGCGTACCCTTGGTTATAACTGCATCACGACATTACGAAACTATACGCTTCGAATAACAATGACAACGTGACATATGTCATTGAATCTATCGATACCATTTCATTTAACGACATCTTCGCGTAAAGAGGCAGGGCATAACACAAGATCAGGGACCACTTTCACTTGAGAGGACTTTTTCGGAGCGTGCAGAAATATGTGGGCTGTTGCACAGATTGCGAGACTGGAAAGGGCAGACCGATAATCAAGGGGCGATCGCCCGGGAATATCGAGGCTACTTACCCTTTCCAGGTGATAGCAATGGATCACATATTGTCGCTGCCCAGATCGACACGCGGCAACACTGAACTGCTGATCTGGATCGACCTGTTCACTAGTCTGGAGATCGCAAAGGCTATTTCATACCGATCTGCGGAGCAGATCGCCCAGAGTTACGAGGAATGCGTGTTCAGAAGGTTCGGCACCAGCGAAGTTATCAGACACGATCGGGAACCCGGTTTTATGGCTGAGGTGTTCCGATCACTCAATAACATGCTAGGCCAGAAGCAGTGCGCGACGATGGCATATCGTCCGCAAGCGAACGGATCGACTGAACGCATGTTGCAGACAATCACAAGGGCGATCAAGGTGTATGTGGCCGATCCGGACCAACGTGACTGGGACAAGTATGCAGAGAGACTGGTATTCGCACTCAACTCTTCAACCGATCGGGTCCGAGGAGAAACGCCTTTTTTATCTGGCGTATGGATGGGACCCTCGATCGACACTTGAAGCGGCGATACCGATCGGCTGCACTCGGAACCGCGATCGCGATGCCCGTCATTGGCGCATGCAGGTCCAGAAGCATTAACAGCATGCGAAAGAAGTCGTCAATGAA
The DNA here is from genome assembly GCA_026184515.1 of Peronosclerospora sorghi. Classification (NCBI taxonomy): domain Eukaryota; phylum Oomycota; class Peronosporomycetes; order Peronosporales; family Peronosporaceae; genus Peronosclerospora; species Peronosclerospora sorghi. The sequence goes on along the minus strand of CM047588.1, from coordinate 14,775,960 downwards.
AAGTTGCGTCAGGCCACACAAGATCGAGCAGATCGGAATAACGATCAGGTCCGCCCTTATGGTATTGAACCAGGGGAGAGGGTATGGTTATACCTCGATCGGGTCAAGGAAGGCTATGCGAAGAAGTTGGCTCATATGTGGCACGGTCCTTTCCGTGTAGCAGAGCTGATTAATGAGCACGCTGCCCGTCTGATCACGATCGGCACAGATTAAAAAGTTTTTACGATCGTGCACGTGTCCAAGCTGAAGCTGGTCAGAGAATTCCCCGATCGGCCTAAAATACCCTGTCTGGTGGACGAAGCGCAGAGTTTCGATTTTGATGAGGCTCTTCTGCCGGAGGAAAGTTGGGAAAGGCCATTGGAAGAGGACGAATTCGAGGTGGAAAAGTGCTAGATGTCCGTTCGGTCAAGAAGACACGTTTCGGTCGCACCCACCGAGAATAACTGGTCCGCTGGAAGGATCATGACGAAGCAACTTGGATCTACGAACTTGACCTAAATTGTGGATCACTGCTACGAGAGTTCGAGCGAGAACGAGTCATTCGGAACCGCTTCGCAGTGATGCAGACTCATGAAGACGGAGATCAAGACACACAGTAACACCGATTAGTATATCGATCGGTGTGAATATGTGTAAGGTCTGAATTATTGTGAATTTTGTGATGAACTGTGATGAACTGGAGTAGTGGAATGATGAACGTGGTGATTATTTTCGCGATATGGATGGAAACTGTGTATTATAACGTGTTGGTGCATGTCTGGAGAAAGTGACGAGATTTGATTAAGGGATCAGATGATCAGGAGTTTGAAAAGAATGATGACATGTATTATGGATTATCTGGTCAGCTATCTGACACATCAAGATTCGCAATCACCCCACAAACGACCGATATAAATGCCGGATGGTCTTCGATCTGGTCCCGATGTTGAATGCTTCAGGGCTCCTGTAGATCGATCTGGATCAAGGCGTCCTTCAGGTCTACGACTGGCCCGTCGCACCGAACACCGGGATACCAGATGCCGTCCTCAGTCAACGCCCGGGGGATCTCAACGCGACGCTTGGCCATGTGAAGAAACACCGGATACATAAAGATGTCGATGTCGCACTCGCTGGCCAGCATCCCTTCCAGAATAAACTGGCATAGGATCATCCAGGCCTCGCCCGCCCGACTACGACGCTGTTTCCGGCGCTTCCGATACAAGATCAGGTCTTGGTCACGTAACTTCCGACCCGTGGGAAGGAGAAGATAATGGGTAGACTCCCAGATCGCTTGGCAGTGAGCTGTGTTAAAAACCCGAAGTCGACCCAGAAGCAAATTGATCCAAGGAGTCGACGCGAACATGGAGTCCAACTTGGCGCTGAGCAACACTTCCCATGGTCGATCTGAATACAGACGGGAGACTTGCGGTTCTGTGACCAGATCCGCCCGCCACGCAGACGGGTCAGGGGATTTCAGAGCTGGAGGGAAAAGCCAGAAATCTGGTCGGGACATCGACCGGGATAGATCTTGCTTGGTCAGGGCTGATTGGTACAAGCTACCGATCTGCCCCCGTGACCACGGCAAGGTGGCATCTGAAGTCAGCGATGAGAGAGGTCGATCTCCGGTCAACAACCCTTTCAATCGGGCGTGATTACGCAGCCCAGATGTGCCGGGCCGGAACAAAGGCAACGGTCCGGTAGACTCGCGCGTTGGTGCAGCACCATCACCCTGGGAGCTGATCGCTTTATTAGCCCCCGATGCAGGCTTTGCAGGAACGGAACCTCGGCGTTGATCGGATCGAGACTTGGATAAAGCAGTGATCAAGAACTCGGAATCGCTCGATCCGCCCCCCGAGTCCTCTCCGGAGGAGACCTATACGCTTGGTGTGAGCGGCGCGAGGGCGCACGAGATTTGGTGATGATGATAGACTTGTCACCTGCATCCGGTCTTGGGCTTGGGAGATGCGCCAGCGTCTTGGCTTTCTTCTGGGGCAACGCTCGCTTCTCCTCGAGTTCGGAGTCGCGCGCTATGCCCCGCGTCCTTGAGCCCTTCGACGCGACCTTACGATTCTTGGAAGTTTTCGGAATTTCGAGGTGGTTACTTTCGGCCAATGAGTGGCGTCGGGTCCGATCTTGATGCAGATCGACCAGAACGGCCGATGCAGACCGGTCAGCGCTAGAACATGCAGCCGGACGCCGGTGCAACAAGTCAGTCAACTGTTGGTAGCACCGATTTACTTCCACCCAGCGACGATCTGACTCCTGGGTCCAGGCGTCCGATCGGCTCTGGAAGGACTCGACCTTCCTGATCTGCTCCCGTACCACGACCTGCAACTCGCCGGTCTGCCTCTCCAGGTCACCATGTTGGATGCGGAGTAAATCCTATCGGACTGGTCCTCCAACCTCTGCCGGTTGACCACCGCGAGCTGTTCCAGGAGGTGCGACATGTAGGCCTCCAAGCGAGACAGATCGTGCCGTGCGCCGATCAGCCCGTACAAGATCGGTCGGAGCTGATCGCAATGATCATGCGAGTGCCGATCAGCCGTAAATAAGGCGTCGAACGTTTTGGTGATGTCGGCGGGCAACCGATATACATGCAAAGGAGGGTCGGAGCAGACCCAAGATGAAAACAGACCAATCGGCTTACCTCGCGTTGCTTGTTGGACGATCTGGGCCCGGATACGTGCGTTTTCAGCGGTCACATTCTGCAACTTCGTGGACATGGGGGTCAACGTATCCATCTCCTTCCGCAGTTGAAGGAGTGAAGAATCCCTGATGTATAACTGGGACTGAAGCTCCCGGACCGTTTTCCGGAGCTGATCGGCCTCGATCTGATGCCTGTCCGTTATGTCGGCCCCTGAAGTGCTGAGAGGGCTGTCAGATCGGGCCGATCTGGTCGGCGAACCGATATCGGGCGATGAGGAACGCAGGGCACCTGTAGCAAAGAATGTCAAGAGAGGTTACAAGGCGATCAGGTGTACAAAGCAAGTACCTGGCGAAGGTGGACTCAGAGAACCGTCCATTGGTGAAGTCCGCTTCTGTGAAGATCTGGATATGATGAGATCGGGCCGCTACCGTTGCGCGGCTGCGACCAGACTCAGGGGCGGCTGTGGCGAAGCGGACCCAAGCATTTTGGTCGTTTTGCGTCAGCAGCACACCGATCGGCTTAGCGGCAATCGGATTGGTGGAAATCAAGGAGGCTTTTGAGCAATCGTGTGCGGTAGATGTCAAGAACTCGGATTTTGGTGAGTCACATGATATGGCGTGCACTTACATATTTTTATGTTTTGTACATATTGGGGACCATAGGGGATAGTTCTTACTTAGTCGTTAATCTTCTTGGCTTCTAACACCATCCTTTAACACTAGATGGGAAGTCGTTTCGTCGCTTCGTACATCCGTCGCCTCTGCACGCCGCAGAGTGTTTGGAAGCAGAGGATCGATCAATCCCCTCCAGCTTATGTTACCCGGCCGGGACACGCTACAGGCGCACTTGGCCCGCCGGAAGTCCCTCGACGGGAGTACACATTAGTCGGCTTTTCAAGCGCAAGTTTCACACGTTTGGAGCGTGTTATCAAGTTATTGGATTATTTCGTGGAGATATCGTTCGTGGAGTATATCACGTTCTTATTGGGTCTCCATATTGGATTATTGGACTTCTATTCTCGTATTGGTTGGGCTCTACGATCGATTGAGCGATCTGCCCTTTTAAGTATATTTTTGGAGTATAACTGGTCTGTCCGTACCCAGGGTGAAGAGTTCCGCCCAGGGTACACTACCCAGCACGGTCTCCCACATTTAGACCACAAGTCGATTCCCAGCACCGATCCACCGAGTGTGTTACCAGCCCATTCCATCGGGTACACAAGGTGAGATGAAGAACAAATCGGACCAGGCGTCCTGTGTTGATGATCGGTCGTCTGTCAGCAGCGTACGATCAGATCGGACCGTAAGAGAAGGTTCGCAGGGTACCCCCCCCCGTAAGTTGGACGGCCGGGCACGATGGTGGTCAGGTTCTCGACACTACGGTGTTCGATTTTCAACTTGAGTCCACCACAACTGCTTACCTTGACTATGACCGTGGTTTGAGGGTCCGGAGCCTTTAGAGATGCACAGTAGGATCTGAACTTCCTGAATTGTTCCCATTGGCCATCTGCAGATTCTGACAGTAGATCTTCTTGGACACGCAAAGCCGTAGAGTAAGAAGGAACTGTACCATGCTGCATTAGCATGTGATCTTAAATTTTCTTGGGTGTAGTCTTCGGATTCACAACCATTCCGATGTGAATCGCCTGAGCGACTCACTTATTTGCGTTCTGAGATCCACGTCCCTCCTGGAGGTTGCCGACACAGGTGTTCGTAAGGTTCAGTTTTGTGATTTTGCAGACTGAGAGACAATCAATGATTGCACGTAGATGATAGGGACAGTAGCTCGTTCGATAAGCCAACACCAGGCGTTTCTTGTCGTGCTTGCCCACATTAAAAGAATACCCATTGAGAGAAGCATGGTCCGCAGCAGCACGTTCACGGCAGCAAAGTTGTCAAATCAGGCACCGAAATCCATGATTGCAGTGATCTTAGCTCAGATATCTCAGATCCTGGCGTTGATATTGGCCTCAATCTCACTTCGACAGCTGGCTCTGATATAAAACCCTAATGAACTTACTTCGCCAGCCAAAATATAACCGCGAAAACAGGAGCATTTTAGTTTTTTTTTGAAAAAGAGGGGCATTTTAGAATTTTTGGGCCGGAACAGGGGCATATTTTTTTTTATTTGGACGTTATCTCAAAGTTTATATTATAGAAATAGAGAAATTTCTATCACTAATAAATTTAAACTTGAAATATTCCCACATGTACCCGCATATATTTATAGCGAATCCGTTTCCGTATCATGAATTTAAATTTCATCCAAAATCTAAAATGGCTACATGCAAATTCGACAAATTGCGCTGATGCAGCGTCTATTCTTTTCATGTAAGTGATGTAAAAATAACAATGATACCAAGGAATGAACGACAAAAGCATTAAAAATGGGACATCGTACCTTGTGCATCTGAGATAATAGTTCTTGGATGCTTTTCGGCAAGAATGGAGTTCGCCCTGATCGAGAGAAGATCAGGGCGATAGTTGAAAGGTATGAGCAAACAACGCCAAGAACTTCGTAAGTTATTTGTATTTGCAACTTATCTGCACACTTATTCATGAAAATATGCAGACATCATACGCCCTTTTCTGCCATTCTGTATGAAGGACGTTCAATTGCATCGGGGTATCTAATGTCAAGAAGCTTTTGACGCAGTTAATCAAATCTTGACTGAGGAACTGATGCTAGCGATAGCCAATAATAATCTCCCTGTAAAACGATTACGCAATCGGTTGTGCGCTAATGCAACGCAATCACGATTATCGATCAAGATCGTGTAATTGTTACCAATTGCGTCAAGTGCGTTCCCCGTGCGCAATTATTCATTCCATGACAAGTAACACCTTGTCCTCAAGTGTGCACTGGCAATATGCGGTTCTATCTACAGGAGATAGAATCTTTGTGGTTTATATGGACCATGTGTCTTAACGCACGGCCGCAAAGTAATAATATATTTTTTTAATGTGGTTATAACTCTTTGCATAATAGAACACCACGGTTAATCACAAACAGGGAGATTAAACGTGGTAGCGGATGCATGATCACGTAGGCCTGATTACGAGAAGAAACCATCCGTAACAGAAATGGCTATTGCAAATACAGTCCGTGGCACGGCACCTGCTTCGCCACATGTACAAAAGGTACAATAAGTATATAACAGAGACGAGGAGACTCGTTTACGGATTGGTTACTTAAGCATTCAATCTGCCATGAAAAAACGAAGAATTCTCCGGATGCACGATGGTCTGCTGCTATTGAGCACAAAGATGACAAAAGTCGCATCGTTCTCCCAACTATGATGATCACGAACACGAAATCATGTTAGAGTATCTTGATGCACTGATTTTTGGGGCTCAAGACCAGAAACATTGTCTCGGATAGAGATCAGTGTATAAGGGACGTTTCTGGCAAGAAATGTTTCTTTACTTACACGAAATCAGAATGTCAACCGCGGACCATTCGAAGATGGATGGCAGATACGATGAGTCAATCGCATGTTGGAAGACATGCTGCGTTCATAGGCGCATGCCTTTGAATAGTATAGTGATATTTTGCCAGTCGCTAAATATTCTACAAACAATCCGGTGCATGCTTCAAGACAGCATACAACATGTTACGTAAATGCTATGCTTCACGTTCTTTACTTGGCGATACTCTAAATCAAAGTCAAGGGAGGAACTCGTTCGAATTTGAGCGAGTAAATGCCACCAAAAGGCAAGTCACAGTGGCAACTTTCGAAGGCATTCTGAACGCTCCGACTGCTAAAATATTAGTATACGTTGTGGATATTGATCTACTTACTGCTAATACAGCGGTAGGTGTGCACACAACTTTAACCTCGACTGGCGCTGTTCTTTTTTTAAATTATCTATCATTGTTGGGGATCTCTTGAAGCGTTCTGGAAACCGATGATTTTGATCTGCCTCTGGGAGGCTTTCAACCGGGTCTGGCGGGCTGTAATTAATCCTAGGGGTACTTCGCGTAGCATTAACCGCATTCTTCTTCTGACCAATGACTCGTCAGGAGTCTCTCTAGCTTATCGTGCTCGAATTTATGCTGTCCTAACTATAACCTCACTCTGATTATTGGATGATCTGTGACTCTGAACTTCCTTCCAGCCGCTTTATGGTCCGTCCCGTTGGGGATATGTTATTCGTATAATCCAATTGACAAATCATTCGATGAGCCTGCTTTGGATGGGTCCAGCGCGTAAGAAGATGTTCTACAACGCATTCTAGTAACCTAAGCGAGTCTGTAGTGTGATGAAGTGCTTTCTTGTAACTGTATGAACCACAGAGAAGAATTAAGATAGGAGAAATATGGTTTAAAGTAATGTGATTCGTCAAAACCTTCCCGGGCAGCGGAAGTATGAAACTTTTGATAAGTGGATAATTACGGTGATTTTTAACACTGGACAGCTCACTAGCTGCAGGATGAAGAGTGTATGCGAGTATGGGTGGTTGCGCCTTTGGCGGCATCCGAAACGATACTGGTGGACATCATGGAGAAATATTGTAGAAGTTAATTAGCCTTTATAGCTGATCAATGAAAAGAACATCAAAGAAGACGGTCAAGCAGTATAATTACCAAGATTGGATTACGAATAAAGTCCGGGAACCTCGTCCGGACATACAAGATGCACTAGACGTTACGGAAGGTGATATTGCCCAACCATATGATACAATTTTAGGACATAACGTTTTCAGGTAGATAACATGTGTTGAGATGTCGCACACATTAGGTTCACTGAATTTTAAGGATGAATAAATCAGTCTCGATTTTCTAAAAAGTACACAAGTGGGAACATTGGCTCAATTAAAGTGGGTTAACAAGGATTAACAAGGATCTCTCAGACTGCTACGTCTAGATTGAAGTGACTAATCTATATTTCACGGTCAGCGTCCCCGTTATACGCGAATCAAGTCTAACTGCTGCCCGCTCCTACGTGAAGAATTTCAGCCTCTAATATCCACCACGTATTGTTTACACGTACCTAGCAACACGCATAAAATTTTATGCGTCTACCGAGAGTGCGCAATCGCCCACACTAATCATGGGTACACAAGGTGGGAAGATTATCGAGGTATATTGTCGAGCCATTCGCGATCAAGGTGATGAATGCGGTGATGGACAGGTCAGTACGATACTGACCGGCCTGATACTGAAGACGAATGAGGAAGAAAATTATTGCGATGGGGTTGCCAGAACAAAGGCCTTGCTACTGATCCCGTGTCAAGCGGTATGCTGCTCAATGCGGGACCGAGGTCCCGGTTTTGACCCCGATGCCGACCCAACTTGGTTGGTCCTAAAATTGTTATGTGACGAATTCTACTGAATATGGTGTTGCTACTGGTCTTTAGAAAGATCTACAAATGGCATTGAACGATTGCGAATAATGAGGCTTGTGTGAGCTGCCGAAACATTCTTCTGATCTAGAAACCCAGACGAATCGTCGTGAAACTGAGCCCATCTTCGTAATATTATCTGTCTTCAGGAATTGTTCCAATTCTTGTAAAAGAAATTACTGATTCAGTAGTCATTTTCTTCGTCATCTTCATACCATAGATAGCACGACCGGTTGGATTCTTAATCACTTTTTGTATATTATAATGCGCTTCATATGAGTAAGTTTAGGATCAAATTCTATCCTGGTTTATAGTGATCGTCGTCATAATTCAAACTGGCTCCTGATGAAGCGCATCTTTGTCATTAATATTAACTTAGGACTCCCCAATGCCATTTTTTGATCGTCACTTCCTTTCGTTGGAGACGAAACGCCTTCCCCTAATGAACTCAACATGTTATCATCCAAAAAATTGATCGTTTTTCAAAATTGTCAACTTAGGACTTAAGTTGATATCCAAAGTCACCGATAGATCCGTTCACGCGCACCTTGTGGTCTAGTCAACTTCAGATTTTTTCTTCCACAGTTAGGTCATCCAGTAGAATGTCTATCAGAGTGGTACTCCGTTGGTCATGTTCATGATCGGACTGGTCCAGATTGGATCTGCTAACCTTCCTGGACACCGCGATCATCACCCTCCTGATAATCACAGAATTTCAAGCTTGTTGTACCCATGAATACTTGGTCTAGCGCTCGCTAGATAGATTCCTTGAAAGTGTGTGGAGGGTGTACCTCATCCCAGTGACGTGCCACTCAGTGAGATTGCCAATAAAATCAATCTATATCTATCTATATAATAACAGAATTCATGTCACGCTTCCTTACCTAAGCGAATAACTCGATCTATGTATAGAATTCGATTAAGTACGCGATCCCGTACCTAATCGAAGTTGAACCGTACCATAAGTCGGACCTAAATGAATACGATTGTATAATTGGTTACTATAGCGCTTTTACAGTTAAGTGAAAAACTATTCGACTTAATGATTGGTTAGAAATAGCGCTTCACATCTTCTTCCTATATAAAATCTTTCCTTCTTTCTCCCGATCACGTGACCTATCGCTACTACGGGTACCTACACTTGAAGTTTTCCGTCTATACGTTAGTGCGGCGCTCCAGGGCAAGACTAGCTACTGTTTTCAGCATATATACTATTTGAAACAAACTTTCTTACAGATATGTGCTTGAACAGCCGCCGTGGTTGTTGAGTTCAAGTGTCTTTGAATGGGGAGAAACCGTCATAGGCAGGAACGACGTTCAGCTCGAACAGGTGCACATCAAGAAGCGACCAATGCGCGGGGAGGAAAAGCGTTACAGCATACGCAAGCAGCACTGCGAGCAGCAACAATTAAAGTGATGAATATGCAGTCCTGACACAAGAACACCCGCCGATTGAAGGCCGGCTGAACAGGATGTACCACGAGTGCGGCGTGTATTCGACGGGATTGAGCAGTGGATTCGGCTAACACCGGTCAAATGGAATATGGATTCAGTGTGGTTCGCGTAACAGGATCCTCGCTGTGCGCGCTCACGTTTCTTAACTTGCTGCAGTTGTGGGAGTTTAAATTACCACTGATAGCTTCACCGTAAACGATAATGCGTCGTCTGCTTGAAGACCAGACTTGGCGGGACAAAACCTTTCGTGAAAATACAACAATTCCTTTGCTTGGACATCCGTTGTTGCAGAAATATGACACAAGCGGCATTCACAACATAGGGGGCGTGACCATCTCCACGGTAGCCTCCTACTTGACAATGAGAATGCGCCCAAATTGCGCAGATCTATATGCATAACCCGCAAATGCAAGTCGATGGATATATTGTGCTTGCAGACCAGCTTAATCTGACATCATGGTAGAAATGCAACAGATGCTTTAAGAGACACTCGAGTATACGAAGGGCACGGCGAAGTCAACATGCCAATCCTGCAGCACCAGTATCCTTACGTTTAATTTTATTGCGAGAAAAAAATGCGCGCGGCTTTCATTGACCGTTGGAGGGTTACAGAGGCGGGATTAATCTCCCAATTTGTTCCATTAGTACAACGGGTTAACTCGAATGAATGTCTTTCCGTAACGGATGGGCGTATCATGGGGGACCTTCAAGCTATAATCAAAAAGAACAACCCGTATACAAGCCGGTGTAGCGGCGAATGGAGGGGGATCAGGTGGTGGATCTGGAACTCCGTCTGTGTTTTCTGCAATTAAACGACCGAAGGAGGTACAGCACCCCAACTGCCAACGAGGTCGGCCAGATCATTGCGGAAGATGGTAACGACGGCAGTATATCCGGTCGCAACAGTAGTTGAAGTGCCACGATGGACGCCTCCATTTCAGCATTGCAGTCAGCGTATACCCCGCATTACTATGTGCTTCTTTTCCTGAGGGTCAGCAGGGGTGCACCACTGAGGGGATTTGAGTACGACGCTGGGGAGGGATAGTTTGATGACAACGAGGTTACTATCCGTGGAAGAGGTGGAACAAAACGTTGCACACGCAGTCGTTGACAGCAAATATGTATTGTTTTTTTGTTTCAGAGTGAATGTTAATGTACTGTAGTTCTTATGAAACAATTTGTCGGAACAACGGGTACCAACCCTTAGGCTTATCATGGGGAACTTCAAGCCATTGATGGAACAGCACAAACAGTACTTACCGGTGTACAAGCAGGTGCGGCAGCAATGGATGGGGATCAGGTGGTGGATCTGGAACTCCGTTTGCTTTTCCTGCCATCGAACGACCAAACGAGGTACAACAACTCAACAGACATCGAAGTCGGGGCTAATATAGTGGGAGTTGGTTACGACGGCAGTATCTCCCATGGCCAGTTGTACGTCGCCTTTCCCGTTCGACAGCACCGGAGAATATATCGGTCCTTTCGCAAGCAAAGTTGCTGAACTACGAGTAATGCGCAACGTCGTTTATGACGAGCACTACGTTGAATGAGGTTGAAAAATCTCGCAATGATTGGAGCAGTCCATGTCCGATATTGCACTGCGCAGTCATAAACAGCAAAAGATAAACTTCTTTTTATTGAAAGTAAATGTAGATATACAGTATAAACTGTCTAAAATAATAACCTTGGGACCACCACTGGCCGATTAATTTACAAGGTTATCAATTTACGGAGTACTATGACATCTGACGCTTCGTAGTCCTGTCAGAAACTTGCCGTACCCGTCCACAACACCGAGAGATAACAACCATCAACCAGACAACCTACAAGCAACTCAAATCAACATGCCGCTACAGGGAGCAAAGCACACCACAATGTCGGATTAGATCCGCATTTTCCTTTGCAAGCACCACGCTGCAAACCCAAATCTGACGCAGAAAGATCTTGTCAGCTGGCTTCATCAAAAGCATGATATCAAGGTCAGCCAAGGCACCGTCTCCAACACGCTCAAACGGTCGGCAGAGATGCTCAATCTTGACCCGTAGGTAGCAAACCAGAACAGCAAATGCCAGCGGGCGGCCAAGTTCCAATGATTGAAGACGCACTCATCGCTTGGTTCCGCAGCCATCAAGACCTTGTTGACCGCAGCGGCGATCTCGTATGTGAAGCCGCCCAGAAGATGCTGGACAAGCTCTATCCCGACCATGATCGCAATTTCAAGTTTTCCAGTGGCTGGCTGGAGGCATTCAAGAAGCGCCATAACATCCGCACGCACCAGCGGTTTGGAGAGTGTGGCAGCCTGAACCAGCAGGTCATCGATGAAAGCCTTCCACGCCTTCGTGAAACTCTGGATAAGTGCGAGTGGAAGGAATTTACAGCATGGACGAGACAGGTCAATTTTTCTGGATGCAGGTAAGCTTTACGTTCTTCCTTTTTTTGATGTTTAAATAAATAAACTTTCTAAAATTATTAACTGTTTTAATTTTTAAAAAATCATTAAATATAAATAAAAAAAGAAAAAGTCACGGGTTCGATACCCACCAAAGTTCAGGTTTCCATACTATCAAAAACATATTTTATTTTTAATTTTTTTATTTAAATTTCTAATAAAATATGTTTTTGATAATTGGAATTTAAATAAAAAAATGAAAAATGAAATATGTTTTAAAAATTTCTAATAAAATATGTTTTTAAAAATTGTAATTTGAATAAAAAAATTAAAAATAAAATATGTTTTTGATAGTATGGAAACTTGAACTTTGGTGGGTATCGAACCCGTGATTTTTTCTTTTTTTCATTTATATTTAATGAATTTTCAATAATTAAAACAATTATTAATTTTAGAAAGTTTTTTTTAGTTAAACATCAAAATAAGGAAGAACGTAAAGCTTACCTGCATCCGGAGAAATCAAAAACATATTTTATTTTTAATTTTTTTTTAATTTAAATTCCAATTATCAAAAACATATTTTATTATTTAGTTTTTTGGGGGGAATTTTAAATCGAACCCCCCAATTGTTAATTCGACCCCCACCCCGCCCATTTCTACACATCGATGTAACAATGACCTTTTTATATTGTAAATAAGTTAGAGCTAATGACCGTCGCCTTAGCCTTCGATTTTCATTCCTGACTCTTCGTCGAGCCCTTTACTCCTTAACCAATGGCATGGGAATTCAAACAAGTGAGCTTATAAAATAAATAGTCGTAGTTGTGCTTGGTTAAAAATCTTGGTAATGTTCGCCGTATAATTTGAATAGAGTTAAGGAGAGACCAAGGATGCCGACAACAATCCCTGCACAAAGCATGGCAAGCGGACCCGCATGTTCACGACAAAGGATTGGAGCCGTCGACTGCAGCAAAAAAACAACGCCGTCATTATAAAAATAAGGAGGGAACCCGAGACGGAACCAACGATGCTTAACGGGATCTTGACAGAAGGCACAAAGATACTGCACATTGTCATAAGCATCAGACTCAAAATCGTGCACCCAACGTATTCCTTGTGTGTCGCCTTCCAACATGGAGTTTGTTTACCGTTCTAAATACGTAAATTGACACTCAGAACGCACGAACGGAAAGGCCATATGGCTATGGGGGTCGTAACAACCAGCGCTAGATCCATGCACAACTGTCCGACGAGTAGACGCATCTTGACTGCTTTGTGCTGCAAACATACTCCGTAGACAAATTGAACAAAATGTTTCCCTCGTGTCTGCTCCAAAGTGCAAATATCCACACAGCGATATTATTTCGTATAGGATAAACGCAACGCTAATGGCACCGATGACTGCCCGATTCATTCTCGGTAAAGACCGTTCTTTTAGTTCCTCATACACCGGCAATGCCGTATTATGACACGCGAACGCAGAGATTAAAAGTGTCACGGTGTAAATACTTCCCGGTTCTAGTCGAATTGCCTGAACTCCAGGAGCAATCGCAGATTCTTCAACATTAGACGTCGCAAGAAAAGCCGCTATCACAAACGCCACAACGTAACCTATAGAAAGGATGGCAAACACTGAAGCCAGCCGGATCTTGCCAATACGACGGCTCGCCTTAGCGACCACGACTACCGTGATCATCCACTTTTCGTGTACTGAGATGGTCCTCACCGCTGCACACAAATCAGTGACAAAATTTAAATAGCTCACAAGAGTCCAAAAGCCACCGAAGATAAAGGTAAATTCCGCCAATCGAGAGCCAAACGCGCCCATAGTAAAGTCTCATAGACTTTCATACGTTTTCGCGCAATTATTACCCGCTCGATCACTTGCTGATAATAACAGGTGGACCGAATACTGCCTAATCATGGCAATACTCAACATAATGGTATTCCCTAGCAGCCAACCACTGGAAGCAATAGCGAACGGTACAGCAAGGGTACCCGATCCCAAGATAGTGTTCGTAAGCGTAAAGGTGGAGCTCTAAAGCGAGCTCTTTCCACGCTGTTGCTGTTCCTTTGTATCCGTTTTGTCCATTACCACGGAATACGAAGAAGACTCGGCCAGAAGATAGTCTGATTCCTTGGAGAAACCTACTCTAGCAGTGGCAACGCGAGGGCTGGCTACATACTCGCTCATCGACACGAATCGAGGAGGACAGTCACATTGGTGCTTGATGGTTTCAATAATATCTCCCGAGCCGCGCTTGACTGTAGAGAAAGTGATTCCGCACGTATGCGCCATCGGAAATGGTGGCTCCAAGCGCACGGGCCTAACCGATGGATGACTTGTCTGTGGCAGAGGATGGGATGTCATCCTGGTTATAGTTGGGCGTCGGACAAGTTAAACAATATCCCCCGATTCGGGGGATTCAAAGACACGAGGCGACCATTCAACGATGACTGGCCAGTTCTGACGAATCTGCAAAAATGAAAATTGCATGCCAATTCCGCTCGTCATTCGTTTTTTTTAATCCCCCTATTCTTACATCGATGTGTAGAAATGGGCGGGGGGGGGCGATTTAACTTTTCCCCTTTTTAATTTAAATTTCTTAAAATATTATATCTACCTAAACATGTACCATGTAAAAAGTTTTTAATAAAGATAAAATATTTTTTGAAACATCTTTAGGATTATTATCTTTGCCATTAACTTGTATTGTTTTTCTTAACGTAAAATATTTTAATAAATAAGATGAATAAATTAAACCCAAGAAAAAATTTGCTTTCAAAATAATCAAAAGTTTTTAAGAAAGATAAAATATTTTTTTTTGAAACATCTTTAGGATTATTGTAAAATCACGGATTTTAACATAGCGGCAAACTTCAGGCGGACAATTCCCTTGCCACGCAGCAACCGGAGGGACGGAAGCAGAATAAGGAGCAGATCACTGTGGCGGTCTGCTGCAACGGTGATGGTAGCGACAAGTTTCCACTTTGGATCATCGGAAAGTTCGCCAATCCGAGGTGCTTCAAAATGTCAACCGTGAAAATCTCGGTTGCACCTACCGGAACAATTCGAAGGCTTGGATGACGCAGCTGATCTTCTTGAAGTGGCTTAGGGACTTTGAGCGGCGGGTGGCTAACCGAAAGGTTCAGTTGATTCTCTACAACTGCAGCGCTCACGTTGTTGATGAACTTCCAGAACGGATCACACTTCGCAACACAACCGTCCACTACCATCCCCCAATTACAATCTCAAAATTCAACCTTGCGACCAAGGAATCATCCGCAACTTCAAGGCGTACTACCGTCTCAGCTTTAACCGCCTGCTCCTGCAGCGTCTGAATGAAAAGGTTGAGTAGCCGGAGAAGATCGATGTGCTTCAAGCCATTCAGATGGCAATGCCAGCTTGGTCTACATATGTCAAGCCCACAACAATCCACAACTGGTTCCGCCATTGCAAGATTCGGTCGGAGCCAACCAACACCAACCCAGTTGACGAAAACGATCTCCTGGACCAGGCTGTTGTGGAATAACTGGAGTCGAAGATTCGCCAGTTTCGTCATTCCAACCCAATGGACATCCGCAAACTGCTGAGCTACCCGGCAAAAGACCAGGCTGCATATGTCCCGGATGTCGACCATGTTGTCAATGACCAGCTTGGAACTGCATCAGATGACGGAGGCGACATTGTAGACGACAGTCAGGAGCGTCCTAGAGTCAGTCCCATCGAGGCTCAAAAGTTTTTTTCTTCAACCACTTCAACTGTTCTGGATGCAACAGGAAGCAGATTCTCAAGATTTCCTTCGATCTCTACAGCGCATTAAGGATGGGATCAGCAAGATCCGCGCTAACCAGATGATCCAGAAGGACATTCGTAAGTTCTTCAACAATTCATAGGCAATTTACGGCACAATTACGTAGGATTTGCTGTTTTGTATATCGAAAAAGTAAATGAAATTTATTTGGGACCGCTGATTTCAATTAATAATTCAAGGGTCAGCCTGCGGTCACATAAACCCCTTTTCTCCGCCCCCCCTCCCTTTTATGTGAGGGGTGTGTAGGCTCTCCCTATAAATGTATCTAAAATATGGGAAATGTTATTTCCACACCCCAAATTTATATTTCCACCCCCTAAATCTGGGGGGTTGAAATAAGAAAAGCGAGCTTAGGACCAACAACAGAGAGCTTGGGGATACAACCCTTGAACAGAGCACCATGACCCTTACCATTGAGCAGGTTGAGTACAATTGTCATGCCGCTTTCTGGGAGTCAAATGGTTGTGACTGAATCCGCGTCTTGATCACATCCAGCGGTTGGGCAACTGCATTAAACAGTTGGCAAGAAAGTGTCAGAAAAAACAAACGGTACGTCCGTCCATCCAATCGAGAAGTACCGATGATACTATCCGACGTGCCGGAAATGGACTCGACAAAGTTCTGGAAAAACTTAGCATTGTTGTAGTTTTCGAGTTGGAAAATGTACTCTTTCGCGAGCGCTGAACCCCCGAATATGGCGAAGGAGCCGGGGGCATTATGTGCTTCAGTCCAGGCAGCACCACGGTACAATGCTAAGCCTTCCGTCTTGACGATGAGGACACCTTTACCGACAATGGCCGCAGGTTTGGTCTGCACACGGATTTTAAGCACATCCGGCGGCAACAAGGCGATTTCGCTGATACCGATGAGACTGCCCGCCGTCGCGTGTATCATCGTCTTGGCATTCCTTTCACCAAACGTGTGATCAAAGAAACGCGCGTAATTTGTCTTCATATAGTCCTTCACGACGAGCTGGCCACCAAATTTATAGATAAGTTGTGAGATTTTGTATCCAGCCGCAAATCCCAGACTCGGAAAGAGGGAGCGATAGCGCGCAAGCACGGGCTTCTTATAAGCCTCATGAAATATTACTTGATTCAGAACAGCGAGGCTATGCATCTAGATTCGTGTAATGTGAGTAAAAACAGACATGGTAAAGGTTTCGTTAACATCTGTCAAGATGCACGGGATCTTTGTTGGTAATGAGACGTTTAGCGATCGTGTCGAAGGGGTGAAAGACCATGAGCTCACATAAACCATAGCACGTCGATCCGAGTAGACGCGCGGAAACGAAAGTTCCAGCGCTACTCTTGTTATCGCTTGCAATCGCAACCATTACTTTGAGGTAAGAGAAAGAAGTAGGAATGATGGATAAGAATTGAGTTAGTATCTATGACTTCGGGTTGTCACACAAAGACATCCGCTACTGCTACAAAATACAAACATGAACATAGATCTTTCAGTCGTGTACACTATCAACCCCTTTTGATTATAATAAAAACTCTTAGTTGCTTGATTTTCGCTTCTATGAGCGAAAGGACGCGACTCTCCAAGAATAGTGATCTAAATGTAGATTGATGTGATCCAAAGGACGTTATTATCCAAGAATAGTAATCTAAATGTTGATTGATGTGATCGAAAAGACGTTACTATCCAATAATGGTGATCTGAACGCTGATTTTGATGTGATCGAAAAGACGTGACTCCTCATGAGGATGCAGGAGTGGGATCAGCTCTGAATTTCCGATCAAAGCAAGGGGATGCTGTAAGTGAAATCTTTTTGCTCTTCCCAATAAGCTCTTCAAAACCTTTCTTCAGTATTTTATCACCTTTCAGTGGTGTACAAACATTAGAAAAAAAGTTTATGGATTGATATGGCGAAAATATCGATCTTATACTGGACAACTATGGGCAAATGCACCCAATATCTGATCGTCGCCGACATCGAACACAAGCTCCCCAGAACACTTATATGGGCTCTCATATCTCGCTTGCGTTGGTAAAAGATAAAGAATTTCCGGGGCACTTAAAGGAAGAAGTTTTTCAGGTGGGGTGCCTTGAAAAATTTGTCGTTTCCATGGAAGTAATGTACTAAGCGTATCCTAGACCAGCTCGTTGTTTTCAGTGCAGGTTCCGACAGAAATGAAACATGGGTGCATGAAGCTGTACTGTGTCTTGGATGCTTGGCACCTAGCTGAACTAAACCCCGATGAAGCCTACATTAATTTTGCTTATGTGGGAGGACAAAAACTTAAGTGCGTGCATTCTATCGATACAGGCAAATCCTAAATCGTTTTTTTTGAGAGATCGGGGTCAATGAGTGGTCCACTGTGAACGTTACTTCGTGCATTCCACGATTTTTGTATTAGCCGTCTAAGTGACGCCGGCGAGAACGATTTAATTACGTACAAAACGTTTGACCATTAAATCATATTGTTGCGATGATGAGCCTTTGTCGTAAACATGGAATACGTCCTTGACATTTTGGGGTAAAGGAACTAGCTTTAGCAGAAGGTTACGATAGGCCACTGAAGTATTATCTTGCAAAAGATTTGAGCACAAGAGCGTGATAACCATCTTTTCAGATGGTTATCCTAGCGACGTCGACTTGGGGATTTTGCTTGTTACATATCCAGATCTACACCCTACGGGTGCCCCAATCGTACTCATAGATGATCGGTTTTTTGGGACTTGAACCCATAACACTTAGACTCACAATCTAACACTCTACCTTTGAGTTATAATCGCCTTTTTATCTTTCTTAAAAGATATATAAAATTTAAAAAAGGTTGAATAATTAATTTATTTAAAGGAACACATTTTTTTTATTTGGGGAATGAATCAATGCAAAATCGATGATACACAATGCATTTCGTTGATCCTGTTTGCTGGCTAGCACTACCGCGATGACCGCGCCCACGACCGCGAGCGCGTGCGCGTGAACATCTACCAGCTGCCTTATGAGAGGTTGCTACATGACCCTTCTTCACGTATTCTAATGCTGATGGGTCACGGAATGTATTCGAATGGAAATTCACAACTCGCAAACGATTTCGTGACCCCGGTGGACGACCACGAGTTCATTTCTGCTGGGGATCTTGTACAGGTGCAGGAAGCTCATGCGATAAAGCAACTAAATGGTCCTGCAAAATTCTCTGCTGATGTGGAGGTAGACGATCGTGATGCTCACGGACACTGTCAAGGATTTCATCCAATACTGGTGGCATCTGAGTCCGAGCAAGTATTGGTGCATCTCCTGGCTTACAGAGCCACCAATGCACTGAAAAATGTTCTTTCCGGCACCACGATCGGAAAGCATGTCTCGAATCTGATGAGCGCATGGCATCCCCATGGTTTTCGTGCAGGTATTAGTGAATTCAGCTATCGTATATGCCCCAAGTCGCGCCTTATCAACTTGCGATCCCACTTGTTTCAGGAAAAAAATGGGACAATTCCCGACGAACATTGGCCTAGAACTCGGAATTCTGTTTGACAAGCTTGTTTCCACGGTCATGAGCCATCCGCCGCCGAATTGCGGC
Source organism: Peronosclerospora sorghi (assembly GCA_026184515.1). Classification (NCBI taxonomy): domain Eukaryota; phylum Oomycota; class Peronosporomycetes; order Peronosporales; family Peronosporaceae; genus Peronosclerospora; species Peronosclerospora sorghi. Next base: position 14,756,791 of record CM047588.1, on the reverse strand, counting down.
ATCCTGAAGATCGGCTGCCAGTCGTATCTTCCTGTACATATCCTTCAAATCACCCGTTGATGAACTAATCCACGACTTCAGCACTGCATGGCCACCCTCAACTCGTGATGTTACGAGATTTCCTAAATGAATGCTGCGACAGGTCCATGCAGCTACGAAGCGCTCCTTATGGATTATCCACGTAGAACGGAGGTAATCGCAAACAACTGCTTCATGTGACTGCTGCATTGTGGCCCAGAGTGCGTCAAATCTCTCCTCAGTAGCAGTACTGCGGAGTTCATTCCACTCACGACAGAATTGATCCCAGAAATCCGCAGTACGAAAGCGTCCTCGTATGTTGGTCAAGATATTCTTGCGTATGTGACAGTCTTCAAGATGTTATTTGTATCCGCAAACGTCCGGCTGGTTTCGTTCATTAGTGCAAGCCCGCGGTCAGTCAAAATGACTGCGGGGGCGTGATCCTTCAACTACAGCATCTTGATGTGCCCGACTTCCCAGTTATAGTACGTTTTGGTCTCGCTGCGCAGAAAGCAGTAAGCCACGGATAACGTTTGGTTTGTGCTTGCGGTCCCAACCACGTGAAGGAGCGGCATTTTGAAACGATTGGTTTTGAATATACAATCCATCAAAATGGCGTGCGGAAATTTACGAGCAAAAGCAATGCTAGTTGCTGGTGCAAAGAATAGACCTGTGACACGCTGCTCACTGTCAAACTTATACTTGTCGTCCTGCAGCTGATCCAGAAGCATTTCGATTGGGGTACGTCCGTGCAATTGCTCATTGCGAATGCGTGCCTTTTCGTTGTACACGTCTTTGAGAATCAGCGAGCGCTCAGGTCTATCCTGATGTAGAACAGCAAATGTTGACTTTTGTTGTGCTCCGCCATCCGCCCTCTGGCGGATGAGATCTTTTTCCGCTGTTGTCAAGCGGCGTGCACTTGCATACGCAGCAATATCAATCGCAGCATCGTGGTTGTGCTTGGCATTAGCAATGTGCACATGCCATTACCAACGGTCGCTTCCACTGCTGTCATGCTGCTCCATTCCACGTTGGCGTTGAATGGTTTTCTGGAAGTAACACTGGATCCGCTGTGTACTGGTCTGCATTGTTCGCGTCTCCTCCGTCAAGTAACTGTGCGTGACTCGGTAAGTGCCTGAATGTACGCATTGGTACCAAGCCTTTCTGACCTCTCGAGCGCCCTTTGCTTTCTTGGTACGCACCGTGCTTAGTGCATATCCCTCACTATGCGCATTTGCACGAACGGCAGCTTCTTCAGCGTCCAATGAAGAGTAAGATACGCCCACAGGTGGCGGCTGCATTCTTGCAGTTATTGTACTGTACGTAGCAATGGTGCCTAATGAGGAGGATGTTAAAGCAGCATGTAAATTAGCATCGACCATGTAGGTTGTTAATGCAAAGTGTGGAGTACGTACAGACGATGCTGAGTGCGTAAAAGTTTCAAAGCATGTACAGACTGTGCAATCCCAATTATTTCCATAACACGTGGTTTATACCATAGAAAGCCATGACACGTTGTGTTTCCCGACGGATCTGCACATTTTGAACTCAGTCTTAAAATGAGTAGGCGACCCCGAGGTCCGACGGAGGATGTATATAGCTGCGAATTCATGCGCAAAAGACAATCTCCTCGTTTTGGATAAGTTGCGAGCGAAGCGACATGAATTGGCTTAACTCTTGGGATTTCCCACATATGCTCACTTGTGTACAAGGTACGAATGGTAAAGAAACACACGGGAGGAATTCTTTTGAACCCACGGCATGTGAATGATAACGTTCCAGGTATCGCATGATTGGATCCCCCGAGACAGTGAAGGCTTTCATTCAATACATTGCCAAGAGGCTCATGACAAAGGTTTGGACACTGCTCGTCGTCTGCTGTGAAGTATATGGTCCAAAAACATGTCCATGTTACTTGTAGGCAAAGATGGAACTCCAACTACTGCTCGACGCAAAGCGTAGACACGACGGCCCTACGGTCGATCGTGTAGACATGTGGAATTTACCTTATTACATGGGTATACTGAATGCTCAGAAGCACCATATCGACATGGGCGTTATTTCTTCCTACTTTCCGATCGAGAATTGTATTAAGGGGCTACAGTTACTGTTCTCAGCTCTCTTTGGTCTTGAGTTGAATCAGAGACCCATGTTTAACGCTAGAGAGCTTTGGCACGACGACGCGGTGAATCTGGCTGTTATGCAAAATGGGGACACGATAGGATACATCTACTTTGACTTGTATCCGCGACCGAACAAGTATAACCATGCGGCTCACTTTACTATTCGATGTGGCAAGCGCTTGACCAACATGACGTATCGGAAACCTATTGTGGCGCTGGTGTGCAATTTAACTAAACCTGCGCGCGACAGTCCGTCGTTGCTGTCCCACGCTGAAGTGGGGACACTTTTTCATGAATTTGGTCACGCCATGCATTCATTTCTTTTGCGCACCGAGTTTCAGCATCTCTCGGGGACACGTGCGGCATTGGACTTTGTGGAGACTCCATCCCACTTGATTGAGTACTTTGCATGGGATTATCGCGTCGTCTGTGAGTTTTCTACCCATTATCAGACAAACGCCTCTCTGCCTGCTACCATGGTGCAAGGCTTCCTGTCTTCCAAGTCAATGTTTGTTGCGATGGATACTCAGACGCAGTGTTTGTACTCGATGCTGGATCTCGAGCTATTCAAAGACCAGTCGCTGCCGTGTCGCCCGCCTACAACCACACAAATGCTACATGAGTGCAAAGATCCAGCACATTAGTGCCTCTCGTGTATGGAACGTATTGGAATACGCGTTTTGGACACTTGGTGCTGGATACTACAGCTATCTTTACGCTCTTGTATTTGCTGCTGATATCTGACGTACAATATTTAACGGTCTCCAGGGACCGTTAATCTATGAAGCAGGCAACACGTTGTTTCAAAAGTTGATAGTACATGGTGGTGGGAAGGATCCAAATCATCTGCTCATTGATATACTCAGTCGGGAGCCTTCCTAGACAGTTACCTTCACGAATTGGGCGTGTAATTGTTTGTCTCCTTGAACCAAATCTTAAGAGTCGAAAGGGGGTGAAAATAGATTAAGATTTCTTCGTACTGGTAACTTTTTTTACTCATATAATATAGAGATGTCGCAACAAGCATGGACTTGCTCTTGAGCAATCATCAGTAGCTTGCAGACAGAGCACTTTGACGGGCACATATATGTGACTGTCTCTATCTTTGCCGAATGCCCAGGAAGACTTCAATCCCGACAACTTATCCGCTAATGCCATATGTGCTTTAAATCTTGCACCATTAATGCATGATATATTGGTACTGTTCCCAATTAAATGTGCGCTTAACTTGCCCGCAAAGTCGAATAATTGTTTGATCTATTGTTTGGCATTCTATGACGATGGTATCCTGAGCCCCATCTCAAAAGTGCTCGATATTGACGTATTAGAGGGTGTGTGTGGAAATAGTAAATGCAATAGTGGTGTAAGAATACGCGAAAAAAAGTTTCCAGGTAAATGTTGTGGTGGAATATCAATACCCTACATTTTTGCTACGAAACCCAGCCGTATATTACGACACCTAGGTAGAGATGCTTTAATCAGACGTCGTACATGTGATGAGTCTACCCCACGACTTCAACTTATTTTTTGCCCATGCCTTTCTCTCAGGTGATGATTCATTCTTGTGTCGTACCGAGTTGTTTAGGTTCAGCAGGACCTTTTCCATGCCAGGCTTGAAAGCAGGATTGCCCAAGAACGGACAGCTACTGCATCGAAAAGCATCTATCTTATAGCACAAAGATACACAAACTATAAAGAGCAGTAGCGTCGAGATAACAATCCACCAAGGCTAAAATAGGCTGATATTTCCGCATCCGGATACTAGCTTTTTCAACTCTTTTTTTTCAACGTGAGTTACTTGTTCTCCTTGTCTTTTAGCCTGTTGAAAGGTGTTGTCATCCATCGTAGCATAGATACATAGGGAAATCGAGTCGTAAAAGTCGTATAATAAAGGCAAATATAACAAATCGTCTCTTGTCTATATCTCGACAACCAATTACAGCTAGGTTGCGAGAGTGACACCCGTAGAGAGATTATTAAGCGTCCGACGAAGTGAATGCAACTAGATAGTTATCGAATGCAAAGTTTATTGAGAAGTGATTAGCTAGCCGAACATGAATATGCATGACCAGTTGAAGGTATAATATACCTCAAACAGCTGTTGTGTTACCTACATACCTTATCAGTGCAAAATAGGCAGTACTCAGAACCGAGTACGGATACCGTAATTTTAGCACCTAAAAGGAAAGAAATACAGATTGCTAACTAAAAACAAATAGTCCTACCTAATTATAATATTAAGTATACATACTATTTTTTACACTCCTCCTCAATGTGTATTTCAAAAATCACACATGTTGAAGGCAGAGCGCGGCGCGTTGCTCTTCGAATCTTGGTGAAGGTAGTGACTTGGTAAGTCCATAAGAAAGCATATGTTAAGTCAAAACGTAGGTAGCTTCGATAAGTCCATCCTTTAACTTTGAGACAATAAACTTGACTCGATTGTCGACATGCTTCATCTTGGCACTTGTTTGGTTGCCGTTGAAAATCTTGATAGCCGCTTGGTTTTCCATACAAAGTTGCATGGGCAGCTTCATCTTGACTTGAATTTCCTCTATGAGCTCCTTGAAACCCAAAAGCATCACCACGTTTGTCGAAACCGCACAAAATTCCGCTTACATGGTCGATAATGAGACGGCACCTTGTTTTTTACAAAGCCAAGCCAGCAAAACGCCATCCAAAAAGATGAGTCCACCTGAGGTTGGCTTCCTATCGCTCTTGAAACCTCCATAATCCGCGTCGCTATACGCCTTTATAGTCAACTCGTTGCTCGCCACCTCACCACGCCCCATACAAAAAACTTAAGATATTTGGTACCTTTGAGGTAACGCAATATCTTCTTGGCAAGCTGTCAGTCAGCGGTGGTGGGGGCGTAAGTACGTCGAGTCGCCTTATGAACGGCTTATACAATGTCGGGTCTGGTGCAGCGAGCGATCCAGAGCAAGCTGCCGACCAAAGACTGGAATACTTGATAGTCGTTGAACCATTACTATTTAGGTTCACTTGGTTGAAGCGAAATATCTTCGAAGTCGGTCCCAACCGGCATACGAACAGCTTTGGCGCTTTCCATCTTGAAGTCCTTTATAACTCCATCGATTGTGACCTCTTGGTCCAACTTGTAACCGAAAACTGTAGCCGGTGCGTATACGCACGGTGCGGCTAGCGCACAGAGGAAGGCTCTTACTTAAAGCGGTAGCTACCGATACTTAGCCGATACGCCCTTGTAAAGGGCTTAGTAGGAGAGTTCTCCTACTCGGGGCCAAGATTCCCGGGTTAGTTTACGACTTAGCCTTAACGGCTGTATTCCCATTACGGGATGTAAGTAAAAGGAGGATTCCCTCTTACCTATGACACTCACTGCGCGCGCGACCGGTCGAGGTCGTACGTCCACAAAATAGAGTGAAATGTAAACTGAATATATTTAATATGTAATTAGCCTAAATTAATTTAAACTAATATAAACTATATGTAATACTAAGTAGAATATTCCTAATTCGTACCTAGCTAAAATGTAGTGTACACACCTGTGTACTGACACGTGGATGGCTGAAACACCACCACACCAAGGTCCCCTGTCCTGATTGGTTAAAATAACCAAAGGTTCAAAACCTTTCAAACCGGCCAATACTGACCTCAACCGTGGTGTACTCATGTACACCAGCACTCATTGTTACCCGAATGTAACCCCGTTACATCATCCCCCATCAAGACTATTGCTTACGCAATAATCAAAATCTTGTTGGAGAACTCCAACGCCAGTTCCTCTGGCCATCCATATGTACACCTCCAGTGGTGCTATGGCGTCTCCTCTAGAAGAGGTAGACTACTCCGAAAACTCGGAAGTGGATGCCTTTGGGGATACCTCCCCAATGGTTAGCCGCTCCGACAGCGCCGAACGGCGTTGTCGGCAGCCTAATCCATTCCCAACACGTGAGGAAAATGCACTAACCAGTGCGGCAACCCTGCCCGTATCGGATGCTACATCCGAATCGCCAAAGGCGATCGTCACTAATGAGCTGGACGCAGCTCAAGACACCCAACTTGCCGCACAGGCACTAAGGGCTGCGTTACGCGCCCCCAAACGCCCGTCAAGGGCGGCTTATAATTTTGATGGTCCTCGTGACCTTCCAAGGTAGGCCAGGCGTTTGGTAAGGACTAGTTTAGCGTCCTAACCCCTGTCCCCGCGGCTGAACAGCCGTATCAACGCGAACGCCGTGAGAAACTCCGGCAACAACTGCTTACACAAAAGCAGTTCACTAGCGTCTCGTACCGAGACCGCTTAAACAGGCAGTCACAGGGTGCCCCTGTTGAGAACCCCCGCGAGGTTCCTTTCGCTCTTTCTCCGGGAGAAAGTGCCGATGATGCAGAGAAGAAGTTCCGCGCTTGGGCGGAAGGGGAGATGCTTCTCCCCAGCTTCGATGAGCTGCATGACAGCTATTCCCGTCGAGACATTTGGGTGGAGGGGGTGTTGCGCCTGACATTTTCCAAAGCCAAAGCGATGGAGCAACTACGTGCTCCGTATCGCACGCGCTACGCCAGCGCCCCTGTCTCCACCATGGTGTCCGAAGACAGTGTGATCGCCACATCTGCCTCCGGCGAACTCCCACTTATTGGGAGTGAAGGGGCTTCCCATGCCCCTCTGGTCGTTGACCTACAGCGGGATTCTCCCGCTCAAAAGCGTCAACGACGTCGCGGCAATCCTGCCGTAGGGGAGTCTCGAACTCCCACGAACTCTGCAAGTGTGGATAACCCTTCCACTTCAACAGATACTGGGTTGACCCCGATGATGGCGTCGCGCCATCAGCCGCTCCACATGAAAGTGTGGAGTACTCTCCGCATCGAGCATTGGAGGAGGAGGTCGCGCAATTGCGACGTGAGATTCGTGAGCGCTGTGATCGACACAGCCTTCACATCCATGATCTCCACGAGGGGATCCGCGATGAGCGGGGGATGACACTGATCGCTTCGAGAGGCGGCTTGCCTCTCTCGAGAAGACCGTTGCGGCACTTCGTGGTCGCATTTTAGCCCTTTCGGGCTTACTTCGCCCTGCGGTGCCTTACGACTATCCGCCTTTCCACCCTCCTCCAGGAGGGTGCCCGCCTCCGGGTCCTGGTATGGCTTAAGCATACCGACATAAAAGGTTGGATGCGTACGCATCACCTTCGGGATGTCCAAGGTATACTATGAGCCCTTTCGGGATAGTACCTTAAAGGGTCCCACAAACCTGGGGCGCAGTTTATTACGCAACACATTGAAACTGTATGTGTAGGAAGATTGTATCGTTTAATATAACACTTTCTCCCACTTGTACACCCTTTTGTTACGCCTCCCCTTGCGGTCAGCTTGCTCCTTCTGCTTGTCTTGGCTTTCCGCCATGGCATCGCAGACGTGTCGTAAGATACTAAGGCGCGTCGATAAAAACTTATCGATGTGCTTTCGCACAGATACAGGGCTGACATCGGGGAATCCTCCCCCCTCAAGCCCTGGGCCACACACACGTGGCGTTAACGGAACCCTCCGATTCACCAATCCGTTCACGTAAAACGGGGTAAACCCCGTAGATGCATGTACCGAATTGTTGATAGCAAATTCAACCATCGGAAGCATCTCACTCCAACTCTTCGGAGAATCCGGACATAAACTCCGGAGAATATCCTCCACAATGTGATTAACGCGCTCCTTCTGACCGTCCGTCTGCGGATGATCCGCAGTGGGCATGAGGAGCTTGGTGCCTAGCACCTTAAACAACGCTCCCCAGAATTGTCCCGTAAAACGGGGATCCCGATCCGACACAACGGAATCGGGTAGACCATGCTGTCGAAAGACACGGTCTAGGAACACTTTCGCTGTTCCTTGTCCATCATTGGACTCTGGCACCGCCGCCAGGTGATCCATCTCGCTCAATCGGTCTACAAAGACCAATATGCCGGTGTTCCCGGCCTTATCCTTCGGAAAACCGAAGATAAAATCCATGCTAATGGATTTCCAACACTCCGTTGGAACCGACAAGCTCGCCAAAGGCGCAGCTGAACTTGCAGAGGGTTTAACCCTCTGACACGTCTCACAGGTGCGTAAGTACGCACCGACCCACTTATACATGTTGGGCCACAAATACAAAGCGCTTAAAGCGCTGTAGGTCTTATCCCGACCGAAATGACCCCCGGTACGGGCGTCATGTGCCTCAAAGAGGACTCTATACTTCAGTTCCTCATCATGAGGAACTACCACCCGCAGAGTGTCCTCCGCGCTCGTGCTATAAAATAGCAGACCGTTACAGTACCTGTAACGGTGTACGAGCTTAGCTCTACTTGACAGGGTTGGCTCAGACGAGCCAAGTCCCTTGTCACCCAACGCGCTGATAAACGCCGTACACTGTGGGTCTTTCTCATACGCCTGGCGTATGAGATCCACCACAGACGTGGTGACGAATGTCGCGTGAGCGAGATCGTAATCGGGACGACGCGATAACGCGTCTGCAAGCACGTTTTTCTTGCCAGGTTTATACTTAACCTCAAAGTTGTACTCCGCAAAGAAGGAGAGCCAACGGTCCATCCGTTGAGAGAGATGAGGCGACTTTGTCGCTGTCCGTAAGGACGCGTGGTCAGTATAAACCACGAGCGGCTTAGAGCCGAGTAGGTGAACCCAAAATTTGACAAGAGCATACTTCATTGCAAGTAGCTCCTTGTCATGAACGGGATAATTCCGTTCCGCAGCTTTAAGCTGCCTCGACTCAAACGCGATCACGCGTTCCCTTCCTGCATCATCTGCTTGTAACAAAGAACATCCGATCGCGAAATCGGAGGAGTCGTAGACGACACTAAATGGTTTCCCAGAATCTGGGAGAGCAAGAGCAGGAGCTTTCAACAAGATCCCCTTAACCGCTTCAAAAGCGTTTTGGTGTTCGGTTTTCCAACACCAATCAACATCCTTCTTAAGAAGGTCGGTCAATCGCTTCGCTATTTCAGCATAGTTCTCGCTGTACTTGTGGAGATAGTTGGCTAATCCAATCCACTTCAGTAAATCTCTAAGATTTACAGGCGAAGGCCACTCCACAATGGCTTTCACCTTCGCGGGATCCGCTCGCACTCCATCCTTACTGATGAAGCATCCGAGGAAAGGAATTTTCTCAGCACCAAATATACATTTGGATGCGTTCGCATATAACTTATGCTCTCGCATACATTCGAGCACAGCTCGAAAGTGTATAAGGTGCGTCTGAACATGAGACGAGTCGCCTTCCGCACGACTATGAACGAATATATCGTCGAAGTACGTCTGAGCGTACTTTCTATGAGGGCGGAACAGTTGAGTCACCAAGCGATTGAAAGTCGCTGGTGCATTCGAAAGCCCCTGTGGCATAACTAGCCACTCCCACAGCATGCCACTAGGCGTGCTAACCGCTGTCAGAGGAATATCGGACGCTCGCATGAGCACCTGATAATACCCGTCCACCAGATCTAAGGCACTGTACACAGTACAGCCCGCCATATTGTTCCGGAGGACATCCTTCCGAGGAATCGGAGTCTGCATGGGCACAGTAGCTGCATTCAGCTTGTTGTACGCATGTACAATGCGCCACTTTCCGTTCGGTTTACGAACACAAAAGGTGGGAGATGAGTGAAGAGACTTGCTCTCCCGTACCATCCCTGACTCTTCTTTCCCCTTGAAGAATGCGTCGATGACGTCGCATTGCTCCTTGGGGACAGGCCACTGCCTAGTGACGCAGTATTTGGTTCCAGGAACCAAATCAATTTCATGTCGGACCCCCCTATCCGGTGGTAACCCCATCGGCGGGTTGTCACTAATGACATCTACAAATTCCTTTAATAAGGAATTGTAACAGGACTGGTACTGTTACAGGCTTACACTGTATTTGTGCGAGGAAGCGCGCAATACAATTAGGGCAGGATTAGTTGGTAACAACTAATCCTATAATAAAAGGTAAATATATCAATATTCACTTATCTGTTAGAACGCAAAATTAAGAGTGTTTATTTAATGGGTGGTTTAGAGGCTAATAGTATAGTAACTAACTAATTAATATAATAATATCAAGTCTTTAACTAACTGTACTATTAGTTAACCTGCATGATTCGGTATTTATACCGAATCGACTTTTCCTTCTTAGATAAATATAACTTATAATCTCTTATTTAAATTTCAGACAACGCGTCTGAAATTAAACTGTGATATTCTAACTTGAATATCAATAATGGCACCCCATTACATCACCCCCCACTTAAGGTGGTTGGCCAATTATAACTCTTATTTTGGCCAATCATGGGTGGCACTTGTTGGTCGGAATTTCTCATTCACCAACTGATTGACCATCGACTCGATGGTCAAAGCACATGGCGGCGGCGCTCTAAAGAGCGCTGCTGAAAACAATGAAGGAGCTTCTTCCTCCTCCTCAGCACTAGGTGCTGAGGTGTTGAGTGACAACGGTGACGCTGCATTAGCAGCGTCAACTACGCAAAGGTCGGAAGACGTACCGTCTTCGACCACAGATGCTGCTAAGGCGGCATCTGACAAGAAACAGGGAGATGTTGCTAATGCAACATCTCGCACGATGGCAACTTCCGAATGGCGTGTTGCCAAGAGGGCCATGTTCGGGAGTTCTGACTCCGAACAAAGTGATGGGGATACAGATGTCCCCACTAAAGGATCTAGCGAGTCGAAACTCGCTAGGTGCTCATCGCCTAACAGCGATGACGACTCTGGTGTCGCTGTCAGCTATGACAGCGACAATGATTATCACAGGTGGTTGCGGGAACGCAGAGCCCCACCTGGACCAAGTACTTCTCCACGTCGGGGTGATTTAACCCCGGCGCGTGGTGTTGAAGCAGGCGGTGCTCCGCCTGTTAAAAGGGATCGAACAGAAGCGGCGCCTGCCGCTTCTAAAGCGTATCATCGTACGGAACCACATGTTCCGTACAAAGTGGGGTTTTGGACCCCTGGCTGGGCTATAGCCCCCAACAGTGGCGGTCACCGTAAACGGGACTGCCAGTATGCGTTGTTCGATATCAACGTGCTGGATGACTGCGAAGACATCCAGTCACGTCGATTCGATCGAAGTACAGACGATAGACGTCTGTACTTATTGACCTCTTTTTCCAGGTTCGATATTATTCGAGCCGAAAAGGGTCAAGGAAGAACAGGGACGATAAAGACGCCCTGACTCAGAGTTGGAATGCTTTTGTTGACAACTACAACAAAAGACCAGATGATTACGTGAATAAAGTTCACGTAATACGCGAGCGCTTTTTAAAGCACTCACGAACAGGCAAAATGGAATACGTACATTTTGCTTGCATCGAAGAAGGGTTAAAGTGTGGTGTCCCTTCTCACCTCGTTTGCCCGCGGTGTCCGCAGGGCGCTCCTCGTCTGTCAGAGGAGGAGTTGCGGGGGTACGGTGGCTCTTCCGTACCCGCCGAAATTCAGGGCTTAACTGATACCCTGAATGCATCAACACCTACTGTTGATACTACTTCGGATTATGAGTTTGAGACATCTTCTCAAACTCAGTCAAAAGGTGTGGGGCGTCGGCTCTCAGAACCTCAATCGGCTCCCAAGAGTCGAACTCTTGGGGATATCCCAGCCAGCGTACCAAGTACTCGGTGTGCTGCCCCTTCTTCAAAGGCACCGAGCGCTTCGAGATCAAGCGCTCGAGGATATATCGCTTATTTCCCTGATTATCAATCAGGGGAGGCGGAGGTTGAGAATTCCCTTGCCGTTGATGTTGCGGAGTATGGTGCTTCGCTCCGCAAGCTCGAGGAGGGTTATTCCTCCTTGAGCAGCGATATGTCTCACTGTGTGAAGACATATCGGTCTCTTTGCGAGGATGTTCGCGACATCCTCGGGGCGCACACTGCCCTCCAGCAGAAGAATGATCTTCTGTACATTGAGCTTTCCCGCTATAAGGGAGAGCTCGATCGGCGCACGGCTGATCTCGAGCAGTCGAAGGCGGAGGTAACGACTCTCCGCTCTGCTCATCAACGGCTGGAGGCCGATTACAAGTCTCTCTTGGGAGACTTGGAGAAGCACGGTATCTTCCGTGGTTCTGCGTCTCGTCGTAAGACGAAGACGTGTGATACGGCTTGATCCGCCCAACATAGAATGTTGGGTGAAGCCGCATTGCTGTGGTAATGTCTAAGGTGTAGGCATTCACCCGAATCTCTTGGACCCTGAAAGGTCCAATGTACTTTGGAAGCAACTTCCTTGTAGGGAAGTTGCTTATTGCATGTGTAGGCAAATTAGTAGTACTTAATAATACTAATTCGCCTTTAAAAAGGATTTTTTGTTCTTCCTTCCTTTTTTATCTGCATTTTGCTTCTGCTTGTCAAAAGCAGAGGCAAGTGCATCTTTTACATAGCGTATTACAGCTTGGCGCTGTAATACGAATTCATCTACTGCTTTATCAGCAGTAGGTGCATTGTCCTCGTTGTCTGCAGCCATTGCTGCAGACACATATTCATCGTATGCAGCTTCAGTTTCAATTGAAGCTGCTTCCGCTTCTACTGTACTTTCAGTAGAAGGGCCATCGTTTTGTTCACAAGTTTCAGTCGCAACTTGCGCATTGACTCGCTCAAAATTTGAGCGGGTCCCTCCCCCACTTAGATTTGGCGTACCGCCAAGTAAAGCTGGGGTTCGTGGATGACTTAAGGCATTCACGTAGAACGGTGTATGCTTAGTTGAAGCATGCACCGAATTGTTAATCGCGAATTCAGTGAGTGACAGGTAGTCACTCCACTGTTCAAAGGCATGTGCGTATGATCGCAACATGTCTCCGAGAACGCGGTTAACCCGTTCCGTCTGCCCATCCGTTTCCGGATGGTCCGCAGTTGACATCTTCAACTGGGTTCCCAACAATGAGAACGTTTCTTTCCAGAAACGTCCTGTAAATCTCGGATCTCTATCCGAGACAATGTCTTCCGGCATTCCATGCAAACGGAATACCGTATCAACGAATATCCGCGCTGTCTGAGCGGCGGTTACGTTCGCTGATACTGCGGTAAGATGTACCATCTTACTGAAACGGTCTACAAAGACCACTATTCCAGTCTTCCGACTATTGTCGGGTGGAAGACCGAATACGAAGTCCATTGAAATGGACTTCCAACACTCTGTCGGAACCGGCAGAGATTGCAGCGGAGCCTGTGTAGACTGTGCAGGCTTAACGCGCTGGCAAATCTCTCAAGCGCGTACGTATTTGCGTACCCACTTGTACTGGTTTCGCCAGTAAAAGTCACGTGCGAGAGAAGCGTATGTCTTCTCTCGACCTTGATGCCCCGAAATCGGTGCATCATGATACTCAAACATAATTTGATGTTTGAGATCATCGTCGTTTGGAACGACGATGCGACTTTCATCTTTTTGGTCTGTGCTGTAAAGCAGCAGACCATCGTGCAGTCGATATCGATGCACGCAAGCGCGGAGGAACTCTGGGAGTTCGTCGCGTTTCTCACTTGATTGATTACTTACGTAATCAATCAACAGACGTGTCTCCTCGTCTGTTTTGTACGCCTCGCGTACTTGTCGTATAATTGACGACGACAAAGCAGTGCAACGGATCGCGTTTGCACTGGCACCTTCGGTTACGGACGGTTTCGTCTCGTAATCGGGCCTTCGTGATAGCGCATCCGCTATCACGTTCAACTTTCCGGGTTTGTATTCAACCGTAAAGTTGTACTCAGCAAAGAATGACAGCCATCAAGCCATTCTTTGAGAAATGTGTGGTGAATTCACGGCCGTGCGTAGCGACGCATGGTCCGTGTAAACCACAAACGGTCTATCTCCCAATAGATAGATCAGAAACTTAGCCAGTGCGTACTTCATGGCAAGGAGTTCCTTGTCATGCACTGGATAGTTGCGCTCGGCTGGGCGCAACTGACGCGATTGATAGCAGATTACGCGATCACGATCATCGTGATCACGCTGCATCAAAGCACAGCCGATAGCAAAATTGCTCGCGTCGCAAACGACGTGGAACGGACGCTCGTTATCGGCTATAGCAAAGACAGGCGCTTCAGTCAAGCTTTGCTTGACTGCATCAAAAGCATCTTGACATTGGGTATCCCAATTCCATTCGACGTCTTTCTTAAGTAATTGAGAAAGAGGTCGTATCAACCCAGCATAGTTGCACGAATACTTGTGCAAATATGTTGCCAACCGAAGGAACTTTCGAAGTTCCTTAACGTTGTTTGGCGTAGGCCATTCAACGATCACCCTGATATTTTCTGGATCAGGACGCACCCCGTTCTTGCCCACAAAGCATCCAAGAACGGGTATCTTAGGTGCACCAAAGGTGCACTTCTTTAGATTTGCATAGAGCTTATGCTTACGCATAAGCTTTAACACTCGACGTAGATGCTCCCTATGGACATCTACATCGCTTTTATCGTGTTCACCCTTACTATGGATGAACACGTCATCGAAATAACTCGGTGCGAATTCTCGCACCGGGCGTAATAGATGCGTTACGCATCTGTTAAACGTAGCAGGGGCATTTCGAAGCCCCTGCGGCATAACAAGCCACTCCCAAAGCATGCCGCTTGGGGTGCTTACCGCCGTGAGAGGGATATCCTTCTCACGCATTAGGATTTGATAAAATCCATCTCTTAGATCGAGAGCACTAAAAATGGTGCTCCCGCACATGCCATCTATGATGACATCCTTCCGCGGTATCGGTGTCTGTGCCGGTACCGTCGCTGCGTTCAGATTGTTGTAAGCGTGAACGATTCTCCACCCCCATGTGGACTTCTTCACACAAGGTGGGGGTAGAGTGCGGTGAGGTAGACTCCAGCAATTGGCCTGATCTACGACGAGCTTCGAAGAACTCGTCGATCGCTTTTACCTGATCACGCGGCAATGGCCGTTGCCGCATAACACAATACTTCGTGCCTGGCACGAGGTCAATCTCATGACGAGTTCCCTTATACTTAGGGAGCTCGCTAGGTACTTCTTCTGGGAATACGTCAGCGTATTCCCGAAGTACCTCATAAAATGGGGAGGTCGCTTTAAGCGACTCCCAGCTCTGCGCTTCAAAGCGCTGAACTCTCGTTTGATCATTGGTAACCTCTTTCCCAATGTTTTCCACTTGTAATGTGGATATTCGTTCACGAATATCCACTACATCATCTGTTGCAACGATGATACAGATCTGTTCGATCTGACCATCGTTCAAGTTTCTCATAAACTTCTTCCAGATTAGCGCTGGAAGAGTCATCACCTCCGAACCTTCTTTTGGAGGGTGTTCCATCAACAGAGACTGGGTAGCTAATCCGGTCTCCGTTTGCGTCAAGACGTTGATCGTCTCGACGGAACTGCCCATGCAATCAGACGCACTCGTCTGATTGACTGCTACACGGTGATTACGATTCACCGTGTGCGAATACTCATCATCATGGTGGCCACTGCCTACCATGGAATTTTCTTGGCGATCAGATGTGCTCGTCTGATCTGCCGCCTGTACTGCGACACGGTGGTCTTTATCACCCGTGTGCATGGCTAACGCAACGTGGTGGGCACTGGCCACCACGGAGTTGTGCTCACGATTGCACTCGATCGTGAGTTCACTCTCATCAACACGGAATTCTTTCATCGTGTTGGAACCTTCGGTCGCACAGTAGGTGTTTCCCACTATGGATACTATTTCATTCTCACGGTGGGTGTTTCCCACCGTGGATATCACTTCATTCTCACGGTGGTCTTTATCACCCGTGGAATGTTTCTCTCCAACACGCAACGACTCTTCTGTTGCGTGTGGTAGTCCCTCTGGACTCTCACCAGCGGAGGTACCTTCCGCTGATCGTGTCGGAACATACCTGGTGGTGCCATCGCTATCCACCAGACTGTCCGACGCTGCGGTTGTATCTTCTGATACAGCGGGATTACGCACAGGGTGATCAGATCCTGTGGGTCCGCCGCAGTCGATCGATAGGTTAACCCAGTAGATCGAAGGTTTAAACTTGGACATCCATGGGATTCCAAGTATCACATCGAACTTGTCATCTAAATCGAGGACGATGAATTCATATTCGAATGACAGTTCATTCAACTCGAAGCGTATTTTAACCACACGCTTTGTAATAGTCACGGTTGCACCTGTTGCTAACCGGACTGACAACATACTTCGTGGGGTTTCTACCTCCACGAAGCTCAACAGCGTTAGAATCTGAGTTCTAACGAAATTGTTTGACGCTCCTGTGTCAAATAAAGCTCGCATGGGGACATCGCTCCCGTGCGGCTTAACCTCCAGGGTGATAAAAGGCTTCCCATCACCCTGCACCTTTTGACAGGACATAGTCCCGTCTGGGGCTATTACCCTCACATGCCCTATGTCGGCTTGTGGGATAACATTCCCAGTAGGGCGCCCCGCCCCTACTGGTGATCTACGTTTTTTGCACCAACAGGGTGATGTCCCTGTTGGTGTCGCCGTGCAGTGGACGGTTCCGTCCGCTGACTGCGTGGCACCGGACGCGGTGCCATACACTCATGGGCAAAATGCCCCATTTCGCGCATCTATTGCAGCGAATATTCTTTCTAAATTTCGGTTGCTTCGAGTTCGAAGCAACCGCAACCGATAGGTCCATCGGCTCTGGACCTCCAACGCCCATGCTCTGGCGCGGGTGGCTTTTTCTTGAGACGAAGTGTGAGCTTCGTCTTCCTGACTGCTGCTTGTTGACATGCTGTTGCGGCATGTCAAAAGCGAAGGGCTGTTGAGCCCTTCGGCTGTACCCAGCATGCGATGACGCTGATCGCATGCTGAACTCTTCACGGATGCTCATATTAATGGCATCCCTTAGAGTCTCTGGCGGGTGCCGGTAGAGACTTTGTTTGACGGGACCATCATTGAGTCCCTTCATGAAGCCAGTGACCTGCATAGCAGGGGGCACCGGCTCATACACAATATTTGACAGCAAATATTGCGTCTTCTGAGCGTAATCTTGAAGGTCAAGCTTACCTTGCCGGAGTTCCATGAACTCCTGCCGACTACTTAGCTCCATTTTTGGAGCTTCAAAGTTGAGCTTTAGCTCAGCTTTTAATTCCTTATAAGTAAGGAACGCAGAGTCATCAGTGGCTCTGCGACTCATCGCCCATGCCCTGGCTCTGCCGCCTAGACATGTTGTGGCGATGTACGCCTGTTGACGTTCGTCAACAATATTTTGCGCAGAGATGGCATCTTCCACCTCTGCGAACCATCTACGAAGGGGCTCACCCCCTTCGCCGGTAAAGGGCGGTACTCGCGCCTTTACCTCTTTAACGCTATGCGTTGCAGGTGCAGGTACGGTCCGCGCTGCCTCTTGCGCGGGCCGTGCTGGATTTTCTAGGTGGTTTCGCCTAAAGCAAATCACCACCTCTATCGCTTCCTCCGGGGTCTTACCCAGGAGGAAGGTAAGGATGTCGGTCCCCATGGACCGAAACATTTCTACCGTCTCGTCTTTACTACGCGACGAGAAGTGAGGGAAGTGTTTATTTACCTCTTCCAGCGTTCGTTCTCGCTCGGCAGCCGACATGTCTCGCGACATGATGCCGAGCGGCTCTTAATCTTCGCTCCGCTAGTTAACTAGCAGAACGGAACTGTGGTCGATAAGACGGACCACAAAGTGCTACCAGGTGTAACAGGACTGGTCCTGTTACAGGCTTACACTGTATTTGTGCGAGGAAGCGCGCAATACAATTAGGGCAGGATTAGTTGGTAACAACTAATCCTATAATAAAAGTAAATATATCAATATTCACTTATCTGTTAGAACGGAAAATTAAGAGTGTTTATTTAATGGGTGGTTTAGAGGCTAATAGTATAGTAACTAACTAATTAATATAATAATATCAAGTCTTTAACTAACTGTACTATTAGTTAACCTGCATGATTCGGTATTTATACCGAATCGACTTTTCCTTCTTAGATAAATATAACTTATAATCTCTTATTTAAATTTCAGACAACGCGTCTGAAATTAAACTGTGATATTCTAACTTGAATATCAATAATGGCACCCCATTACAGGAAAGGTAAGGGTCCTCAGGATCCGCGAGGATCTTGAGGCCGCTTCGGGCATTTAATGCCTGTTTGGTTTTCACCAAAACTGACTCGTCCATCGTGGATGAGTAGTTCAACTCCTCTTCCGGACGCAACACGACGACCTCGTCGATTTCATCTGCTTTCAAAGCAGTCTCAAACTCGTTGAAGGACATCTCCTCCAACGACAACAGTTCGCCTACCCCAGGCAACCGTTCCAGGCTTACGCCTTCTGTGACAATACCTGTCACACTATTCAGCATCCGATAGGACTGCTGACTACTGGCCTCGGGACTCATCCCGAGACCCAGATGGGGGGAGTCAATTGCCCCATCTATTGGAAGCGCCACGCGCCTATCCACAGAGGTCTCCACCTCTACCTCCGGTGAATCTCCGGTCTCACCTATAACGGCGTAGTCGGAATCATTTCCGACGTGCGAAATAGACAAACGTCGGGTCTCTTCGCTTGGAAGCGCCTCGCGCTTAACCACAGGGGTCTCTACCCCTACCACTGAAGTCGCAACTTGTTCGCCGGACACGGCGTGGTCGGAATCAATCGCTAGGTTATTTTCCTTCTTATACTAATGGTATTGCGACCTGTAGAAGAGACGAATTTCGGGTCTCTTCTATAAGCGCCTCGCGCTTACTCTCAGAGGAATCCACCTCTATCACTGGCGACTCACCAGTCTCGCCTATATCGGCGCGGGGATTAACCTCCGAATCCCCCTCGTTAAGGAACTCTTCCTTAACGCCATTGGGAATTATCATTTCAGAAATCCCAATCTATGGCATCTCACGCCAGAATCGCTTTTGCGATCGAGCAAAGGTGGGTTCATGACTCGCCAATGCTTCACCCGACCGCGGGTGCGTTGATCCAATGGACTTAGACTTCCAGTCTATCCATGGCTCGTGGCGTTCCAGCCACTTCATGCCCAGTGTAGCCGGTGCGTATACGCACGGTGCGGCTAGCGCACAGAGGAAGACTATTCCTTAAAGCGGTAGCTACCGCTACTTAGCCGATACGCCCTTGTAAAGGGATTAGCAGGAGAGTTCTCCTACTCGGGGCCAAGATTCCCGGGTTAGTTTACGACTTAGCCTTAACGGCTGTATTCCCTTTACGGGATGTAAGTAAAGGGAGGACTATCTCTTACCTACAACGCTCACTGCGCGCGCGACCGGTCGAGATCGCGCGTCCGCTAAATAGAGTGAAATGTAAACTGAATATATTTAATATGTAATTAGCCTAAATTAATTTAAACTAATATAAACTATATGTAATACTAAGTAGAATATTCCTAATTCGTACCTAGCTAAAATGTAGTGTACACACCTGTGTACTGACACGTGGGTGGCTGACACACCACCACACAAAGGGCCCCTGCCCTGATTGGTTAAAATAACCAAAGGTTCGAAACCTTTCAACTCGGCCAATGCTGACCTCAACCGTGGTGTACTCATGTACACTAACACTCAGTGTTACCCGAATGTCACCCCGTTACACCCAGAATGAGGTCATACCTCGAGTCCAAATCCAGGACTAGGCAACGTTCTATGCTGTCGAAGTCTGCAAACTTCAGCTTAGGTCAATCGAGACCTTGGGTACAGAAACCTGTACGCCCGTCGCAAGGCGGACCGTGACAACGTCACGAGAATGTGCCTCTAGGGCCTCGGCATACAGCCGACTATTCTCAACAGAAGCCCGTCTGACATAATTGTCAGACGCTCCAGAGTCTATCAAGACTCTCCAAGGCTTATCAAAGCCTTTCACGTCCGCAAAGACTACCAGCAAACCTGGCAGGTACACCAACTCGGTGCTAGAAAGCACCGCTTCCCTCGAGGCTTTGAGCTGTAGTCCCCTACCCTGGGGCTTAACAGCACTGAGGGGTCCCCCAGTAGGGCGCCCCGCACCTACTGGGAGCCGTCGTTTCCCGACGGATTGGATAAGGGATTTTTCCCCACCCTTGGTCCCTTGTAGCGAGTGTCTCGCTGGGGACTTTTCGGACATCTGTTCCTCAGATGATCCGTTCTTCCACACAAGAATCATCTCAGCGGCCCATGCCGCTGAAACATAGCTAAGAGCTCTGCCTCGAAGCTCTGTGAAAAAGTGTTAGAATGACTCTTAGCGGGAGGTTTCTCCTCCGCTTCGACCTGACTCAGGTCCATGGGTTCGGGACCCACCTTAGAGGAACGGAAATTCCTCTCGGCGTTGAACGCCATCTTGAACGCCTCCTCCAGGGATTGGGGTCGGCATAGGAACAATTCCGAACGTGCTGGCCATTCTCTCAGGCCTCCCATGAAGACGGGGATGGACACATCATCCGAATACGCTTTCGCGTACATCCCTGCCAACAGGGTCTTAAGCTCATGGATGTAAATCTTCAGGTTCTTAGTGCCTTGACGGCACCTCAGGAACGCCAGTTGATTCTGGAAAACCAGATCAGGCGTTGCATACATGTCCATGAGCTTCTTCTTAAGGACCTTCCATGTTGGGAACACGTCCGTGACTGACTCCGAACACGTAAACGCCCATGTACGGGCTTTGCCCGTAATATGGGTCAATGCAAGTCCCACTTGCAAGTGATCAGCGGTCATATTCGCTGTGGCGAAGGCCGTTTCGACCTCTCGCAACCACACGTAAAGGTTGTCACCCTTCTCTCCGGTGAACTCTTTTATCTTAAACGATAAGGGAGGGTGCACCCTCGTGGAATGACCTCCACTACAACTCGCCTCATGAGCGATGAGGGCATTTACCCTTGTCTTTACGGTCTCAAGGCCCTGCTCCACTAGGAGCTTCATGCCTTCTTCCCCCGTTAAGGGTAACAGCCTTTTAAAGGCTTCCTGCTGGACGAGGGTCAAACTATCCCAATCGTCCTGATTCATACTTTGCAGAGGATGCCTATTCTACCAACACAGGTGTTGGATTGCCTACAAGTGCTACCAGATGTAGCCGGTGCGTATACGCACGGTGCGGCTAGCACACAGAAAAGGCTCTTCCTTAATGCGGTAGCTACCGCTACTTAGCCGATACGCCCTTGTAAAGGGCTTAGTAGGAGAGTTCTCCTACTCGGGGCCAAGATTCCCGGGTTAGTTTACGACTTAGCCTTATCGGCTGTATTCCCTTTACGGGATGTAAGTAAAAGGAGGACTCCCTCTTACCTACGACACTCACTGCGCGCGCGACCGGTCGAGGTCGCACGTCCAAAAAATAGAGTGAAATGTAAACTGAATATATTTAATATGTAATTAGCCTAAATTAATTTAAACTAATATAAACTATATGTAATACTAAGTAGAATATTCCTAATTCGTACCTAGCTAAAATGTAGTGTACACACCTGTGTACTGACACGTGGATGGCTGACACACCACCACACCAAGGGCCCCTGCCCTTATTGGTTAAAATAACCAAAGGTTCAAAACCTTTCAAACCGGCCAATACTGACCTCAAGCGTGGTGTACTCATGTACACCAACACTCAATGTAACCCGAATGTAACCCCGTTACAAAAACGCTGTCGTAAATTAATCGCATCCCGAGAGTTTTGAGACCATGCCGAGATTCTTGATCTCGATTCACTTCATGTCTTCAAAAAATTTCTCCACGAGCACTTCCTTCGTACCGGTTACTGGTAGGTCATCAACATCGATGCCTACTATAACGGTTTCACCATCCAAGTGCTTGACATATAAGCACATGTCTGTCAAGCACTGCGTAAAATCCAGATCCAATAATTTTCCGCGGATCAGTTTATTCCATAGTCGTCCTGCCTGTTTCAGGCCGTAAAGCGTCTTCTTGAGCTTGAGTACATTTTGGGCTTGGTCATCTTGAGTGCATGCACTGTTTTTCAGCTCCATTCCTTGGGGGATGAACAGAAAAATATCATGATCATTTTCCCCAGCCTTAACATAGGCGTTTGGAATATCCCCATGCCTTTCAGGCACCTGCCACTTGGTTGCAATGCCAGAACCAACTTGACCGTATTCATGTCGATAATGGCGGCAACCGTTAAGGTATAATCAATACCGAAACGTTGCTCGTTGCCACATGCAACGAGTCTAGCCTTAAACCGTTCGATTACACCGTCTTGATCCAGTTTTGTCTTGAACACCCATTTGGTGTGGAGAGGTCGACAATCTTGAGGTTTCTTGACGACTCTCCAAACTTCGTTGCGTTCCAGAGCGTTAAGCTCCTAGTCGTCCACTTGTCTTTGTTTTCCGACTTCATTGCTTGAGTATAACTTTTGGGGTCCATTTCACTAACGAAATGTACCGACCCACCATCTTCAACTGCAATTGGAAATTTTCAGTTGTGACTTCGTCCGCAGTAGTCAAATCTTCACGCTTGGACTTGGAAACACTTCGTGTTACGCAGCGCTCGCGTTGGCAACGTTTTTTATTACGGTCCTTCACCTTCTTGGGGGTCGGAGCAGTAGTCGTATCCCCCCTGATTGTCGATCATCTACCATACTCTGTTGAAGTGTACGGTTTTGGTCGGAGGTCAAAGTTTCAACATTTTAATGTGATGAGTGACAACGACCTTGCGTTTACCTTTAAGGTAAACCTTGAAACCCTTGACCTCCTCACTTTTACCAACCACAACCGCAACCTGGGCACGATGTGCTAGTGAATCCTTTCCAGGATTTCTATACCCGGTGCAGATCGAGCCGAAAGAAACGATCTCTCCGAGGTTTCGTTGTTTGTTTGTCAGCAACTCTAAAGGTGACTGACGTCGAGAATTCGAATTGCTTGGGCTGCGATTCAATATATACGCAGCGTATTGAAGCGCATAGCCCCAAAAAGTGAGAGGTTGACCACTTGCGAAAAGTATGCACCTAGACATGTTCATACCGTCCGGTGCATGCGTTCTGCTTTGCCTTTGCTAGACTCGTTGTTGGCCTCACTGATTTGTCGTTCAACACCAGTCTTCATGCAGAAACCATCGAGATTTTTGAACTCGTACCCTCCATCAACTTTTGTTTTGGCTGCAACATCTTTCGTTTTTGCAAGAAAAAAGCGCACATAGTTAGACTTATGATCAACAAAGCTGATCATATATCTATTTTCTAGGCGGTACTTCGGGGTGATTGGACTTTTTAGGTCGGAACATAGGACACCACCGATACGATCAATCGGTGAGTTGGTGCAACTGTCCTTGACAGACCTCGGATTTTTCGTTTGCTTGCCCTGAGCACAGGTAAAACAATTCATCCGTTTGTGGTATGTCAATACAATCCACTTGACCCATCCTTGGCCAAACGTTATATGGCATCGTAATTCAGATGTCCGAGTCGTACATGAAAATGCATTAATGACCCCCTTTGGACATCTTATTGCCGGACCAAATCGGTATCATTTTCTTTAATGATGGCCATGACAGCCGGAAAATGAGTCTCATTATCGATGATGACTGAGAAGTTCACCGTTAAGACCTTGTTGGTCTTTTGGATGTCCAAAATTTGAGATTGGGTGGATTAGTGTAATAACACACGGTTGCCTTTAACATAGGCCATCTAGCACCCTTTCTCTTCCAAAAGCCCATACGAAAAGATGTTTTTTTGCGATATTATCCACGTAATAGACGTTATCCACTTGAAAAGTCTTTGGTTTACCACTGGCATGGACTTTGAATAAGATCCAGCCTTTATATGTAATTTCCAGCTGTTTCCCATCAGCCTGGAAACACGTGCCGTCAATCGTTTCGGCATCTCGCAGATACTTCCGCTGATTAAACAAGCGCGTACTAGCACCGGAATAGAGTATCCAAGTGTTTGAAACCGATTTTGGTGCAAAAATCGAAACAGCGAGCGAGAAATCCACTTTTTTGTCAGGCGTATTAGGGCATTTCGGTATAATATGACCTACTTTACCACAACCGTGACACTTGATAACTTTTTTCTTGTCTTCAACCAGATTGACTGCATCATGGTTTTATGACTTGACGGGCCTTGATTCGATAGCTTGCGCAAAGTGAATTAACTCTTCGGCGTGTCGTAGATGATCGGTCCGTGTGTGATCGTACTTAGCCATGAGTACCGTTTTCAATTCCGGTGAGGCATAATGGACCACTTTGTCCAGTCCGAGCGGCTCACTGTTGACGACAGCCTCGGATATTTGGAACAAATAAAGGAAATGGTCATTCCATGAAACCTTGGGGTTCTTCCGACTGGTGAAGAGTTTCATCGCCTGTGCAGGGGTGATGGGGTCGTGTGAAATGCATTGAGCATATTGTTCATCACGTGCACGAGAGTGGGCGTTTCGGTCCACCATGTGTCGTCCCGTCTTTTGTAATACTTCTCGGTAGTACCACCCAGGTAGTGACCGAGCAAATCGACCTTGAAATCTTCGCTCCAGGGGTATCCGCATGCAGATTCAGCAATAGCTATCTGTCGAATAAATCTTGTACCCCAGTCTTTGAAACCAGCTCCGAGGCCACGATATAGCTCGGTGCCACAAAAAAACTTGATGTAGAGCTTGCACTCCTTCGCCGATGGGGTCTTGTACACAGGAGGACGATTTGGAATCGGTGCACCCATACCGTAGTTATTATGGGGTATATTATTGTCGTGAAGGAACTTAAATTTCGAGGTTTCCACTCAAAAACAACACAAGGAAGCGATATAATACACCTCTCTTGCTTAAACTTCCCTGGCTCTTGATACTTACGTCCGAACCTTAACACAAAGTTACTGAAAATGGACACTTCCTGGTAACACTCAGGCGGCCCCTTAACTTAGGTAATCGCAGAGGATCTTTATCACGCTTTAACACGCGTTCACTTAAAGGTTTCCTTGGGTTGTACTTAGTTTTTGTATGGGGTTGAAAGATTTGGTTGGTTGGAAAAACAACTGTCTTCAAAGGGGGAAATTTGATTATATTAAAAGTATAAAGAAATCTTATATCTACCTTCAGTATCTGTTCACCTTGTTACTTCTTGGTTACTTCAGCACTGGCTTCAATACTGAAAACTCACTTCATGATCGGCTAAAAACACCGTATACCTTTTATGTATACTTTTTGTATACACTCAACCATAAATTCCAGTCACTTCACCACAACCGCCCCTTGCGCAGCTTCAGCGTAAGCGAGCAAAAGCAATCAACCCATTTATATCGCATATCAATACCCCTGTTTCGTTAATTCCACTTCAAATATTGACGCTCTTCAATGTCCGTCATAGTGGATGCAAAACAAGGAACATCATATTTCCTACATACTTCCATCATCCGATCCCAATCGACATCTTTCTCGAATACATATCGCGCAGCCACAATGAATAAGTAATCATGTGATCTGCTGAGTGATACCAACGATCTCGATGGATTTCCTTCCATAAATCCTATAGTATGCGAACGCACCATCGTAACAATAGTAATTTCTGCTTCTCGGTCTTGACTAGAATCGGTAGTAGCCACTTCGATATCTAAATGATCTTCATATATTCCGTTCAAGTATCGTAGCTCCCTCCTTATAGACGAGACTTGGTCTTGATATGGTGAAATTATCAACACCAACTTTCGTATAGCAGCATTCAACCTCCGTGGTTCAAACTGCAAAGCCGACCATATTTTCTCCAATAGCTGCACCACTATCGCCAATTCAATAACATTTCTATGCCTATACATGGTGCTCTCACGTTCTTCAACCCATTCTTGAGAACTAATCCACACGACACGCTGTTCCCCCAAAATCTTCCTCACCCTAGAAGGGTAGCGGTCATCCGGCTTTGCCCAATCAAGTACTTCCATAGGCCTCAGATGTATTGTTGCCAAATAAACTTGTGAATTATAGGCTCGATCACGAATAGTGTATGGATAAAATGTTTGTAACAATCTCGTGATCATAGGATGGCTCCTAAATTATGCCGTCATAGTAACTCCAGGGAATGCAGGTGATATTTTCCTCATCGCTCGGTAATGTTCCATGGAATGTATCAACCCCCACGTAATCTTATGACGGCGTACGCCATCACGGAATCGATGCTTCATTATCTCATCCATAGGGGAGTATGCAAAAAGCTGGTACGGATCTCCCACTGAGATAATCACTTTTACCCACGGTCTAATAGCTTGTAGTAATGCCACTTCTGCTGT
The DNA here is from genome assembly GCA_026184515.1 of Peronosclerospora sorghi. Taxonomy (NCBI): domain Eukaryota; phylum Oomycota; class Peronosporomycetes; order Peronosporales; family Peronosporaceae; genus Peronosclerospora; species Peronosclerospora sorghi. The sequence goes on along the minus strand of CM047588.1, from coordinate 14,730,540 downwards.
TTGTGCACCCTCATCATTGATAATCACGTCATAGAGAAAGTTCGAGAGATCTGGTCGCCCCAATTGAGCCAACGTAGCAACAATCACACGTGCCCCATCCAATGTGTCTCTCTCTTTTAACTTCAATCTGGGAGATATCTCTTTCCGATTCACACACCCTTCCAATGATTCTCGCTCTCGTCGTAATATCTCCGAAAGGAACCTTCGTCGATACTTTTCAGCATCTGGCGCTAACATAGTGCCCTTTATTTCTCCCAGCCGAACTATATCTTGATCGTATTGCTGCTTTGAATCCATCAACCTTTTCAGATCTTCATCAATAGCTGCATTGGTTTCGGACACGATGGCAATCCGATATGAAGGGAAGATTGCTAATAGAGACAGTACAACAGCCGTAATTGTAGATGTCTTCCCACATCCATAAGGGCCACGAGCCAACACTATCCCTTTCGTCTCTATTGCTGCACATATCACTTCCATTTGATCCCTATCCAAGCTGCGCTGAAATGTCTTATATACTGGTGTTTGTTCCGCACCAGCCATTACTGATGAACTTCTCAGCGATTGAACAGTTTCCTTTCGACTCATCAGTTTCAATATCTCTGGTGGTGAATCTCTAGTCAGCTTATCTATCACTCCGAATCTTCGGATGTAGTTCATAATGTTGGATTATGTTCTCGTGAATACGTCCTCCCAAGGCGGTGGTTAGGATAGCATGTCTGAATCCTACAGAGCATATTATCCCCCAACCTAAAAGTTCCAGTTTATTACCTCGTGGGACACATATTTGTCCATAATCCCATAGTTGTAAATATTCTGTACTCGTATTTACATGTTCATGCATATCATTTCCGGCTACTTGCAGGTACATGAACCCTCTCATTAATGGCATGAAATGAGTTGTGCCACTATCATTGGTGTAAGTATTCCATCGTTTGGGTAAACATTGCCCAATACCGTATGATAACACATGAAGCTTGATGGTTGACTCAACATCATCCGTTGTCTAGTCGTATTGATCAGGGTTGGTGGCCCAAAATGCATCTAGATGTGTCACTAGGCACATGGTAAGGAGGTAATCACTTACTGATATGAAATCATCCACATACCCCCCCCGATATTTTGCATATAACCAATCTGCAACTTCCTTGGTAGTGAAATTGTGATATGGTCACATCATATTTTAGACTACACAAGTCATCCCTGCAAGGTCCATAACCACCACCCCAACATTCGCGTAGGAAAACCACTAGAGGACGCGTAATAATAACGTGACAGCAAACAATACGTTTCTTGCATCCTCCGGGGTGATCGATTTGATTTGTCGTCTTATACCAATTTCTTTGTGTAACTCCAGTGATCAGCTCTCACTAATAATAGCTCCCGGGCTGATAGTGCTCTTTTCGACTTCCTGACACCAATTCCTTTCCACATCTGACATATGCGTTATTACTTGCCCTGCCGTTGATCCTTGCTTACATATACCACGCCACGCCAACTCTCGACACTCTGCTGTGAGCAGCCCTTCCTTAAACGTATAGCTTCGATATTCCTCTTTCCTCTGCACAACCGTCTTGAGCGTATCTGCATTCGTATCAGTCATCGGAGTAAGGTTGTTCAGAACTTCCCCATACATCTCATCACAGTTCTACTATGTGCTTGTAGGGAGTTCTATATCTTCCGAGATGTACTTATTTTCCTTCCTTGGCACACCGGACTCTTGTCTACATGGCAGTTCATCTTCTTTGGTTACGGGCTTTCCTTCATTATCTTCATGAAGTCTTGAGTTTGAATCTTCCGTCGACTCAGTTAAATCTATGGCCGCGGAGTTGTCTTGTTTTGATTCTACATCATCGTTTAGAGTATCTTCAAGTCGTCCTTCGTTTAATGCTGGCTCCAACGTTCTCTCATTCACCGTGTTCTGCTGTTCGAAGATTTCACCAGAGTTTTTCCTTTTTACTTCTTGCACTGTACTGTCAAACCCCACATCTTTGTACACATTGACATCTTCCGCCGCCATTCTCTGTAATTCAAGTTTAGTCATCACAACACCTTCTGCATTTTCTGACTCTTCTTCTACTCCTGATGATGTCGGAGTAGGGTTGTTCAGAGATTCTCCACACATCTCCTCATAGGTGTGCACTGTGCTTGTAGGAAGGTCTACATCTTCTGAGACGCACTTATTCTCCTCTTCTGGCTCACCGAAATCTCGTCTATACGGCAGCTCATCTTCTTTGGTCACGGGTTCTTCTTCATTATCTCTACTAAGACCTAACTTTGGACCTTCCGTCGACTCTATGAGGTCTACGGCCATGGGGTTGTCTCGCCTTGATCCTCCATCATCGTTTAGGGTGCTGCCAATTTGTCCCTCACTCATTACTGGTTCCAATGTATTTTCGACCACCATTTCCTGCTGTTCGAAGATTTCACCGGAGTTGGTCTCTTTTACTTCTTGTACTGTACCTTCAAGCTCCAACATTTTCTGAGTCCCCTTCCACTCGTGATGATGGACTCGGTCTCCCTGGCATCGCATAATCTATAATACTTTGATCTTCCTCGACGTTCGTTGAAACTCCCTGTTCCGACTGTGGACCTGGTCTAATAACGGCATGCTCGACGCTCTGTACACTACATTTTAATCGACTAGGTCTCTGTATGATCCCCTCATACGATCTCGGCGTATACTTGATTCCGCCCGTGTTTAATGTATCATGTAACTTCTTCGCAATTAAGTTCACACCCATTTCTCCACGTTCGATCGCCTCTTTCATTATGAGATCCTCTTGTGGGGTCCATCTCCTACCACCTTTTCTGCATTCACTTCGGTTATCGTCTCCATTCGATATTGTCTGGGCTTTTCCCACATTATCCTGGCGCAAGGCTTGTATCTTATTTCTTATAGATACCTTGGTGCGCATCTTCTTAGCTTGCGGGAACTGTACCGGATATAGCTCAGCTATGTGATTGGCCGTGTTCTTCTGTTCCACTAGACTTGTTAACCACTTCACCTCTTCTTCAGTCCACTCATTATCTCGTTTTCGTTTGGATCCCAATCGCCTTAGCATAATCTCAACACTAGCTTCGGTTCTCTTGGTCCATCCGTTTACTTGACATCGTTGATTGTATAAGTTACTTATCTCGGAAACTGACTTCGTCCGATCCTTACTCCCACATTGTATACGTAGCAATTCTTCCTTCTCACGGTGGTTCATTCAGGAGGGTAATATATATGTGCAGAATCTCGCTCAGTCATAGGTTGTAGTGCGGACATATTATGAGGCGCAGCCCCTGAGATGTCGACCTCTTCCCCGTTGTGTTATACTCCACTGGCTGGCCTCCTGACGCTTTCAGACTCAACAATGTGTGTATCGTATCCACGTTATCCATCTTATACCGTTCCGATTGACTCGCTTGATGGATCTCCAAAAGTTAACTCCCCTGAGACTAATGTGTCACTGAGTTAACCAAACACTGGTATAATATAAGCTTCTGCTATTCGTCCGTTTGACCAAATCCGTGACGTTGGCTGTCGTGAACGCTCCCGTCATAAGCGAATCCTCGGCACTTTGTCGAGTCAACCAATTTCTTCGTGTTTAACTGTCGTGAACGGTCATGTCATGAACGATCATGTCGTGGACGACCACATATCACGTGATTGGCCAAAATCCATCCAATCATGTGCGAACATGTACCTGCGTACTTATTCAGGCCTGTAGTGCCGAACATGTCGTGGACGATCATGTCGTGGACGATCAAATATCACGTGATTGGCGAAAACCCATCCAATCATATGCGAACATATACCTGCATACTTATCCAGGCGTGTCGTGGACGAATATGTCGTGGACGATCAAATATCACGTGATTGGCCAAAACCCATTCAATCATGTGCGAACATATACCTGCATACTTATCCAGGCCTGTCGTGGACGAACATGTCGTGGACGAACATGTCGAGGACGAACATGTCGTGGACGAACATGTCGTGGACGATCAAAAATCATGTGATTGGCCAAAAACTCCACTTGAAAATCCCATTGTAATTTCATCCCAAATCAGGTATGCAATGCTCAGCCTCCACAGGTGCTCCGCGCGTCCTCAAACTTCCACATGTGCACTCCGAACTCCAGCAACTTGTCATATATGGCTCCAACCGGTAAACGCCTTACCCACCATAGCACTTAATATTTTCTTCTTCCCTTGATATGTATCACATTTCTCTGTGTAACAGGTGGTTCTCTCGATTTGTTACACTTCTGAGGGCGATTTTACACATTCGGCTCCTGCCCCATCATACTGAGGCTCAGCTGTTACTGCTTAATCTCAGTCTTTGTTTTTCTTCTGTGTCTCTCGCGGTTGTTATGCAGGTTTCACACCGATAACACCCCAACTAGGTGTTTCTTCGCATAACCGCCATCGACACTCAGGTTTACCGCCCCTGTGGATTGCTTATTTTTTTCTTCTCACCTTGTGCCTCTCCGTACAGGTTTTGCACCTGTTGAACCTCATTGGGTGTCTCTTCGTACGGGATTCGTTGACGCACAGGCATAATCATATCATGTTGTGTTATATGTACATGTTTTGCACCTTTTGGACCGTGATAGGTATCTCTTCGTATCATCTTGTTGCCGCCGTCCATGTTTTGCACCCTTAGGACCTCGTGAGGTATCTCTTCGTACGATCTTGCGCTGGTTTATTCTTGTTTTGTCTTGTTTTGTGTGAGAGGTACAGGTTTTTCACCTCTTGGGCCTTGACAGGCATCTCTTCGCACGCTCACCACATCATTTTCATTATTTAGCGGTATAGCTAATCACGTAATGTATCCACATATTCGAACATCTTTCAATTATGTTCAAACATGCGTCTTTCTTTTATTCTTTGTTTGTGTTTGTCTCTTCTGACTTTCCCCTAATGCAACCAACTCGGGTCCGCATTCTACTCATCACAACCAACGCGGGTCCGTGATAGGGATGTACTACATCTTCTGGGAATTCTTTTTCTTGTTTGCTTCGATTTCTTGTTATCTTCTTTTTATCTCTTCCGTCGTCTTTCATCTTCACCCTTCTTCTCTGTTGAGGCTTCTACATTTCCCCTTCAGTGATGTCCTCTTCTGCCGTCTGGGCTTCGTAGTGCCTATTCTCCCAAGCTCGCTGCGCATCAAACTCATACAAGAGTATGGTACAAGAAAGGTTGTCTTCGGGCTCCCACGTCATCTCATCGGCATCCTTCCGCTTGACAAGCTATTCCTTTATCCGACGTCCATTTATTGTCCGCTGTTTCACTCGACAATCTACGATACGTTCCACCTCCCATTCATCGTCTCTGCCAGGTTCATACCAGGAGCCTCCGGAAGTAATCCTTCATCTAACTCTAACGCATCCTTAGTCTGAATCTTTTCACGGGGCCTTCTCCTTTTGCTGATGTAGGGCTTCAGCCTAGCAATATGCACTAATGGGAATGTTCGACTCTCAGTTGTTGGTATCACTAACCGATACACCATATCATTCACCAGTTCATCCACCACATATGGGCCATGGCACAAGTGAGCCAACTTTATCACCAACCCTGGCTTGACAAAATCGTGATACAGCCAGACTTACTCTCCAGGGAGGTAAGCTGTTTTTGTGGTCGATCACAGCTTTGACTTAACCCTCTCGTTATGACGTTGGGCTCTCTCTTTACCCACTTGCTCCCGAATGATGGCTGCTCGCGCTTGAGCTTCCATGTGCCTTTTATTCACAGCTAATCTCCAATCTAGTGCATTTTTTTTCCGTGACAGACTGATCCTTTGGCGGTACCATCGCCTTCATCGTGGTTTGGGGTTCCCATCCATGTACCAAATAGAACGGAGTTTGATGATGTTGTAAATCCACTGAAGTGTTTAAGGCAAACTCCAATGGTGCCACATATTCATCACAATCTCTTTGTTCTGTATCCGTTATATAGCACTTTGTTGCCTTAATCACTGTCTGAACCGATCTCTCCTGTTTGCCGTTGGCTTGTGGCCGATATGCAAATGTAGGCCTTTGTTTCTTCTTCAGCATTCGATTAAACCTCCTGAACACCGAACTCATAAACCATGGGTCTAGGTCGTGTCTCAGCATTTCTTGCGCTCCAAATCTCTTGTAGACTCCCATTATGTACGCTTCTGCCACATCCTGGGATGTAGTGGTGCTCATTGGGATAAGGATCACATATCCGGAAAATAAACAAATAAAACACAATAGCGCTTCATGGCCCATAGTGGTCTGTGGCAGAGGTAATGCAAAATCCATAGCCAAAATTTGAAAAGGTCTTGATGCCACAATATTTCCGCTAGTGTGCCCCTGGTATTTTGGCTTTCCTTTAGCCGTGGCACAATCTTCACATGCTGCAACATAATTTTCAATATAGGCATACATACCTCTCCAATAATACTTGGACCTCAACCGAGCATAGACTTTTCCAACCCCTTGATGCGCCCCACTAACAATCTAAACATGGTAGGCATGTAAGACATCCTCTTGCAATATAGATGGTACAACCAATCTCCACACTTGATCTTCGATTTTACTTCGTGTGCAAGCGACGTAATATAGAACATTCTTATTGTTCAGTACATACATCATTGCGTGTCGAGATACCCTTTTCCATTCTCTAACGTAGTTTATCTTGTCATCTTCTCCTTTCATATATGCTATAACTTTTCCACAGCCAATCGTCATCATTCTGATCCGATGGCATTCGTTCAAGTCTAATGGCGGGGCGCTGCTTCATAAGGGTCCTCTCCTGCACCTTTTAGGTCTTGTTTAGGTTCGACAGCCTCGTCTTCTACAGAGCACATCTCATCTTCTATGTCCGCCCCTTGTTCCACGGTCTCACTTCCTTGATGTTGACGACGTCCTTTCTTCGGCTTACTCATACTTCGAGTGATCACAAATACTTGTGGTGATAGGTGTCCATCATCCTCCCAAACAGTGACTTCTGTGGTATCCCCATGCGCCCCATTACTGGTATTACCACCATGTTCGTCAAATGGTTTAATAATCGCTTCCGGGATGTCCTCACTCTTATCCCTTTCTGGAGGGCCATCTGCGTTCGCATACAACAACTCTGGTAATCGATTCAACATTTTTAGGTCCGCCATTTTTTGATCACTTGTAATTTTCCCCTGCTCGTTGTTCTTTCATTGCGCACTGCGTAAGGAAATCTGCCGCTTGGTTATAATTACGTGCCACATGCACTAGACTAATCGCCTCAAATTTTTCAACCAGCGAGCGCACTCTATTTAGCCAGACCAATAACGAGGCATGGTTACAGCGTAAATCTCCATTGACTTGTCCAATCGCCAACCTAGAGTATCCACATACTATTGCCTTGTTTACATGGTGTGCTTGTGCAAGCTGTAATACACCGATCAACCCATGATATTCACTGTCATTCACAGTGAGGTTATCTTGAATTCCGTATTCCGCCGATATCACCTCCCAGGTGGGTAACTCCCATACTATCATGCCAAACGTGCCTTTGGGATTATTTTTCATTCGTACCGCAGCACCAAAAGACAGGACATATCCAGTACTTTGGCGACGCAATCCTGGAATTGGTCTAATAATAGGCGTATCCTTCAGTGTCTTTAGTGGAGCAATGTCTTCTAATACTTCATTCATTTTCTCCACAGGCACAATCGATGTGGCCAATAACGCGGGCAGGCCAAAACCTTCATGGTCCATTCTAGTAATCTCTAACGACCATGGGGATAACATCACCGCCCATTGCACTCCTCTCCCAGTTAAACTTTTAGACGTGAATAGCCATCGCATCGTGGAATTCCTTGCGTATACTGTTATGTGCTGTCCGAATAAAATATGACTAGCGTCAGTGTAAAGTCTTCAGCAAAGCTAGCACCTCCTGTTCAGCTCCTGTATATCGCGTCTCCGCATCTTTGAACACTTTACTGACGTATCTTACTGGGTGCAAGATCCCATCGTGCTATTGACATACTGTTGCTCCAAATGCCCACGTATTAGTGTATATAATTACACTTAATGGTTTCGCACGCTCGATATGTCGTAGCAACGGTGCGTGCACAAGCCGATCCTTCAACGATGCAAAAGACTTCTCAGCGTGTTCCAATTGAGTTCCATCCCTTAACTGCAGGTCTGTCAATTCATATAGTGATGCCGCTAACGTAGCGAAGTTGTCGATAAACCTAAGATAATAAATCAAACTGCCAGTGAATCTATGAACCTCCTTTAATGTCCGTGGAAATGCCATCTTGATAATTGACTCTAAATTTCGCGGGGACGCTTCAATTCCCTTTGAGGATATGCGATGACTCAGAAACTCCACACTGTGCTTCCCAAATGCACTCTTGGGTAAGCTTATAGTGATTCTCCAATACTTGAACGACTTAAAAAGGTTTTCAAGCATCAAACACAGCGTATCTCAACTATTCGCACCAAACGTAATGTCATCAATGTATGAGCGCCTTCCAATGATAGTTCGCTCCTCATTTTCCACCACTTGGCCACTACGAAATACATCTTGTGATAGGGGTACTTCCGTCTCCAAGACATATGTAGCATCATCATCGATATCCATGGCGGTATCATTGTTCATGATCTTGCACCTCATCCCCATCTGTTTTGAACGTCTGACCATTGTCCACAAGGCATTGTCAACTATACGCTGATATATCTGCGGCGCATTCTTTAACCCTTGTGGCATTTGAAGCCACTCAAAGTGTCCTAGCGTGCAAATGAAAGCGGTAATTAACCGAGCCCTTCTCGTCATAAATATATGGCCTAATATCCGCTCGCGTTATCCATTGAACATAACCACTTAATCCCTTCAAAATTGTCCAACAAATCATCTATCAGAGGCATGGCGTACACCATCAATCTCGTCTTTTGGTTTACCGCTCGATAATCAATGCACAATCGTATGTCTGTTTTATTCTTCTTTAACACGATCACGATTGGTGATGCCCAAGCTGACTCCGAGTACTTGATTAACCCTGCTTGCAGTAAGCTTCGTATCAACTCGTACAGCTTTGGTAGGAGGTGAACTGGTACCTTGCGCGCCTTCTGGGCAATAGGCAAATTGTCTCCAACATCCACATCACAAACCACACCTTTGGCCGGTGGCGGTAGCGCATTACACGAACTTACGAATCCATCGGCATACTTGACAACAATGACCGTAACTGGTCTTCTTATTCTTTAGTGGTAATTCCTAGCTCTCCTATGTCTGCGTTAGCCATATCAGGTGGAGTTATCGGACCTTGTTCTACTTCAGGTATAAGTGCCAACTGTTCTTCTATCGCTTCAGCCGACATCTCCACCCCTTCAGGCAGGTAGACCTCCCTCTACATTTTTTTCTGATCTACCTTCAATGGATCTATAGCATCCATAACATATACAGCGGGGGGGGTTATCCCCAACCGTCTGTACCGCATGTATACTTGCCCAATTAATTAGCATACCAGCACTCCCCATGATTCGCTCCTGTGTTAGCACATATCCTTCGGAAACTCGATCTTCTTGAGTCATTAACGGTAGCGGATTTTCGTTGGGAATCTGACAACTTTGATCTTTCATATTCAGAATCACCCCCGCCTTCACCAAAAATTCTGTCCCAAGTATTGCTAGAGCTTGCGAATCAATGTTGGCCACCGACATATCACAGTTAAAAATAACAGATGGGCCCATCCGAACCTTGAAGGTGGCCAAACCAATTGCGCCAATGGTACTTTCGGTCACACCACAAAACCTAGTCGGGGTATCGAACGTCCAGACTGCTATATGTAACATCTTCGCCACATTGGTATGCAATACTGAAATTTTCGCTCCAGAATCCAACATTAACGGCAGTTACAAATCGTCAATTTATCCCTTCACGTATACTTGCGTTGCAGGCTGCGTTATCTCGGTCAACTGTTGCCATTATTCTCGTTCTCCCGCTCTTTTGTCCACCAACGTGATATAAGCTGAGGCGTCCGTAGCTTCATTAGTCGTTGACGTATCTTTTTTCTCTTCTTCTTCTTCTTCTTCTTCTTCAAATGTAACTTGTTTTTCATTTTTTTCTTGTATTTTCTTCGTTTCTTGATCCTCTTCCATAGTGAGTGATCCTTCCATGCAAAATGTATCGTTTTTCTTGTTTTCTTTTATACTGAAGGGTGAACGCGGTGTTGCTTTCACATTGCTCAACAGTGCCCCCCCCTTTTCTCTCGACAGTGGTCGCAACGCACTGTGAGGTTAGGCATTTAACTGTGCGGCCACTTGATCCTCGGTTAGTTCTCCGTATTTCAACTTGCTCCGCATCTCGGCCATCTCTTCGATGAACTTCCGACAATACCTTACATCATGGCCGACTGTTTTACAATGCTCACACGTCTGCAACTTCCAACATTTGTCTTTATCGTGTCCCCTTCGATTGCAGTGTTCATGTGGTGAAGTGTACCACAAATTTGGTCACTTTTGGTCAAGGCAGTTGGTCGAATTTCGGATTGGTCTAACAAGGGGGGCTTTTTAGCCTATCAAATTCAAGGAGTATCAAGAACGCTGGTCTTGGGTGAGTCACCTGACTTTGGGTATTTTACATAATTTTGTGTGGGTACATTAGGGACCATAGGGAGGTAGTATTATTGGTTAGTTGCGGTTTTTCCAAGTAAGAGTCTTTTGGTAACGGATTTTCCGGTAAAGGTTTTTGGTCTAGGAATAAGTGGCAAAAACCTCTTCTGGTATTGGTCTACGCCGCAGCAAGGGGTCGCCGTTCTTCTTTTCACGTACACTAGTCGCCTCCGCCCGCCGCGGAGTGTTTGGGGGCAGAGGGTTGAATTATCCCCTCTCGCCTATTATACCCGGTCTGGACGCGCCGCACGCGCACTTTGTCCACCGGAAGTCCCTCGACGGGAGTACGATTTGGCGATCTCGACACTTTAAGTCAAGTACGTTTGGAACGTGCTATTCACTGGATTGGTCTTTACGTGGAGATATCGTTTGTGTAGTTCACGGGCATATTGGGTCTTCACGTGGACATATTGGCTCATTTTATCAGTGGTTGGAGTTTATACCGGTTTTGGTCTTCTCTCAAATTGGTCAGGGGCTAGACCGGTTGATTGGTCTACCCTCTATTATTTCGTATTGGTCAGGTCTAGATCGTTTGGTCGATCGACCTATTGGAATTTATCTTTTGGAAGTGTTTCTGGTCTGTACGTACCTGGGGTGAAGAGTTCCGCCCTAGGTACACCTAGCCAGCACGGTTTCATATTCAAGACCGAATCAAATCGATCCGCGATACCGATTCACCGAGTGTGTAACTAGCCCACTCCAATGGGTACACAAGGTGAGATGGTCTTAAGTGAATCGGACCAAGTGTCTCTGGATGATGACCGGTCGTCTGCCAGCAGCGGACGATCGGACCAGATTTCGAATGGAGGTCCGCGGGGTACCCCCCCCGTAAGTTGGAAGGCTGGGCACGATGGTGGTGGTCAGGTTGTCGATACAAATGTATTCGATTTCGAACTTGACTCCACCACAATGGTGCGCGTGCCCGGATCACTTGGTGATCGTGGATATCACCGCGAGGTGTCATCAAAGATTGAATTTGAAGATTTGAATTTGGAATCGTTCTGGAGAGAACGTAAGGAAAGGCTATCACCTTACGTCTTCGTTCTCGATAAAGATGGCGATGTCCGGTCTGGCCTGGTGGAGGACCAGATCGGGATTAATAATTTTTTTCCTCCCCAAAAGGCTCCCACCGGAGCCGATTGGGACTATAGCAAGTCCTGCTATAGTCCCAGTAAGGATCAGGACCTTGGTCCTGATCCTATGTATATGCATAAAAAAGTTGATGGAAAATTAAAAGACGAAAAATACTTGGAAGCTGATCAGAACGATCAGACCAACCTCCCGAAGGTCCCCAATCTACCCAAGATTCCCAAGAAAGGGTTGGGAATGCCGGCCGACGAAGACGATCTCGAAGAAAAGTCGCAGGTCGGAGATGGAGGCATCACTGAAGAAGACCTAAACAAGATGTACTACATTTTTGAGCTGAAACGAGTTGTTCGTTTTGACGTGTTCTTTCGGGTGTTGAACCTCCAGATCCTCGACCGTCTTCTCGGTCCCACTAACGAGCCGGTCCAGAGTGATTGCCCATTACTGTTGATGAAAAACTTGGTGACGACGTTGGCGGAGGTTGGAATTAAAATGCAGAACCCCGCCGATGTCCAAAAACTATTTGAATTTGAGACTTGGAGGCTGAAATCGTCGATGTCGACCTTCCACGACCATTTGGTCCCACCGGTGGGGGCGGTTCGCAGCCCAACTCCCACCGCAGCAGTGAAGGTCGCTGAAGCCTCCGCAGCGCTTGTCGACATTGGTTCTGATGACGAATCGGTTTATCAGTCTCCACCGGCCTCTAACAGCTCATCATAGTTGGAGACCGGTGTCGAGCGGATGACCATGGGGGTGGACCATGCCCATCCTGAACAAAAAAAGGACTTGCGGCAGCAAAGGGCTGTCGGGGGACCCAGCAGCCCCCACAGGCCTCAGTTCCTCAAAAGGAGGGTATCAACACGTTGCCCATGACTCCAGCTAACGTCCAAGCCATGTTGAGACGATGATGGAACGTTTCATGGAAAAACGGGTTAGACCACCTATGTGCCCACATGTCCAAGACCGTTCCACCCGTCAAAGTGTAAATGTTTGCCGGGATGTGGATATGGAATCGGTAACATCTATGGATAAGCCTACTCGAAGTGATAAGCAAGTCGGCAAAGGGAAGCGCAAGCCGCAACCGGCCAGACCGCGTAGATCAAGCAAGACAAGTGACTGTGACATGGAGTCGGTCGGCGGTCTTGACGACCACTGTGGGTCAGACAGTACGGGCGCTGGAAAGCCACGCAAGGCTAACCTAGCCTCCACTATTGCTTACGACTTTGGATCTGCTGCGATTCCGCGCATCCGTATGGACGCGACGACCGACCTCAAGGACTTCACTGGCAAGGATACTGATGAAGACCAGGCCCGGTCTTGGTTCGGTCGGGTCAAGTCTGCGTTCCTGCGAGACCGGACCCCGAACAGTGAAAGGTGTCTGATTCTCCGGGATTTGTTGAAAGGACCGGCTGCCAACTGGATCCAACAGTTAGGTCGGGACGTCCGGTCTGACTGGGACCAGCTATGTGCAGAGTTTGAAGGTTAATATTGTAACTCCGGATTTTCGAGTGCTCGAAAGTATCACCATATGCAGAAGCGGAGCGACGAGACACCGATCGAATATTTGCATCGGTTGAACGTGGCTGCACTTCGTGCCGGCATAAAAATTAAAGAGAATAACCCGCCGAACGGTGCTGCTCTGGAACATGTGGGTCACTACATTAGTACCCTGGCGATCAAGAACTGGCGGACCAGCTTACTCTGCTGCGTCTTAGGGACGCGGGTGAAGTTGAACAGCGTAGCATGAGGGCGAAGAGTGCTGGTGGATCAGGTCGCTACCGATCCAAGACCCAGACCCAGACCGATCCGGTCAAGAGACCCTGTACCAGACCGACCCGAGCGGTCAAGGCGATCGTAGCCGAAGACAGCACGGGATCGGAAGGGGAAAGTGGAAGTCAATCCAGCCAGGAGTCATCGGATGAAGACCAGTATCGTTACGTCTATGTTGCGGGACCTGCCCCGAAGACCAGGTCGAAGTCCGACCAGGTAGACAGGAAGGGAAGGAACGGAAGCAAGTCCGATCCGGAACGATCTCGTCAGAAGTGCTCCCACTGTGGGTCGAGCAAACATGATGGCCCAAACTGCTGGAAGAATATGGTGTGCTAGAAGTGCGAGAGACGCGGCCACCCGACTGACCATTGCCTCTTCGTATGCAAGTCATGTGGAGAGATCCACGAGGCCGGACACTGCAAGATTGAAGAATTTTTTAACATGATACGAAAGTGGTACGTGCCGGACAAGCACGCGGGGATGCTGCCTCCGGACGCAGAAAAGATGTTAAACTAGAACGCTCGCCAGGTTGGAATCTGGATCGAGCCGAGCGTTCTACGGTTCACATCTATGCATATCTCGGCAAGGAGGATAAGACCGACAATACACGTTCTATTCCAAATTGCGTCGACCGAGACCATCCGGTCTACAGTCTGAAGACCGATGAGTACTCCCGGACTAAGGTGGTTATGCAGTTGGACTTGCTGCCTGGAGAATCCCGCGGATACTGGAAGTATCACGCGCCTGATAAATGGTTCAAGCAGGCGAAAGCCTGTGGCAAGATTAATAACCAGAAAGCGACGATGTTGTTCGACTCTGGAGCTGAAGTCTCGATAATCGACTCCGCCTTTGCTCGTAAGGTCGGATGTCGTATAGACGATACCCAGAGACAGGAATGCGTCGGGATCGGTGAAAACTCTTATATGACCGAAGGAAGAACGCGTGTGAAAATTACTTTGTCGGTATCGCTGGTCTACTTTTTCAGCGCTTGGGTTGGCAAGTTGGCTGGTCAGGATGCTTTACTAGGTATGGATTTCATGGTCCCAGCTGGTATTCGCCTAGACCTGTCACATGGAGTGCTTACACTCCCGGATGAGGTCCAGGTCCAGTTGGCTGGTCGAAGACCTCTGTATGGTTTGTATACCGATCTGGTACGGTGGGACCAAGACCTCACTATCCCAGTCGGTCGGTCTGCCGATACCCCGGTTGAGAAAGGTTTTCGTTCGAGGAAGCTATGGTTGACCAGGGGCGATCGGTGGGTCTCGACCTTCGTAAAGAGTGCTGATCGACGTGATTTTGTCCGTGTTACCAATATCGGTGACAAGCCGCTGACACTGGACAATAACACTATTGTCGGCATGTGGTTAGCAGAAGGGAAGGTACCAAGGAAGATGGGGTTCGTCTCGATTGGATCGAGGCGGTATGTCGAGTGGCAAAACCTGGCGTACCAATCTACCACCGATCTTATCAGCGATGATGGGTAGGTGGAAGAGGACACCTCACCTTTAGTGGAAAGACCAAGTTATGTCACCCCGAAAAAGATGTTGGTCCGAAGAAAGGCGCCGCAGTCACCAGGAACGGTGGACCACCAAGTAGACGAGCCAAGGTTAGTCAACGTGGTGTCAACACAAGACCAGGCGACAGCGGAGCAAGAAACGGAAGAAGGGGAACATGAAATTGCTAGGTCGGACCATGACGGTATTCCTAATCAGACCGATATCAGTGAAGGACAGCCCGTTGATCAAGACCAGGGGCGTTTAGCCGGTCCAGATGGTCTAGGTGATATCGCCCCAGAAGATGAACAAGTCTGTATACATGAAGGCGGGGAACAGTACATTCAGGAGCTGGAAAGCCAAATGGCAGTCCTCCCTGAAGTGTCTGCCGACTCGCCCGAAGTTACAATGGATGATTTACAAGTGGGTGATCAAGACCTTAACAGTCCAGACCAGATCGAGCAGTTGAAGAATATCATATGGAAGAAAAGACATCTGCTGATCGGAAAGGGCAACGCCTTACCACCTGCATCCCGTGGTGCGATTTGCGATATTGACGTGGGAGATGCCAAGCCGATTGCCCAGCGATGTCGACGCGTGGCGCCACAGTACCGTGAAAAGCTTTCTGATCTCATTAAAGGACTGTTGGTCACCAAGATTATTAGACCGTCGACCTCGCCATGGGCCTCGCCGATCGTAATTGTTATCAAGAAGAACGGCGTTGACATTAGACTGTGCATCGACTATTGGCTGGTAAATCGGTTGACTAAACTCATGGTGTACCCGATGCCGCTGATTAATGATCTGTTGGAAGACCTCGACAAGACCTTGTGGTATTGTTCGCTAGATATGACAAGCGGATTTTGGGTGGTCTCGAAGACTGATCGAGCCCGTGAGATTTCCGTACTGGTGACGCCGTTTGGTCTTTTCGAGTGGAATCGTATGCCGTTCGGTCTGAAGAACGCGCCCCAGATCTATCAAAGGCTGATAGACAACGCATTGTATGGACACTTCAAGATCAAGACCGATCGGGACCCTGTTGAAAATTATGATGTGTTTAGAGAGGGTGAACCCGATCGGGAAAGAGGACCGTCCGTTCTAGGGAGGCGGTCGTACATCGATGAAATTCTGATACCTGCCTCGTCATGGAACGATCTGTGCGAGAAGGTTGAACGATTGTTGGAGACATGCAACCGTTGGAACCTATCTATCAGTGCCGTGAAAAGTTTTTGGGGTATGTCCAAGGTCGCCTATTTAGGCCATATGGTCTCGAACAATGGTCTAGAGGCTAATCCCAAGGACCTGGATTCGCTGAGTAACCTCCCGTTCCCCAGATCACTGAAGTCAATTCAGTCCTTCCTGGGAAGCTTGAATTATTATAGCCGATTCATTGAAGACTTTGCTATCTACGCGGCTGTGCTGTACGAGCTCCGGGAAGTTGACTATCATGTTGCGCGAAGAAGACCGGGCAACTTTACAGGAGGGCGCCGACTCTGGTCTTGCTGCAGTTTGTCCGCAAGTGGAGGCCGAAGATCATATGAAGCGTGCACAGTTTGCCTTTGGTATGTTGAAGGTTAAGATGTCGACGGCACCGATTCTCAAGCATTTCGCTCCCGAAAAAGTTCCTACCATTATCGTATATGCCAGTAAGTGGGCTATCTCGGCCACTTTAGTGCAAGATCACGATGGTGTGTATCATCCAGTCACGTTTACGAGCCGGACGCTAAAACCAAATGAAATGAACTATGGAATTGTCGAGAAAGAAGTGCTGGCGTTGCTACGAATTCTGGATGTGTGTTACAACCTGCTGGTCGGCCGACCTATAAAGGTCCTGTCAAGACGGTCTACTTTGTCCTGGCTATTATCAGCCAATGGGATGGACGGACGTCTAGGCAGATGGTCGGCGGTCTTGTCGCAGTGGACCCTCGAGGTCGTTAAGTGCACCGGGGGCGAGGAAGAGATATTGGGCACATTAGCTGCTAGTATCACCCCTCGGTCTGAAGTTTACGAGGCATTGATAGCGATTGCCCCGAGGAAGCAACCTCGGCAGTCAGTTTCGAGACCGCCACCGACCGTCAACCATGATGAAGAGCTCTTGGTCTTAAGTTTTGACGGATCGGCAAGCGTGAAGAAGAAGTTCGGCGCCTATATTGCCATATTGTGGAAGCTGCCACAATGGTCTATAGTTGCAGCCGCTGCCGATTTCACGCCGGATATTACTGTTAACGAGGCGGAGTACCGATGTCTACTTCTATGTCTGGACCTGCTGTCGTCGCAAGAGAAGGGGCGAGTCATCATATGTGGTGACTCCAACCTAGTGATCAGGCAGATCACCGGAGAGATCGACTGCAAGGCTCCCGACTACGGACGCTAAATGATCGAGTAATGAATGTATTGAAGGACCACCCCAACCACGAGCTATTGCACGTGAAACGGTACTGGAACAGAAGCGCCGACTATCTCGCGACCAAGGCCATGCAAGACCAGACCGGGGCTACGATCACCGAGAAGGCCGTTCTGGATGAATTGGTGAATATAAACAGGCCCCCAAAAGTGATCGGACCCAAGAACGCCCCAGTCCAGGTGCATGTGATGGTCGCGACTAGATCGAAAGCTCAGAAGTCTCGCC
Organism: Peronosclerospora sorghi; assembly: GCA_026184515.1. Classification (NCBI taxonomy): domain Eukaryota; phylum Oomycota; class Peronosporomycetes; order Peronosporales; family Peronosporaceae; genus Peronosclerospora; species Peronosclerospora sorghi. The sequence continues at coordinate 14,712,949 of CM047588.1, read as the reverse complement.
GACCGTTCCCGAAGGAAAGTTTGAACGAATACGAAGTGCAACAGTTAAGTATGGAACGGATCCTCAAGGCGCAGGACGAAGAAGAATGGATTATGAACCTGAAGACCTACCTGCGTGGTGAACTGTCCAAGTTGACGAACGATCAAGCGAAAGAGTGCATCAAGATCGCGGATAGCCATGAAGTGGATGATAATGGAATATTGTATTACTGCCGCGATGCCGACCAAGGCAGTGCAGACCGGGGCCGATTGGCGAAATTAGTGATCCCCGAGTTGCTGCAGCCGGATGTCCTTCATCACTATCACGTGAGTCTAGAAGGGGGACATCAGGGCATAGGCAGGACCTATCACAAGATCAGGTCCCACTTCCACTGGAGAAGTCTTTTCCGCAGTGTGCAGAAATATGTGGGTTGTTGCACAGATTGCGAGACCGGAAAGGGTAGACCGGTAATCAAGGGGCGATCGCCCGGAAATATCGAAGCCACCTACCCTTTCCAGGTCATAGCGATGGACCACATACCGTCACTGCTTAAATCGACATATGGCAATACTGAGTTGTTGATCTGGGTAGACCTGTTCACCGGTCTGGTTATTGCGAAGGCAAGTGCGTCCCGGTCTGCCGATCAGATAGCCAAAAGTTACGAAGAATGCGTGTTCCGAAGGTGCGGCACCAGCGAGGTCATCAGACACGACCGAGAACCCGGTTTCATGGCCGAGGTGTTCCGGTCGTTTAACAATATGCTGGGCCAGAAACAGAGCGCGACGATGGCATATCGTCCGCAAGCGAATGGATCGGCAGAACGTATGGTAAAAACTATTACAAGAGCAATCAAGATGTACGTTGCCGATCCAGACCGGCGCGATTGGGACGAATACGCAGAAAGACTGGTGTTTGCACTCAACTCGTCGACCGATCGGGTCCGAGGAGAAAAGCCTTTTTATCTTGCGTATGGATGGGACCCTCGGTCAACTCTTGAAGCCGCGATACCTATTGGCTGCACTCGGACCCGCGATCGTGATGCTCGACGTTGGCGCATGCAGGTCCAAAAACATTACCAGCATGCAAGAGAAATTGTCAACGAAAAGTTACGTCAAGCTACACAAGACCGGGAAGACCGGAATAACGACCAGGTCCAACCCCACGGTATAGAACCAGGGGCGAGGGTATGGTTGTACCTAGACCGAGTGTAGGAGGGCTATGCGAAGAATCTGGCTCACATGTGGCACGGTCCTTTTCGTGTTGCCGAGCTGATTGGTGAACACTCTGCCCGTCTAGTAACAACCGGCACGGACTACAAGGTCTTCCCGATCGTACATGTGTCCAAGTTGAAGCTGGTCCGAAAATTTCCTGATCGTCCCAAAATGCCCTGTCTAGTAGACGAGGCATAACGGTTTGATTTCGATGAAGCATTACTGCCGGAGGAAAGTTGGGAACGACCGCTGGAGAAGGACGAATTTGAAGTGGAAAAGGTCTTAGATGTCCGATCGGTCAAGAAGACCAGGTTCGGTCGGACCCACCGAGAATATCTGGTCCGATGGAAGGACCATGATGAAACAACTTGGATCGATGAGTCCGACCTAAACTGTGGAGCACTACTACGAGAATTCGAGCGGGACCGAGTCAGTCGGAACCGTTTCGCAGTGATGCAGACCCATGAAGACCAAGACCAAGACATGCAGTAGCATCGGTCTTCCCGACCGATGTGAAGAGGTGGAAGGTCTTGTGTCTTGTGTATTGTGTATTGTGAATATGTGACGAATTGGAATAGTGGAGTGACGAACGTGGATTGTTTTTTCGCAATGTAAGTGGAACGGTTGGTGATAACGTGTCTAGTGCAACGCTGGAGAAAGTGGTGGAATTAGCTCAAGTGATTTGATGACCGAACATGTGAAAAAGAACGATGATATATATTAAGTGTTATCTGGTCGACTACTTACGACCTCACTCTCCATCACCCCACAGACGGCCGACGGTCAACGACGGATGCTTTTCAACTTGGTCCTGGTACTGGTTACGCCAAGGTTCTTGTTGGTCTAGTTGGACCAAAGCATCCTTGAGGTCCAAGACCGGTGTAGTGCACCCAAGACCGGGGTACCATACGAGAGAAAGACCGGGCCAGGAGCTGCTTGGTCAGGGTGGACCGTCGTAAACAACCGATCTGCCCTGGCGACCACGGCAAAGTATCCTCACGCGTTCGTGGCGGAAGGGAAGAACTGTCGATTGCCAATTTGGCCAACAAAGCATCTTTGTGGAGATTGGACGTCCCAGGCAAGACCGTAGGTGTTGACTTTGTCGACGCATGAGGTGGTGGAACGCCACCATGCGGGCCGGTCTTCTTGGTATGCTCCGAAGTCGATGCAACTTGAACAAAACTTTCATGTGGACTTGTTCGCGACTTGGTTGGGATGGGGACAGCAAACTCCGAATCACCGGAGTCTTCGCCGGAGTCATCCCAGGACGAGACCTCTGAATACTTGGCACGTTCAGCACCGGCGGTCGAGGGCGCTTGATTTTTTTTGGAGATGTTACTGTCGTCATCCTCTTCCAAGCTTGGGCTCACGAGGGGCGCCTGTATCTTGGCTCGCCTACGAGGCACCGCACGCTTCCCTTCGAGTTCAGGGTCGCGCGCTGTGCCCCGCGCCCTCGAGGGACGCGGCGCGTCCGCGCGCTTCTTAGACTTTTGACGAATTTTGGGCTGGGGAATTTCGGCCAATGAACGGCCTTGGTCTTGGTCCCGGTGTAGGTCCACCAAGGCGGCCGACGCAGACCGGTCTACTCTGGAGGCAGCAACCGGATGCCGACGAGGACGCAACAGGTCAACCAAGCGCTGATGGCATTCTTTTAATACCGCCTGACGACCGTTCGCTGCCTGCGTCCAATCGTTCGACTTGCGTTCACAAGACTGGACCTCCTCGGTCTGGTCTTGAATCGAAATTCGGAGCTCAGTGAGACGCCTCTCGAGGTCGTCGCTTTGAATTCTCAACGTGGTCTGGTCAAGCAGGTCTTCTGCTTGCTGCTGTTGGACCAGCACAAGCTGCTCCCGAAGATGAAGCTGATGAGCCTCCAAGCGGGTCATCCTATTGCGCGCGTTTATTAGTCCGGTCAAAATCTGACGCAGCTGGAGGGCATGCGTGTTCGACTGCCGATCGGCGGCAATCAGGGCATTGATCGCCTTGCTGATACCAGGAGGTATACGGGCTGGAGGTATACGGGATGAAGACAAACGAAGGTTAGAACATGTCCAAGGTGAAGACCGGACATGCATGCTTACGTTGTGTCGCCTGTTGAGCAATCTGCTCCTGGAGACGTGCGATATCTTCAAGTGCGTCTTGCAACTGCGCGTCGGTCCCGGTCTGATGCCCTGCCGATGTCTGAGGTGAAGTAGAACGATGGGGGCTGCCAGACCGGACCTACCGGACGGGCGAAGTGACATGCGATTACGTGGTATGCGAGGTGCCTACAAGAACGGTCGTTAAGGAAATACAAGAAGGTCAAGTCCAGCAGTGCAAGTACCTGGAACGGATGAAGAAGATGGTTGCTCCATGTCGGAAAAGTCTGAATGACCAAGGTTCAACTGAATTTGATGGACGAGGTCAGACCGTTGTCGTTGTGCGACACGGTCTGACTCAGGGGCGGCTGTGGAGAAGCGTGCCCAAAATTTGGCACACTTCTGTTCAATTTTTGTCAAGGCATTTGGTCTAATTTCGGATTGGTTTAAACAAGGGGGGCTTTTCGGCCTATCAGACTCAAGAAGTGTCAAGAACGCAAGTTTTGGTGAGTCACCCGACTTTGGGTATTTTACATATTTTTGTGGGGGTACATTTAGGGACTATAGGGTAGTAGTATTTTAGTTGTGGTTTTACCTTTTGGGACAGAGGTTATACCTTTAAGTAAGGAAATCTTTTAGCTTTCGGATAAGTGCCTGAAACCTCTTCTGGGCTTGGTTTACACCACAGCTAGGGGTCGCCGTTCTTCCCTTTTCGTACACTAGTCGCCTCCACCTGCCGCGGAGTGTTTGGGGGCAGAGGGTCGAAGTATCCCCTCTCGCCCATTATACCCGGTCTGGACGCGCCGCACGCGCACTTTGGCCCACCGGAAGTCCCTCGACGGGAGTACGATTTGGCGATCTCAACACCTCAACTCAAGTACGTTCGGAACGTGCTATTCACTGGATTGGTATTGGCGTGGAGATATCGTTTGTGGAGTTTCACGAGCATATTGGGTCTTTACGCGGACATATTGGCTTGTTTTAATATTGGTTGGAAACTAGACCGGTTTTGGTCTTATTTCGTATTGTTCAGGGGCTAGACCGGAACGGTCGGTCTACCCTCTATTAGTTCGTATTGGTCAGGTCTTGATCGTTTGGACGATCGACCTATTGGAAGTTATCTCTTGGAAGTGTTTTTGGTCTGTTTGTGTCTGGGGTGAAGAGTTCCGCCCCAGAGATACCTACCCAGATCGGTCTTCTATATTCAAGACCGGTTCGATCCAATCTGCGATCCCGATCCACCGAGTGTGTAACTAGCCCATTCCATCGGGTACACAAGGTGAGATGGACACTAAACAATCGGACCAAGTGGGTTCTGATGACGACCGGTCGTCTGCTTGCAGCGGACGATCGGACCAGATCTCGAGTGGTGTTCCGCGGAGTACCCCCTCCGAAAGTTGGAAGGCTGGGCGCGATGGTGGTAGTCAGGTTATCGATGCTAATGTTTTCGATTTCGAACTTGACTCCACCACATCAAGTTGTTGGAGTTCGGAGTACACGTGTGGAAGTTTGAGGACGCGCGGAATACCTGTGAAGGCCGAGCATGGCAATCCGATTTTGGATGGAATTATAATGGGATTTTCAATTGGATGGTTTTTTGGCCAATCACGTGATATGTTCTCGTCCACGACATACTCGTCCACG
>CM047588.1:14663121-14708027 GCA_026184515.1 Peronosclerospora sorghi | reverse complement strand
ACGACAGACCTGGAATAGTGTACAGATATATGTTCGCACCTGATTGGATGGGTTTTGACCAATCACGTGATATGTGCTCGTCCACGACATAATCGTTTACGACATGACTGTTCACGACAATAAATCCCAGAGTGTGATTGGATTACAAGGAGAGTACTACAGATAAATCACGGTGTTTGACTCGACAAAGTGCCGAGGACTCGCTTATGACAGGAGCATTCACAACAGTCAACGTCACGGATTTGGTAAACCAGACGAATAGTATGAGCTCATATTATACCAGCGCAGGGCTAACTCGGTGACACATTAGTCTCAGAGGAGTTAACTTTTGGAGAGCCATCAAGCGATTCAATTGGAACGATATAAGATGGATAACGTGGATATGGTACACACATTGTTGAGTCTGAAAGCGTCAGGAGGTTCACCAGTGGAGTAGAACACAACGAGGAAAAGGCCGACATCTCAAGAGCTGCCTCTCATAGTATGTCCGCACTACAACCTATGACTGAGCAAGACTATGCACATATATATTACCCTCCCGCATGGACCAACCGTGAGAAGGAAGAGTCGTTACGTATACAATGTGGGAATAAGGATCAGACGAAGTCAGTTTCCGAGATAATTAACTCATATAATCAGCGATGTCAAGTAAACGGATGGACCAAGAGAACCGAAGCTAGTGTTGAGATTATGCTAAGGCGATTGGGATCCAAACGAAACGAGATAATGAGTGGACTGAAGAAGAGGTGAAGTGGTTAACAAGTCTAGTGGAACAGAAGAACACGGCCAATCACATAGCTGAGCTATATCCGGTACAGTTCCCGCAAGCTAAGAAGATGCGCACCAAGGTATCTATAAGAAATATGATACAAGCCTTGCGCCAGGAGAATGTGGGCAAAGCCCAGATAATATCGAATGGGGATAATGACCGAAGTGAATGCAGAAAAGGTGGTAGGAGGTGGACCCCACAAGAGGATCTCATAATGAAAGAAGCTATCGAATGTGGAGAAATGGGTGTGAAACTAATTGCGAAGAAGCTACATGATACATTAAACACAGGCGTAGTTAAGTATACGCCGAGATCGTATGGCGGGATCAGGCAGAGACTCCGTCGATTAAAATGTAGTGTACAGAATGCCGATCATGCCGTTATAAGATCAGGTTCACAGTCGGAACAGGAGGTTTTTACGAACGTCGAGGAAGGTCAAGGTATTATAGATCATAAGATACCAGAGATCCCGAATCCATCATCAGGAGAAGAAGGAGAGTCAGAAAGTGCGCAAGATGTTGTGTTGACTCAACTTGAATTACAGAAGATGGGTGCTGAAGATGTCAATATGTGTAAAGATGTGGAGCTTGCAGGCACAGTGAAAGAAGTAAAAGAAACAACTCCAGTGAAATCGCCGAACAGCAGGAAATGGTGGACGAAAACACATCAGCACTGAGTGAGAGACAAATTGAAAGCACCTTAAACGATGATGGAGAATCAAAGCGAGACAAATCCACGAACATAGATCTTATAGAGTCGACGGAAGGTCCAAATGCAAGTCTTAGTGGAGATGATGCGGAAGAGACCGAGACCAAAGAGGATGAGCTGCCGTATAGACGAGATTTCGGTGTGCCAGAAGAGGAGAACAAGTGCGCCTCGGAAGGCATAGACTTTCCTACAAACACTGTGCACACCTATGAGGAGATGTGTAGATAAACTCCGCACAATCTTATTCCGACGTCATCAGAAGTGGAAGGGGAATCAGACACGGTGGAAGAGTTGGTGTTGAATCAACGTGAACTACAAAGAATGTCAGCTGAGGATATCAATGTATGCGAAACTGTGGAGATCGGAGAAGGTACATTGCAAGAAATAGAAAAGACAAACTCCGGTGAAACCTGCAAAGGTCAGAGGTCGGGGGATGATAAAATAGTGGTACCAGTGCGAAACGAAGAACAATGTGACAACACTCTAACCGATGATGGAGAGTCAAAACGAATCATCCCCACAGCCATAGATTTAAAAGAGTCGACGGAAGACTCAAATTCAAGTCTTTGTGAAGGTAATGAAGAAAAACCAGTAAATACCGGAGATGAGTTACCATATAGACAATACCTCAGCGGACCAGAAGAGGCGAGTAATTGCGTTTCCGAAGAGATAACTCCCACTAAAAGCACAGTGCCGGACTATGATGAGGTGTGTGGAGAGGTGCTGAACAACCTTACTCCGATGACTGATACAAATACAGAAGCGTTCAAGACTGTTATGCAGAGGAAAGAAGAATATCGAAGTTATACGTTTAAGGAAGGGCTACTCACAGCAGAGTGTCGAGAGTTGGCGTGGCGTAGTATATGTAAGCAAGGATCAACGGCAGGGCAAGTAATAACGCATATGTCGGATATGGAAAGGAATTGGTGCCAGGAGGTCGAAAAAAGCACTATCAGCCCGGGAACTATCATTAGTGAGAGACGATCAATGGAGTTACACAAAGAAATTGGTATGAGACGACCAATCAAATCGATCTCCCCAGAGGATGTAAGAAACGTATTGTTTGCTGTCACGTTATTACTACGAGATTTAGCGTCTCTAGTGGTTTTCCTACGCGAATGTTGGGGTGGTGGTTATGGACCTTGCAGGGATGACTTGTGTAGTCTAAAATATGATGTGACAATACCATAATTTCAATACCAAGGAAGTTGCAGACATTGGTTATATGCAAAATATCGGGAGGTGTATGTGGACGATTTCATATCAGTAAGTGATTACCTCCTTACTATGTGTCTAGTGACACATCTAGATGCATATTGGGCCAATAACCCTGAGCAATACGACTGGATAACGGATGATGTTGATGCAACCATCAAGCTTCAGGTGTTATCATACGGCATTGGGCAATGTTTAGCCAAACGATGGAATACTTACACCAATGATAATGGCACAACTCATTTCATGCCATTAATGAGAGGGGTAATGTACCTGCACGTAGCCGGAAATGATATACATGAACATGTAAATACGAGTACAGAATATTTACAACGATGGGATTATGGACAGATATGCGTTCCAAAAGGAAGAAACCTGGAATTTTTAGGTTGGGGGATAATATGTTCTGTAGGATTCAGACATATCATTCTAACCACAGCCCCAGGAGGACGTATCCACAAGAACATACATAAGTTACGATGGATACCCAAGGCCAACATTATGAACTACGTCCGAAGATTCGGAGTGATAGATAAGCTGACCAGAGATTCACCGACAGAGATTTTGAAACTAATAATTCGACGGGAAACTGTTCAATCGTTGAGGAGTTCATCAGTAATGGCTGATGCAGAGCAAACACCAGTATACAAGACAATTCAGCGCATCTTGGACAGGGATCAAATGGAAGTGATCCGTGCAGCAATAGAGACGAAAGGGATAGTGTTGGCTCGTGGCCCTTATGGATGTGGGAAGACATCCACAATTACTGCTGTTGTACTGTCTTTATTGGCAATTTTCCCTTCATATCGGATTGCCATCGTGTCCGAAACCAATGCAGCTATTAATGAAGATCTGAAAAGGTGGATGGATTCAAAGCAGTTGGACGATCGAGATATAGTTCGGCTGGGAGAAATAAAGGGCACTATGTTAGCGCCAGATGCTGAGAAGTATCGACGAAGGTTCCTTTCGGATATATTACGACGAGAGCGACAATCATTGGAAGGATATGTGAATCGGAAAGAGATAGCTCCCAGATTTAAGTTAAAAGAGAGAGACACATTAGATGGGGCACGTGTGATTGTTGCTACTTTGGCTCAATTGGGGCGACCAGATCTCTCGAACTTGCTCTATGACGTGATTATCAATGATGAGGGTGCACAAACAGCAGAAGTGGCATTATTGCAAGCTATTAGACCGTGGATAAAAGTGATTATCTCGGTGGGAGATCAGTACCAGCTGTTTGCATACTCTCCTATGGATGAAAGAATAAAGCATCAATTCCGTGATGGAGTACGTCGTCATAAGATTACGTGGTGGTTGATACATTCCATGGAACATTATCGAGCAATGAGGAAGATATCACCTGCATTCCCTGGAGTTACTATGACAGCAGAATTTAGGAGCCATCCTATGATCACGAGATTGTTGCAAACATTTTACCCATACACTATTCGAGATCGAGCCTATAAGTCACAAGATTATTTGGCCCCAATGTACCCGAAGCATATGGAAACACTTAATTGGGCAAAGCCGGATGACCGCTACCCTTCTCGGGTGAAGAAAATTTTGGGGAGACAGCGTGTCGTGTGGATTAGCTCTCAAGAATGGGTTGAAGAACGCGAGAGCACCATGTATAAGCATAGAAACGTTATTGAATTGGCAATAGTGGTGCATGTATTGGACGAAGTATGGTTGGTTTTACGGGCTGAGGCACGAAGATTGGGTACAGTTACAAAAGTCAGTTTTGGTAATTTCCCCATATCAAGACCAAGTCTCGGCTATGAGGAGAGAGTTGCGATATTTAAATGGAGTGTACGAAGACCATCTAGATATCGAAGTAGCTACTACCGACTCTAGTCAAGGCCGAGAAGCAGAGATTACTATTGTTACCATGGTGCGTTCGCATACTATCGGATTTATAAAATGAAACCCCTCGAGATCGTTGGTATCACTCAGCAGATCACGTGATTACCTATTCGTTGTGGCTAAGCGATATGTATTCGAGCAAGATGTTGATTGTGATCGGATGATGGAAGTGTGTAAAAGATATGATGTTCCTTGTTTTGTGTCCACTATGACGAACATTGAAGCGCGTCAATATTTGAAGTGGAGTTAATGAAATGGTGGTACAGATAGGCGATATAAATGGGTTTCTTGCTTTTTCTCGCTGAATCTGAAGCTGCGCAAGGGGCGGTTGTGGTGAAGTGACTGGAATTTACGGTTGATTGTATACGAAAAGTATGCATAAAGAGTATACGGTGTTTTTAGCCGATCATGAAGTGAGTTTTTCGGTATCGAAGCCAGTGCTGAAGTAACCAAGAAGTAACAAGGTGAACAGATACTGGAGGTAGATATAGGATTTCTTAATACTTTTAATATAATCAAATCTCCCCGCTTACGAGCAGTCGACTTAACAACCAAAGAAACCTTTTCAAACCTATACAAAAACTAAGTACAACCTGAGGACACCTTTAAGTGAACGCGTGTTACAGCGTGATAAAGAGCCTCTGCGGTTACCTAAGTTAAGGGGCGGCCTGATTGTTACCAGGAAGTGTCCATTTTCAGTAACTTTATATTAGGGTTCGGACGTAAGTACCAAGAACCTTGGTAGTTTAAGCAAGAGAAGTGTATTGTATCGCTTCCTTGTGTTGTTTTTGAGTGAAAACCTCGAAAATTTAAGTTCCTTCACGACACAATCTAACACCTGTGTTGGTCGAGGACAACATCCTCTGCAAAGGATGAATCAGGACGATTGGGAGAGGCTAACCCTCGTCCAGCAGGAACCCTTTTACAGGCTGTTATCCATACTGGGTGACGAAGGCATGCAGCTCCTAGTGGAGCAGGGACTTGAGGCCGTAAAGGCGAGAGTCAATGCCCTCATCGCCCATGAGGCGAGTTGTAGTGGAAGTAATTCCACGTCCACGGGGGTGCACTCCTCGCTGTCCTTTAATATAAAGGAATTCACCGGTGAAAAGGGTGATAACCTTTATTTGTGGCTTCAAGAGGTCGAAACGGGCTTCGCCACAGCGAATGTGATCGCAGATCACTTGCAAGTTGGACTTGCACTGACCCATCTTACGGGTAAAGTCCGTGCATGGGCGTTTACGTGCTCGGATTCGGTCATGGACGTGTTCCCGACCTGGGGAGTTCTTAAGCAAAAGCTTATGGACATGTATACCACGACTGATCTGGTTGTACGGAATCATCTGGCGTTTTTGAGGTTCTGTCAGGGCACTAAGGATATGGAGACATATATCCAAGAACTTAAGACCCTGTTGGAAGAGATGTACGCGAAAGCGTATTCGGACGATGTGTCCATTTCCGTGTTTATGGGAGGCCTGAGAGAAGGAACAGCACGTTCGGAGCTCTTCCGATGCCGACCCCAATCCCTGGGGGATGCGTTTAAGATGGCGTTTGACGCCGAGAGGAACTTTTGTTCCTCTAAGGTGGGTCCCGAACCCATGGACCTGAGTCAGGTCGAAGCGGAAGAGAAAGCTTCCGCTAAGAGTCACGCTGACTGTGCTTCGATGGGTTCTGAAGCGGAGCTCCTGTCCATGCTGCAACGGAATGGACCGCTGATATGCTTCCTGTGTGGAAGCACTGATCATCTGCGGAACAGATGTCCGAGAAACCCAGAGCGAGACTCTCGCTTTAAGGGGCCGAAGGTAGGTAAAAAGCCCTCGCCCAAGCCTTGAGGAAACGACGGCTTCCAGTAGGTGCGGGGCGCCCTACTGGGGGACCCCTCAGTGCTGGTAATCCCCAGGGTAGGGGACGACAGCACAAAGCCCCGAGGGAAACGGTGCTTTCTAGCACTGAGTTGGTGTACCAGACAGGTTTGCTGGTTGTCCTTGCGGACATGAATAGTTTTGATAAGCCTTGGAGAGTCTTGATAGACTCTGGAGCGTCTGACAATTATGTCAGACGAGATTCTGTTGAGAAGAGTCGGCTGTATGCCAAGGCCCTAGAGGCACGTTCTCGTGACGTTGTCACGGTCCGTCTAGCGACGGGCGTACAGGTTTCTGTACCCAAGGTCTCGATTGACCTTAAGCTGAAGTTTGCAGACTTCGACAGCTTCGAACGTTGCCTAGTCCTGGATTTGGACTCGAGGTATGACCTCATTCTGGGCATGAAGTGGCTGGAACGCCACGAGCCATGGATAGACTGGAAGTCAAAGTCCATTGGCTCAACGCACCCGCGGTCGGTTGAAGCATTGGCGAGTCATGAACCCACCTTTGCTCGATCGCAAAAGCGATTCTGGCGAGAGATTGGGATGTCTGAGATGATCAGTCCCAATGAGATCAAGGAAGTGTTCCTTGACGAGGGGGATTCGGAGGTTAATCCCCACTCCGTTATAGGCGAGACTGGTGAGTCGCCAGTGGTAGAGGTGGATTCCTCTGAGGTAACTCCAGTGGTAGGGGTAGAGACCCCTGTGGTTAAGCGCGAGGCGATTCCAAGCAAAGAGACCCGTAGTTCGTCTCTTTTGCACGTCGGAAATGATTCCGACCACGCCGTTATAGGCGAGACTGGTGGGTCGCCATTTAAAGAGGTGGATTCCTCTGAGACGACCACAGTGGTAGGGGTAGAGACCCCTGTGGTTAAGCGCGAGGCGCTTCCAAGCGAAGCGACCCGAAGTTTGTCTCTTCGCACGTCGGAAATGATTCCGACTACGCCGATATAGGTGAGACCGGCGAGTCACCGGTGGTATAGGTAGAGACCTCTGTGGATAGGCGCGTGGCGCTTCCAATAGATGGGGCAATTGACTCCCCCCACATGGGTGTCGGGATGAGTCCCCAGGCCAGTAGTCAGCAGTTCTACAGAAGGCTGAATAGTGTGACAGGTGTTGTCACAGAAGGCGTAAGCCTTGAACGGTTGCCTGGGGTAGGCGAACTGTTGTCGTTGGAGGAGATGTCCTTCAACGAATTTGAGACTGCTTTGAAAGCTGATGAAATTGACGAGGTTGTCGTATACGTCCGGAAGAGGAGTTGAGCTCCTCATCCACGATGGACGAGTCAGTTTTGGTGCAAACCAAACAGTCATTGAATGTCCGAAGCGGCCTCAAGATCCTTGCGGATCCTGAGGACCCTTACCATTCCTTAATTAAGGCATTCGGAGATGTCATTAGCGACAACCCACCGATGGGGTTACCCCGGATCGGGGAGTCCGACATAAGATTGAATTGGTTCCTGGGACCAAATACTGCGTCACTAGGCAGTGGCCTCTCCCCAAGGAGCAATGCAACGTCATCGACGCATTCTGCAAGGGGAAAGAAGAGGAAGGGATGGTACGGGAGAGTAAGTCTCCCCACTCATCTTCCACTTTTTGTGTTCGTAAACCGAACGGAAAGTGGCGCATTGTGCATGCGTACAACAAGCTGAATGCAGCTAGTGTACCCATGCAGACTCCGATTCCTCGGAAGGATGTCCTCCAGAACAATATGGCGGTCTGTACTGTGTACAGTGCCTTAGATCTGGTGGACGGGTATTATCAGGTGCTCATGCGAGCATCAGATATTCCGCTTACAGCGGTCAGCACGCCTAGTGGAATGCTGTGGGAGTGGCTTGTTATGCCACAGGGGCTTTCGAATGCTCCAGCGACTTTCAATCGCTTGGTGACTCAACTCTTCCGCCCTCATAGGAAGTACGCTCAGACGTACTTCGACGATATATTCGTTCGTAGTCGTGCGGAAGGCGACTCGTCTGATGTTCAGACGCACCTTATACACCTTCGATCTGTGCTCGAATGTATGCGAGAGCATAAGTTATATGCGAACGCATCCAAATGTATATTTGGTGCTGAGGAAATTCCTTTCCTCGGATCATTCATCGGTAAGGATGGAGTGCGGGCGGATCGGCGAAGGTGAAAGCCATTGTGGAGTGGCATTCATCTGTAAATCTTAGATATTTACGGAAGTGGCTTGGATTAGCCAATTATCTCCACAGTACAGCGAGAACTACGCTGAAATGGCGAAGCCATTAACCGACCTTCTTAAGAAGGACGTGGATTGGTGTTGGGAAACCAAAAACCAAAACGCTTTTGAAGCGGTTAAGGGGGTCTTGTTAAAAGCCCCCGTTCTCCCTCTCCCAGACTCTGGGAAACCATTTAGTCTCGTCTGCGACGCCTCCGATTTCGCAATCGGATGTGCTTTTTTACAAGCAGACGATGCAGGAAGGGAACGCGTGATCGCGTTTGAGTCGAGGCAGCTTAAAGCTTCGGAACGGAATTATCCCGTTCATGAAAAGGAGCTACTTGCAATGAAGTATGCTCTAGTCAAATGCAGGATTCACCTACTCGGCTCAAAGCCGTTCGTGGTTTATACTGACCACGCGTCCTTACGGACAGCGACAAAGTCGCCTCATCTCTCGCAACGGATGGCCCGTTGGCTCTCCTTCTTTGCGGAGTATAACTTTGAGGTTAGGTATAAGCCTGGCAAACAGAATGTGCTTGCAGACGCGTTGTCACGTCGTCCCGATTACGAGCTCGCTCACGCTACATTCATCACCCCGTCTGTGGTGGATCTCATACGCCAGGCGTATGGAAAAACCCACAATGTACGGCGCTTATCAGCGCTTTGGGTGACAAGGGACTTGGCTCGTCTGAGCCTACCCTGTCATGTCGAGCTAGAGCTCGGTTACACCGTTACAGGTACTGTGACGGTTTGCTATATTATAGCACGATCCGGAGGACACTCCGAGGGTGGTTGTTCTTCATGATGAGGAACTGAAGTATAGAGTCCTCTTTGATGCACATGACGCTTCTACCGGGGGTCATTTAGGTCGGGATAATACCTACAGAGCTTTAAGCGCTTTGTATTGGTGGCCCAACATGTATAAGTGGGTCGGTGCGTATATACGCACCTGTGAGACGTGTCAGAGGGTTAAACCCTCCGCAGATTCGGCGGCGCCTTTGGCGAGATTATCCGTTCGTACGAAGTGTTGGAAATCCATCATCATGGATCTTCTCTTCGGTTTTACGAAGGATAAGACCGGTAACACCGGCATTTTGGTTTTGGTAGACTGTTTGAGCAAGACGGCGCACCTGGCGGCGGTACCAGAGTCCATTGATGGACAAAGAACAGCGAAAGTGTTCCTAGACCGTGTCTCTCGACTGCATGGTCTAGCTGATTCCCTTTTATCGGATAGGGATCCCCGTTTTACGGGACATTTTTGGGAGGCGCTGTTTAAGGTGCTGGAGACCAAGCTCCTCATGTCCACTGCGGTTCATCCGCAGACGGACGGACAAACGGAACGCGTTAATCGCGTAGTGGAGGACATTCTCCAGAGTTTATGTCCGGATTCTCCAAAGAGTTGGAGTGAGATGCTTCATATGGCCGAATTTGCTATAAACAATTCGGTCCATGCATCTACGGGGTTTACCCCGTTTTACGTGAACGGATTAGCGAATCCAAGGGTTCCGTTGACGCCACGTGTGTGTGGCCCAGGGATTGAGGGGGGGAGGATTCCCCGATGTCAGCCCTGTATCTGTGCGAAATCACATCTGTAGCAGGTGCGTACACGCACGGTGCGGCTAGCGCAGAGAGGAAGACTTTCCTTAAGCGGTGATACGACCTTATATAAGGGCATAATAAGAGATTGCTCTCTTACTCGGGGCCAAGATTCCCTTAGTTTACAGTTAGTAAACACTAACGCCTTGTTACAAGGCTTCCCTTAGAAAGGGGGTAGCTAAGGGAGGTGCTCTCTTTTGCTACAACACTTACTGCGCGCGCGACGGTTCGCGGTCGTGCGCCTAGAAGTATTAGATTATTTTGTAAACTGATTTATATTTAATTCGTAATTAGCCTAAATTAATAAAGTAATGTAAACTATATGTAATACTAAGTAGAACTTACTCAAGGCGAAGTGGATACCTTGATTACCATGTCCGCGAAGTTGCAGGAGGTGATCGCCGAGAACGCATCTCCGGGCCCAGATCGCCCAACCACAACGCGAGGTAAACTGATCGGTCTGTTTTTCGTCTTGGATCTGCTCTAACCTTCCTTCCCGTGCAGATCGGCTGCCCACCGACATCGCCAAAGCGTTTGACGCTTTACTCGGAGCTGATCGTACCTAGCCGAAATGTAATGTACACCACCTGTGTACCAACACGTAGCAGGCTGCCACGACTTCACTAAGGTCTCTCGCCCTGATTGGTTAAAACAACCAATAGGTCCAAACCTTTCGGACCGGTCAATATTTGACCCCAACCATTGTGTATTTACGTACACGAACGTAACAAAATGTAACCCCGTTAAATCCTCCCCATCAATACTATTGCCACGCAATAATCAATTATAGTTGGAGAACTCAAACTGCCAGAACTCTGTCCTACCATGAGCACCTTTACGGGTGCTGAAGATTCTCCCCGAGAAGGGGACTACAACTATTCTGACTCCGGTATTTCGGAGGAGGAGGCCCTAGGGGATATGTCCCCTAAAGACGACCGCTCCGACAACGCCGAACGGCGATATCGACAGCCTAATCCGTTCTCCACACGTGGGGAAAATGCGCTAACTCGTGCGCCACACCTTTGAACTTCGGATGATGCAACCGGGTCGCCGAAGGCGACCATCACCAATGAGCTGGACGCAGCTCAGGAAGCCCAACTTGCCGTACAGTCACGGAGGGGTTCTCGTGACCCCCAAAAGAAGACTAAAAACGAGGTAAAGAGGGGTTTAGACTCCCATATCCCTGCCCCTGCGGCTGTACAGCCGCATGAAGTCGCACGCCGGAAACAACTCCGGGAAAAACTGCTCACGCCGAAGCAGTTCACTGTCACCTCGTACCGAGCGCGCCTCGGGAAACAGGCACAGGGTGACGTTGTTGAGAGCCTCCGCGAGGTTCCCTTCATTCTCCTACAAGGAGAAGATGTCGAGGAGGCAGAGCGGAAATTCCGCGCTTGGGCGGAATGGGAGAAATGTCTCCCTAACTTTTTAGAGCTGTACAACAGCTATTCCGATCATGACGTTCGGATAGAGAGGGCATTGCGCTTGGCGTTTGCCATAGCCAAAGCGCTGGGGGATTTACCTGCCCCTTATTGCACGCGCAAAGCTAGCGCCCGTTCCCTCGAAGTGGTACCGGAGAGCAATGCAAACTCTGCATCTGCCTCCGGCGAACTCCCAACAACTGGGGGTGGAGGGGATTCTCCCGCCGCTTTGGTCGTCGACTCGCAGCGGGATTCTCCCGATCGAAAGCTTCAACGACGTCACGACAATCCTGCCGTAGGGGAGTCTCTGTAGACAGTGCGTACACGCACGGTGAGGCTAGCGCACAGAGGAAGACTTTCCTTTAAACGGCGTTCGCCGCTACTTAGCCGATACGCCCTTATAAAAGGTCTTAGTAAGAGAGAGCTCTCTTACTCGGGGCCAAGATTCCCACTTTGGTTTACTATTAGCTTTAGCTAATGCCTTAACACAAGGCTCCCTTACCAAGGGTGTAGCTAAAGGGAGGACTCCCTTTACACTACTGCACTCACTACGCGCGCGACCGGTCGAGGTCGAGCGTCCTGTAGTCTTTGAGTGAAAAGTAAACTGAATGTATATTTAATATGTATTAGCCTAAAATTAATTTAAACTAATGTAAAATATGTAATACTAAGTAGAACTTACCAAATTCGTACCTAGCTAAAATGTAGTGTACACCACCTGTGTACCAACACGTGGATGGCTGACACGCCACCCCCAAGGGATCCTGCCCTGATTGGTTAAATAACCAATGGTCCAAAACCTTTCGAACCGGTCAATACTGACCCCAACCGACGTGTACTCACGTACACCACCTACTAAATGTGACCCGAATGTAACCCTGTTACATCCTCCCCCATCAATACTATTGCTTACGCAATAAATCAATTTTAGTTGGAGAACTCCAACTGCCAGACTCTGGCTAACCATGAGCATCATTAGTGGTGCTATGGAGTCTCCTCAAGAAGAGGAGGTAGACTATTCCGATTACTCGGAGGTGGATGCACTTGGGGATATCTCCCCAACGGCTGACTGCTACGACAGAGCCGAACGGCGGTGTCGGCAGCCTAATCTGTTCCCCACACGTGGGGAAAATGCACTAACTAGTGCGCCACCCCTGCCAATGTCGGATGATACATCCGGATCGCCGAAGGCGATCATCACCAATGAGATGGACGCAGGTAATGAAAGCCAACTTGCCGCACAGGCCCTAAGGGCTGCGTTACGCGGCCCCAAACGCCTGCCGCGGGTGGCGCATAATTTAGACGGTCCTCGTGACCTTCCAAAGTGGGCTAGGCGTATGGTAAGGAATGGTTTAGCCTCCTATACCCCTGCCCCCGCGGATGAACAGCCGTATCAATGCGAACGCCGGGAGAAACTCCGGCAACAACTGCTTACGCAAAATCAGTTCACTAGCGTCTCATACCGAGAACGCCTCGACAGGCAGGCACAGGGTGCCCCTGTTGAGAACCTCCGCGAGGTTTCTATCGTTCTTTCTCCGGGAGAAAATGCTGATGATGCAGAGAAGAAGTTCCGCACTTGGGCGGAAGGGGAGAAGCTCCTCCCCAGCTTCAATGAACTGCACAATAGCTATTCCCGTCGTGAAGTTTGGGTGGAGAGGGCGTTGCGCCTGGCATTCGCCAGAGCCAAAGCGATGGATCTATTACGTGCCCCATATCGCACGCGCTACACCAGCGTCCCTGCCCCCACCACGGTGCCAGAGGACAGTGTGAGCGCCACATCTGCCTCCGGCGAACTCCCAATTACTGGGAGTGAAGGGGATTCTCCCGCTCGAAAGCGTCAACAACGTCGCGGGAATCCTGCCGTAGGGGAGTCTCGGATTACCTCGAACTCTGTGAGTGTGGATAACACTTCCACTTCACCAGATACTGGGTTTGACCCCGATGTTGGCGCCGCGCCATCAGACGCTCTACATGATAATGCGGAGTACCCTCCGCATCAAGCATTGGGGGAGGAGGTCGCGCAATTGCGACATGAAATTCGTGAGCGCTGTGATCGACACAGCCGTCACATCTATGAAGTCCTCGAGAGACTTCGCGATGAGTGGGATGCCACCGTACGCTTCGAGAGGCGGCTTGCCTCTCTCTAGACGACCGTTGAGGAGCTTCGTGGTCGCATTTTAACCCTGTCGGTCTTCCTCCTCCCTGCCGTGTCTTACGACTCTTACGGCTATCCGCCTTTCCAACCCCCTCCAGGAGGGGGCCCGAATCTGGGTCCTGGTATGGTTGAAGCATACCCACATAGAAGGTTGGATGCGTGCGCATCACCTTCGGGATGTCCAAGGTATACGATAAGCCCTTTTGGGCTAGTACCTTAAAAGTCCCCACAAACCTGGGGCGCAAATTATTCCGCAACACGTTGTAAACTGCATGTGTAGTAATATTTTTAGCGTTTAATAAAACACTTTCTCCTACTTTGTACACCTTTTCGTTACACCGCCCCTTGTGGTCAGCCTACTCTTTCTGCTTGTCTTGGCATTCCGCCATGGCATCGCAGACGTGTCGTAAGACACTAAGGCGCGTCGATAAGAACTTATCGATGTGCTTTCGCACAGATACAGGGCTAACATCAGGGAATCCCCCCCTCAATCCCTGGGCCACACACACGTGGCGTCAACGGAACCCTTGGATTCACTAATCCGTTCACGTAAAACGGGGTAAACCCCGTAGATGCATGGACCGAATTGTTTATAGCAAATTCGGCCATATGAAGCATCTCACTCCAACTCTTTGGAGAATCCGGACATAAACTCCGGAGAATGTCCTCCACTACGCGATTAACGCGTTCCGTTTGTCCGTCCGTCTGCGGATGAACCGCAGTGGACATGAGGAGCTTGGTCTCCAGCACCTTAAACAGCGCCTCCCAAAACTGTCCCGTAAAACGGGGATCCCTATCCGATAAAAGGGAATCAGCTAGACCATGCAGTCGAGAGACACGGTCTAGGAACACTTTCGCTGTTCTTTGTCCATCAATGGACTCTGGTACCGCCGCCAGGTGCGCCATCTTGCTCAAACAGTCTACCAAAACCAAAATGCCGGTGTTACCGGTCTTATCCTTCGGAAAACCGAAGAGAAGATCCATGATGATGGATTTCCAACACTTCGTACGAACGGATAATCTCGCCAAAGGCGCCGCCGAATCTGCGGAGGGTTTAACCCTCTGACACGTCTCACAGGTGCGAATATACGCACCGTCCCACTTATACATGTTGGGCCACCAATACAAAGCGCTTAGAGCGCTGTAGGTATTATCCCGACCTAAATGACCCCCGGTAGGGGCATCATGTGCCTCAAAGAGGACTCTATACTTCAATTCCTCATCATGAGGAACAACCTCCCTCGGAGTGTCCCCCGGATCGTGCTATAATATAGCAAACCGTCACAGTACCTGTAACGGTGTAACCGAGCTCTAGCTCGACTTGACAGGGTAGGCTCAGACGAGCCAAGTCCCTTGTCACCCAAAGCGCTGATAAGCGCCGTACATTGTGGGTTTTTTCCATACGCCTGGCGTATGAGATCCACCACAGACGGGGTGATGAATGTAGCGTGAGCGAGCTCGTAATCGGGACGACGTGACAACGCGTCTGCAAGCACATTCTGTTTGCCAGGCTTATACCTAACCTCAAAGTTATACTCCGCAAAAAAGGAGAGCCAACGGGCCATCCGTTGCGAGAGATGAGGCGACTTTGTCGCTGTCCGTAAGGACGCGTGGTCAGTATAAACCACGAACGGCTTTGAGCCGAGTAGGTGAATCCTGCATTTGACTAGAGCATACTTCATTGCAAGTAGCTCCTTTTCATGAACGGGATAATTCCGTTCCGAAGCTTTAAGCTGCCTCGACTCAAACGCGATCACGCGTTCCCTTCCTGCATCGTCTGCTTGTAAAAAAGCACATCCGATTGCGAAATCGGAGGCGTCGCAGACGAGACTAAATGGTTTCCCAGAGTCTGGGAGAGGGAGAACGGGGGATTTTAACAAGACCCCCTTAACCGCTTCAAAAGCGTTTTGGTTTTTGGTTTCCCAACACCAATCAACATCCTTCTTAAGAAGGTCGGTTAATGGCTTCGCCATTTCAGCGTAGTTCTCGCTGTACTGTGGAGATAATTGGCTAATCCAAGCCACTTCCGTAAATATCTAAGATTTACAGATGAAGGCCACTCCACAATGGCTTTCACCTTCGCCGATCCGCCCGCACTCCATCCTTACCGATGAATGATCCGAGGAAAGGAATTTCCTCAGCACCAAATATACATTTGGATGCGTTCGCATATAACTTATGCTCTCGCATACATTCGAGCACAGATCGAAGGTGTATAAGGTGCGTCTGAACATCAGACGAGTCGCCTTCCGCACGACTACGAACTAATATATCGTCGAAGTACGTCTGAGCGTACTTCCTATGAGGGCGGAAGAGTTGAGTCACCAAGCGATTGAAAGTCGCTGGAGCATTCGAAAGCCCCTGTGGCATAACAAGCCACTCCCACAGCATTCCACTAGGCGTGCTGACCGCTGTAAGCGGAATATCTGATGCTCGCATGAGCACCTGATAATACCCGTCCACCAGATCTAAGGCACTGTACACAGTACAGACCGCCATATTGTTCTGGAGGACATCCTTCCGAGGAATCGGAGTCTGCATGGGTACACTAGCTGCATTCAGCTTGTTGTACGCATGCACAATGCGCCACTTTCCGTTCGGTTTACGAACACAAAAAGTGGAAGATGAGTGGGGAGACTTACTCTCCCGTACCATCCCTTCCTCTTCTTTCCCCTTGCAGAATGCGTCGATGACGTCGCATTGCTCCTTGGGGAGAGGCCACTGCCTAGTGACGCAGTATTTGGTCCCAGGAACCAATTCAATCTCATGTCGGACTCCCCGATCCGGGGTAACCCCATCGGTGGGTTGTCACTAATGACATCTCCGAATGTCTTAATTAAGGAATGGTAAGGGTCCTCAGGATCCGCAAGGATCTTGAGGCCGCTTCGGGCATTCAATGCCTGTTTGGTTTGCACCAAAACTGACTCTTCCATCGTGGATGAGGAGCTCAACTCCTCTTCCGGACGTATACGACAACCTCGTCGATTTCATCAGCTTTCAAAGCAGCTTCAAATTCGTTGAAGGACATCTCCTCCAACGACAACAGTTCGCCTACCCCAGGCAACCGTTCAAGGCTTACGCCTTCTGTGACAACACCTGTCACACTATTCAGCCTTCTGTAGGACTGCTGACTACTGGCCTGGGGACTCATCCCGACACCCATGTGGGGGGAGTCAATTGCCCCATCTATTGGAAGCGCCACGCGCCTATCCACAGAGGTCTCTACCTATACCACCGGTGACTCGCCGGTCTCACCTATATCGGCGTAGTCGGAATCATTTCCGACGTGCGAAGAGACAAACTTTGGGTCTCTTCGCTTGGAAGCGCCTCGCGCTTAACCACAGGGGTCTCTACCCCTACCACTGGAGTCGCCTCAGAGGAATCGACCTCTAACACCGGTGACCCGCCGGTATCACCTAATACGGCGTGGTGGAGATCAATTCCGACGTGCGAAAGAGACGAACTACGGGTCTCTTCGCCAGGAAGCGCCTCGCGCTTAACCACAGGCGTCTCTACCCCTACCACTGGAGTCGCAACATTCTCGCCAAACATGGCGTGGTCGGGAACCCCGACCCGCAGAAGAGACAAACCTTGCGTCTCTTTTCTAGGAAGCGCCTTGCGCTTAACCTCAGAGGAATCCACCTCTACCACTGGCGACTTACCAGTCTCGCCTACATCGGCGTGGGGATTAACCACCGAATCCCCCTCGTCAATGAACACTTCCTGACCTCATTGGGACTGATCATCTCAGACATCCCAATCTCTGGAATCTCTCGCCCGAATCGCTTTTGTGATCGAGCAAAGGTGGGTTCATGACTCTCCAATGCTTCACCCGATCGCGGGTGCGTTGAGCCAATGGACTTAGACTTCCAGTCTATCCATGGCTCGTGGCGTTCCAGCCACTTCATGCCCAGAATGAGGTCATACCTCGAGTCCAAATCCAGGACTAGGCAACGTTCTAAGCTGTCGAAGTCTGTCAACTCCAGTTTAAGGTCAATTGAGACCTTGTGTACAGAAACCTGTACGCCCGTCGCTAGACGGGCCGTGACAACGTCACGAGAACGTGCCTCTAGGGCCTCGGCATACAGCCAGCTCCTCTCAACAGAAGCTCGTCTGACATAATTGTCAGACGCTCCAGAGTCTATCAAGACTCTCCAAGGATTATCAGAGCCTTTCACGTCAACAAGGACCACCAGCAAACCTGGCTGGTACACCAACTCAGTGCTAGAAAGCACCGTTTCCCTCGGGCCTTGTGCTGTCGTCCCCTACCCTGGGGATTACCAGCACTGAGGGATCCCCCAGTAGGGATCCCCGCACCTACTGAGAGCCGTAGTTTCCCGACGGCTTGGGCGAGGGTCTTTTTCCCGCCCTTGGCCCCATATAGCGAGTGTCTCGCTGGTTTTTTTTCGGACACCTGTTCCTCAGGTGATCCGCACTTCCACACAGGAAGCATCTTAGCGGCCCATGCCGCTGCAACATTTCAAGGAGCTCTGCTTCAAACCTCTGCGAGAAGGAGTCAGAGTGACTCTTAGCGGAATGTTTCTCCTCCGCTTCTACCTGAATAAGGTCCATGGGTTCGGGACCCACCTTAGAGGAACGAAAGTTCCTTTCGGCGTTAAACGCCATCTTAAACGCCTCCCCCAGGGATTGGGGTCGGCATCGGAAGAGCTCCGAACGTGCTGGACCTTCTTTCAGGACTCCCATGAACACGGGAATGGACACATCGTCCGAATACGCTTTCGCGTACATCCCTGTCAACAGGGTCTTCAGTTCTTGGACGTATGTCTCCAAGTCCCTAGTGCCCTGACGGCACCTCGGAAACGCAAGCTGATTATGGAAAACCAGATCAGGCGTAGCGTAAATGTCCATAAACTTTCGCTTAAGGACTTCCCAGTTCGGGAACACGTCCGTGACCAAATCCGGACACTTAAACGCCCATGTAATCCGGACACGTAAACGTCCATGTACGGGCTTTGCCCGTAATATGGGTTAGTGCAAGTCCCACTTGCAAGTGATCCTCGATCACATTCGCTGTGGCGAAGGCCGTTTCGACCTCGCGAATCCACACATAAAGGTTATCTCATTTTTCACCGGTGAGTTCCTTTATCTTAAAGGATAACGGAGGGCGCATCCCCGTAGACGCGGGATAACTTCCGCGAAAATTCGCCTCATGGCCGATTAGGCGTTCACCCTCTAACGCACGATATTAATACCCTGCTCCATTAGGAGGCGCATGCCATCCTGACCCAATATGGGTACCAACCTCTTAAAGGCTTCTTGTAGGACGGGGGTCAGCTGACCCCACTCGTCCTGGTCCATCCTTTGCAGAGGATGCCGTCTACCAACACAGGTGTTGGATCGACTACAAGTGCTACCAGATGTAGCCGGTGCGTAAACGCACGATGCGGCTAGCGCACAGAGGAAGACTTTCCTCAAGCGTCGATACGCCGCTACTTAGCCGATACGCCCTGATCTAAGGGCTTAGTGTGAGATTGCTCTCTCACTCGGGGCCAAGATTCCATGATTTTACTGTTAGCTGTACGCTAACGCCTTATTATAAGGCTTCTCTTAGTAGGGAGTAACTAGGGGAGGTGCTCCCTTGCTACGACACTAACAGCACGCTCGACCGTTCTGGGAAGGGCGTCTATCAGGATATAGTGTAGATTGTAAACTGATTTATATTTAATATATAATTAGCCTAACTTAATAAACTAATGTAAACTATATGAAATACTAGGTAGAACTTACTTAATCCGTACCTAGACGAAAATGTAATGTACACCACCTATGTACCAACACGTGGCAGGTTGCCACGCCTTCACCAAGGGCTCCCTCCCTGGTTGGCTAAAACAACCAATAGGTACGAACCTTTCGGACCGGCCAATACTTGACCTTAACCGTTGTGTATTTACGTACACCAACGTAACTAAATGTAACCCCGTTACAGAGCGGTTCTCCAAGCTGATCGACTCCATACAAGCTGATCGCACACTCTTGACAGCCGAGATTAAGCATCTCAAGGCCTCGGCTCCGCAACAAACCAAACCAGGTATGTCAAATCACCGTTAACTTCACCTTGGACCGGTCCTCACTTCCTTCTGTTTATAGATCCATTACCAATCAACAACATTCAAACCGTACACACGCTGATTGATGCCGATCGGCAGATGCACAACTGCTTCGATAAGCTCCTACCGGTGTTAGAGGGGCTTATCGGCGCTCGTCACGACATACGTCGCTTCAAGATCTGCCGATCGCATCTCCAAGAGCAGCTCGTGGTGGTCACTCGACAGAGTTCGGAGAATCAGACCGACCGGTCGGTTTTGAATTCTCAGAAGCGCGAGTTGGATCGGCAGATCGCTGAGTTACATCTTTCGATAGACGCTCACACCGAGAGAATTGATGTCTTCCAAGATCGGCTCGGTGTTTGTACCAAGAGTCGAATCGACTCTCGGGAATCGTCCACCGGTGCCACGATGAGCTGGCTACGTGTCTGTCCAGTTCGCTAGTCCCTAGATCCATTCCTTGCGGAGTATCCTCGAGCTCCCTCGCGGACCCGCAGTCGCATTCCGCCGGCGATATTTTCAAACAAAACTCGAGTGGAATTTCTCGCCATTCATTGGCTGAGATTCCGTCCCCCAAAATTCGCACGCACAGCAAGAAACGCAAAGGGCGTGGAGAGAGGCGCGAGGGCGCTGGACATAGAGACCGATACAGATTACGAAGAAAAACCAGCGGCACCGCAGAAGAAAGCCAAGACACCGGCAAAGCTTCTGCACACAACAGCGAATTCAACTACACCAGTTCAGGCCAGGAAAACGCAAGCGCCCTTGACCCCACATACATCTCGGTCCAAGTCGGCATTAGCCTCGCCTGGGGCGGATTCGGAGGGTTGATCGGTGGGTTCAGATATGCTACTTCTCGCTCTATCTCAATCCCGATCCACCCGGCGTCTTCGTTCTGCTGCCGCAGTTGAAGCGCCAACGCCAGGGGCCGACCAAGGGGTGCGCCAGAAGGACGACAGCGTGAAAAGCATATCCAAACCGGCTGGCAAGGCACCCAAACCAACTCTTCTGCCCAGCGCTTCTGGTCTGTATCATCTTGCATTGTTGGGGGGCATTGAAGATTAAGGTGCCTTTCCCTCCTTCAGGTCTGGCTGCTGCCGACCCTTGGTCTCCGGGGCGTATAGGTCTACTGCGACGATCCGTTCCGACCAAGCAGCAACTGGTCCGCACTTTTTCGCGTCCGGACTTCTGGCTTTTGCCGCTGGCGGTTAGTCATCCAGGTTTAACCGAGTGACGAACCTATCCTATCACCGGACCGCAGATCGCCCGCCTGTATCACGCCAAGCCGTGGAAAGTTTTGCTCCGCCCCGACTTGAACACCATGTTCACACCGATTCCGTGGATTACCTCGTTCTTGAGTTGTCTCGGGCAGTTCCACAGCACCCACAGCCAACATATCTGGGAATAGACACACTATCTGGTGCTTCCCGCCGGACAAGTAAAGCTGGACAAGGATTTGTCCGCGTTCCAGAAGCAGCAGAAGCAGCGTCGGAGTCGGGCGGGTGAAGCCTGGCTGTCCATCTGTCAATTCATACTGGAGGACATGCGGGCAAGGAAGTGCGACATCGACATTTCCTATACCCACTTGTCCTCCATATGGCCAAGCGTCGCGTGGGTAAAGCCGGGGATTTGATCTAAGACGGGGCTTGGTACCCCGGCTACCACTGCGACACAGTAATCGACAACTTGATGAACGCCTTGACCCAACTAGACAAGGAGAAGTCTTGGCGCAATCAATTTCGCCACAAGATTGCGGATCACCCAGCCATGATTATCAGTAGGCTGTGGGGTGATCGCGAACTTTGACATTGTAGGCGCCGATCGGGTAATCATTCGCGCATTCATCATTAATAACATTTCTTTTCCAATTACCCGATTGTCCCATCTGTTTTAGCCTTTGTTCACATTAATCAAGGTCCAACCTTACCAAATCCAACTGCATCTACACGTGAGAATCGTTACCGTCGTCATCGAAAAACATCCACATCCTCAAGCCACTT
The DNA here is from genome assembly GCA_026184515.1 of Peronosclerospora sorghi. Classification (NCBI taxonomy): domain Eukaryota; phylum Oomycota; class Peronosporomycetes; order Peronosporales; family Peronosporaceae; genus Peronosclerospora; species Peronosclerospora sorghi. The sequence continues at coordinate 14,686,196 of CM047588.1, read as the reverse complement.
TGCTACCATCGAAATATCACCAGTTCATCTCAGTTCGTCACACAATCGTAGTCACAATAAAACACCACAAATATTCACGCCGATCGGTATATTCCGATCCGCGCTATTGTAAGTCTTGATTTTCCTCTTCGTGCGTCTGCGTCGCAACATAACAATTCCGATTAATTCGATTTCGCTCGGACTTCTTTAACAGAGCGCCACAATTCAGATTGGATCCACCAATCCAAGTTGCTTCTTTGCGATCCTTCAAGTGGATCAGATAATCCCGGTGCGTCCGACCACAACACGTCTTCTTGGCCGATCTGACATCCAAATGGACGATCGTTTTGACATAACCACTGTCGATATCAGCAGCACCCTTCCCTATCAGCCAATATTTCTTCTTCCATATTAATTCCTTGAGATGATTGGTCCGTTCAGGGGTGTCGGCGACTTGGTCACCTGTTCGCGGATTGTCCAGAGTCACTTCAACCGGATCGGTTGACACTTCAGGTGGGGTATCCATATGGCTCTTCGATCCTTCAACGCACTACCTTCCGCCCCTGTCAAACAGGCAATGTTGATCCTCGTCAACGGGATGTCCTTCTGCAGTATCAACTTGGGTGTAATCGCCATCACACTTGTCTCCAACAACACAACGATCGTCCCCATCTACCGCCGGTTCCACTGTCACCCGACCTTGTGATACAACTGCATTGACGTCTATCGGCACATCTTCCTGTGAGTCTACTGTATCGGGGTAAATGCGTTGATACCTTCGGCACGTCTTGGGTCTTCTTTGGCTGATTTTTCATCGCCGAACATATCGGTGGTGGTTTTACGCGCAAAGATTTGCCACTCAACATATCGTCTTGATCCGATCGAAATAAACCCCATATTCCTTGGAACTTTCCTTCGGCAAGCCACATACCAACGATCGTACCTTTGTCTAACATCAGCGGTTTGTCACCGATGTTAGTAACTCGTATGTAATTTCTTCGGCTTCCACTTTCCACAAACGTCGGTACCCAGTCATCGCCCCTGGTCACCCGCAACTTCCTTGTCCGGTAGCCCTTATCCACCGGGATATCTGCCGATCGACCCACAGGAAGAGTGATATCTTGGTTTCACCTTATCAGATCAGTGCGTGATCCGTTTAAGGGGCGCCGACCGGCCAGTTGGATCTGGACTTTGTCCGGAAGCGTAAGTACTCCATATGACAGATCGAGGCGTATGCCTGCCGGCACCATAAAGTCCATGCCAAGGAGCGCGTCTTGACCGGTCAGCTTACCGACCCAAGCGCTAAAGAAATAAACCAATGAACCAGATAGAGTGATCTTCACACGCGTCCTTCCTTCGTTCATATAGGAATTTTCGCCAATTCCGACGCATTCTTGCCTCTGCGCATAGTCAATCTGACATCCGACCTTACGAGCAAAGGCGGAGTCAATAATCGAGACTTCTGATCCAGAGTCAAATAACATCGTCGCCTTTTCATTTTTGATATTCCCGCAGTATTTCGCCTGTTTGAACCAGAGTGATATTTCCAGTACTCACGTGACTCGCCAGTCAGAGGGTCCAACTGCATAACGACCTTCGATCGGGAATATTCATCAGTCGTAAGACTGTAAATCGGATGATTCCCATAGCCTGTCCTTTTTGCTGCTGTGTCGCCATCTTTTGCGTAGATGCTAAGCGAAGATCCCCGGCTCGACTCAGATTCCAACCTGGAGAACAACCTGGTTTAACATCTTTTCCACATCTGGTGGTAACATTACCGCGTGCTTGTCTGGCACATACCACTTGTGCATCTGGTTAAAAAATTCTTCCATCTTGCACTGTCTATCGTCGTGAATTTCTCCACACCCTTGCACGCAAACAAACAGTGATCGGTGGGGTGGCCGCGTCTTTCACACTTCTTGCAGGTAATTCTTCTCCAGCAGCTCCAATAACCGTGTTTGGTCGACCCGCAGTGCGTGCACGTCTTCCGTGGCGAAACTGGGTCCGACGTTTTGCCGCTACTCTTCTTCCATTCGGCACGGCTTGACATTTGTCGGTCTCTTGGTGCAGACTGGGCGACAAAAATGTGACGGTACTTTCTTCGGTCCAGCTCCAATCTGGACCAACCACTGCTCTCCTCTTCTAAACCGGTGCTTACATCAGCCATGATCGCCTTAATCGCTCTGGACGGCCTGGTCGCAGGTCTCTTCACCGGATCCGCTTGCGTCCTCGACCGGGATCGGTTCGATGCGACAGCAACCTTCGTCCTTATTTTGCGGGAGTGGCGCAACATGCATAGTGTCTGCTCCACTTCTCCCACATCCTTGAGACGCAGTAGGGTAAGCTGATAGGCTAACTCCTGATCATCCAGTGTGCTGATAAAGTGACCCACATGTTCCTGGGCAGCGCCGGTCGGCGGATCGGTCTCCTTAATCGGGATCCCTTGCACGCATCGAGGCCACGGTAAGTCGATAGATGTACTAGATCGGCGTTTCATCACCCCTTTTCCTCATGTGGTGATACTTCCTAGCAGTAGAATAGCCGGAGTGGCAGTACTGCCCTTCCAATTCCATACATAGCATGTTCCAATCAGACCTTACATCCCGATTTAACTGTTGGATTCAATTCGCAGACGGTCCCTTCATCAGATCTCGGAAGATCAGAAACCGTCTTTGTTCGGCATCTCATCACGTAGGAAGGCGGACTTCTTTCGGCTGAACCACGATCGGGCTTGCTCTTCATCGGCATCTTCGCCCGTAAAATCCTTCAGCTCAGTTGTTGCAGCCATTCGAATCTTTGGGATCTCCGTCGAATTAAAATCAAACGCCGTCGTCGAAGCTATGTTAGCCTTACGTTCCTGCCTATGCCCGTACCACCGTAGTCACTCCGTCAATTTCGTCAGTCGACTCCATGTCGAAGTCTCTGCTACTTGTCGATCAGCGAGGCGGGCTGGATACGACTTCCGCTTTGCCTTATGAACACCTCCATCACCTTCAAACACCCTTCTCTGCTGATGTTACCGACTACATATCAACGTCCGCGAAAAAGCGTCATTTTTCCGGAACGATCGGCTTGGTGGACGCGGGCGCTGAGGCAATCGGCCTTGATTTTAGATATAACGATTCATCATGGCTTCAAACATGGCTTGTATGCTTCCTTCAGTCGCGGGCGAGGTGACTGGGTCGCTCTTGGGGGGTGTCGATACCTTTGGGCGCCCCTGGGGCCACGACTGGCATGCCGCTCCACGCTGCCGTACGTCCTTTTTTGTTCCGTGCGACTGGTACATGATCCATGGTCATCCGCTCCACACCGACCTCCAGCTCGGTCGAGCACTTAGAGGAAGGTGGCGCCCATACAACGAGCTGTTATCAGAAAGTGACCGTTCAGCAAGTGATGGCACGAATTTTGGGGCTTGAAGAGCAATTGTGGCAGTCGGGCGGCGTACCGCCCCCACCAATGGCGTCAAATCGTCATGTAGAGTTGACATAGCTAGTTTTAGCTTCCACGTATCAATTTCAAACAGCTTGCCATCACCATTAAAGTTCTTCACCTTCGTCCCAACCTCGGCTAGCATCACCAGAAATTCTTCACCATCTCCAGCGGTCGATCCGAGTCGATCGGTTCGGTTGTAGGTCCATGCAGACGATACGGAATTAGGGTTTTGACAATTAGCGTGACCTCGTTTTAGCGAATGAATTTCTTCAACTCGTAGATGTAATACATCTTGGTCACCTCCTTGTCATCCACAACCCCATCACCGATCGACGACTTTTCTTCCAAGTCGTCATCCTCTGAGAGCATCGCTAGCCTCTGCTTGGGTTTCTTCATGGGTAATTCGGGTGGATCAGGATAATCCGCCCCTATAGTGTTTCCACATTATGCAATTTTACATCGAAATAAATGGGATCAGGAACAAGAGTCCTGATCCCTTCCGGAACTATAGAAAGACTTATTATAGTCCCGATCGGCTCCTATTGGAGCCTTATGGGGAGGAATAAACTTGTTAATCTCCATCTGGTCCTCCACGTGGCCAGATCGATCATCGCTTTCCTTTTCCACGACCACTACACAAGGCGATAAGCGATCCTTGTGTCGATCGGCTCCGCCAGGAGCGGTATGGGGAGTCGTAAATTCATTAATTTCGATCTGATCCTCCCCTTGACCAGATCGAACATCGCCATCCTTTCCAACTAATAGAAAACAAGGCGATAAGCGTTCCTTGCGTCCTCTCCGGAGAGAATCCATATCAAAACTTGTAAAATCCAAACTTTGCGAGAAATCGCGGTGATATCCATGGTCCCCAAGTGTCCGGGAACGCGCATCTATTGTGGTCGAGTCCAGTTCGAAATCGAATACCGAAGTTTCCTGAACTTGACCACCATCGCGCCCAGCCGACCAACTTACGGGGGGGTACCCCACGTACCTTCGCCTGGGTGCCGATCGGGTGACCGATCAGCACTGCAAGACGCCGAGTCCGATTTGTCTTAAATCAACTCACTTTGTGTACCCATTGGTGTGGGTGGTTACACACTCGGTGGACCGTCGCTTAGTAGAGACCTTGGTGGGTACCGATATGGGCGTACCGCTTCTGGGGTACTTGTGCCGAACACCAACGATAGATAATCCAAATGAAATCGATCTGCAAATGGAGCGGAGATCGTCACTCCAAATGCGGGGAAAAATCTGGGGATGACTGCAAAAAGAAGTGAGGGGATCCAGATAATAAAAGTTCTGGGGCCGACCGGCGGAACGGCGCGTTGACCCAACCAATAATCTGGGGTAGATCGCAGATCGCGATGTGGGGACCCAGCCAATACGAGAGAGAATAACACGTTCCAAACGTGTGGGGATTGAAGGGTGAGTGATCGAAGTGAGTGCTTCCCGTAGTTGTACTTCCGGTGGAGCTGTGTCCTTGCCGGGAAATAATGATCTAGAGGGGACCGTGTTAGCCCTCTTCTCCCAATAACTCCTGCGGAGCGGCGACTTTTTCAACCCAAAGTAAAACGAACACTATATTTAATATCCAATCAAAATCCAATATGTGAACTGCATGCAAAACCGTGTGCCTTACCTTAAATCTGCTTACAAAACACTCCAAGCACACGATTGGCCCAAAACACTCCATCCTTTTAGCTAACCCGATCGTTCCGACCTGACAACTGTTACACAGGTACATGCTGGTCAAAAATTTTCAATAGCACTTCACCACATGCGGAAATACGTTCATTCTAGTAAACGCGTTGTAACAACGAAGCGAATTGGGAGGATAATCCGGCCACTATACGACTCAACGGACAATGAAAGCCGCGCGCATGTTTTTCTCGCAATGATATTAAACATAAGTGTACTGGCACCGTAGGTTCGGCATGTTGTCGTTACTGTGCCCTTCGTATACTCGAGCGTCTCTTGAAGCATCTGCTGCATTTCTTCCATGTTGCCAGATTAAGCTGGTCTGCAAGCGCATGAATCCATCGACTTGCAGTTGCGGGTCATGTATATAGATATGTGCAAATTTAGGTGCATTCGCATTGCCAAGTAGGAGGCTACCGTTGAGACGGTCAAGCCTCCAAGGTTGTTAATGCCGCTTGTGCCATATTTCTGCACCAACGGATGTCCAAGCAAAGGCATTGTTGTATGTTCACGAACGTTTTTGTCCCTCCGAGTCTAGTCTTCAGGCAGACGAAGCAACATTACTTACGGTGGAGCTATCAGTGACAGTTTAACCTTCCTACAACTGTAGCAAGTTGAGAAATGTTAGCGCGCACAGCGATGATCATGTTATGCGTTACTCACTTAATTCCAATGCTTCGAACTGCATCCGTCTTTCATTTGACCGAGTTTTAGCCGAAGCCGCTGCTCAATCCCGTCGAATACACGCCGCACTCGTGGTACATCCTGTTAAGCCGGCCTTCAATCGGCGGGTGCTTTTCTTTCAGGACTGCATATTCAGCACTTCAAGTCAAGAGTTGCTGTTCGCAATTCTGCTTGCGTAAGCTGTATCCCTCTTCCTCCGTGCGCATTGTCCGCACCAGTTAGATCTGAACGTCGCTCCTGCCTGTGACGGTTCCTCCCCACTCAAGGACACTTTAACTCAACAACCACGGAAGCTGTTCAAGCACTGATCATTAAGAAACTGTGTTTCAAATAGTATATATGCTGAAAGCAGTAGCTAGTCTTACCCAGGAGCGTCGCACTGGCAGACGGACGGAAAACGTCAAGTGCAGGTACCCGTAGTACCAACGGGGTACGGCCAGGTCACGTGATCGGGAGACGGACGGAAAACTTCTATATAGTAAGAAGATGTAAAACCGATATTTCTAACCAATGATTAAGTCAAATAGTTTTTCAATTAACTTCAAAAGCGCTATTTATAACCAATTAAAAGAAATCGATAGTATCGTTCGACTTCGATTAGGTACGTTATAGCATACTTAATCGAATTCTATAAATAGATGGAGGTATTCGATTAGGTACGCGAGCGCGCAGGGATGACGACATGAATTATATATACTAGGGGACGGTACCCGTAGTTCCGACGACTTGTTTCATTGAAATTTCATTGAAACTACATTATATCAACATTTACTTTGAAAAAAAAAGAATGGAGTTTCTTGCAGTCATCGACTGCGCATGCAATCTTGGATATTGACTGCTTCCATCATTGCTAGATTTTATAACCTCATTAAAAGCAGTGCTCCTTCATAAACGACGTTGCCCATTAGGCGTATTTCTGCAGACTGAGCTACACAGTAGACGAAGAAGTTCTCCAGTGCGGCCGACCGGAAAAGGCGACATACAACTGGCCATGATAAAACATGACATATGACAACCCTGTGAAGATTCTGTCCCTCTGACTTGTTTTTCGTCATCGCATAGGGCAAGCGCACAGGAAACGGCTTCCGACGGACCGTGTAGGCAGGTCTGGTTGCTCAGTTGCTAGTTAAATGCGCGGGATAAAGCGAACGTACCCTGCATGATCACCCGTCAAGACTTCAGCTCAATCACACGTGCGTAAAACCGGTGGCCGATGACGCGCGTGCCGTTGCAAAACTCGTTGGATGGATCCAGATTCCACAGGAGCATGATTGGTAATCCAACCTTCAGTGACAGTCGATGCGAGGCGGCCATCCATTTACGTCGAGCCTGTTCAAGAACTCAGTCGGGATTGCGTTTGCACCCTCCTTATCATCAATTTTTTGTCCTGATAAATTCCTGTTGTCCCCCCGGAACCATGTTCAGGACGGTTGTGTTGATCTCGGCCACATTTTCGTTGCGATTGCGATGTCCAAGTTGGCACGTGGGTTCCTTGTCGCATCGGCGATGCCATCAAATTCGTGTTGATCATTCCGTCCAGATGCGGAAAGACATTCATGCGGCCACCAAAAGACATGCTTCTTGGTGATATACAACTGTGAAAACCTCATTGGATGACCGCGCTCCGGCAACAGCGATCTCATCCGTACGTTGGAGTCGAAATGCGTACACCCCTCCGTACATCCAACTTCTCACCCAGGGACGTGAATGACAGCGAGCTGTTGTACGCCCTGATGTTGGTGCGGATAGGCGTTTAATTCCGTAGCAGACTACGTAGTGGATCGGGTGGCTGTGCCAATGGTGTGACGTTGGCCACCTTGCCACTATCGTAGCTCATGGTGAAAAGTAGGCGAGAAAGGTTTGATCCAGGACCTCCTCAATCCAATGGAGTGCCCCACAGTTGTGGCAGTAGACGTTAGCCCTGTAGATCACAAAGGGAAGCGAGGCGGAATTAGCCGGGATCTCCTGACGTGCAAGGGGTAGCACCGGTTCAGCGGCGCGTAAGAGGTCTTTCAGAAGATGCCATGCACACTGAGGACGTTTTGCCGCTGCCTGAGCTTGGCGTCCTTGTTCTTGTTGTTCTTGCGTCTCAACAGCACGTTATCGAGCATGCCGATTCTGATCCAGTTGGTTTCGTTGTTTCTGTTCTCTTTGTGTCTCAAGGGAACGTTTTTGAGCTCGCCACTCCCGAGCAAGTAATATTCGTTTCTCTTTTTCTTTTGGTGTCTCTAGAATAAGTTCTCGAGCACGTTGCTCCCGATCCCTCGGTTTCGCCGTTAATGCTGAGCGGGCGTTTCAAGAGCACGTTGTCGTGCACGCCACTCCCAAGCCTGTCGGATACTCCATGAACGCGGACTCTCTGTTTGCGATGGTATTAGGGGTTATTCTTGCGTACATTGTCGAGCACACCGCTTCCAAGCCAGTCGTTTTCGTCATGAACGCGGACTCTCTGTTTTTGGTGGCATTGGGGTGGAGGGAGGGGAATAATGCGGGAGCAGGCAGGGTGGACTATATTGCTTTAATCTCAATTTGTAGTATTTGTAATAACAAATGATAAAGTCGAATTCATTTAGGTCCAACTTATGGTATAGTTCAAATTCGGTTAGGTACGGGATCGCGACGATCATTCTGTTATAATCATAGATCAAGAATTCGATTAGGTACAGGATCATCGATGACGACATGAATTCTGTTATTATATGAGTGTGAAGAAATTAGTCGGTCTCCGGTGATCATGGAAGTCGATCTACTTTCGGGTAAATCAAGTGGATATTGGAAGTACCACACGCCCAAGAAATGGTTTAAACAAGCCAAGGCGAGTGGTAAAATTAATAACGAACGTGCCACGTTGTTATTTGATTCTGGTGCCGAAGTGTCGATAATCGACTCAACCTTTTCTCGTAAGGCGGGTTGTCAAATCGACACGGGAATGTGTTGGTATCGAAGAAAGTGCATACCTCACAGAAGGGCGTACTAGGATCAAGGTGTCGTTAGCGGGATCTTTGGTTTATTACTTCCATGCAGGGGTGGGAAAGCTCGTTGGTCAAGATGTAATATTGGGAATGGATTTTATGATCCCAGCTGGTGTTAGATTGGACGTCGCCCACGGCACACTAAGTTTTCCTGATGAAGATATCATCCCATTGGAAGGGCGTGGGCAGTTGTATGGATCAAGCGGATACTTTATGGAGCTTGATCAGTATGAGCAGATATTAGTAGGTCGATCTGCTGAGGTTCGGATTCGTGATCAATGATCTCGGAAACTATGGATTACTCGCGGAAAGAATTGGGTCCCCACTGTGACTAGGGGCGTTTGTAGCCGGTACACGCACGGTGCGGCTAGCGCACAGAGGAAGACTTTCCTAAAGCGGCGATGTGCCGCTACTTAGCCGATACGCCCTTATAAAAGGGCTTAGTAAGAGATAACTCTCTTACTCGGGGCCAAGATTCCACTTTGGTTTACTAGTTAGCACAAGCTGATGCCTTAACACAAGGCTCCCTTAATAAGGGGGTAGCTAAGGGAAGAACTTCCTTTACGCTACTACACTCACTACGCGCGCGACCGGTCGAGGTCGAGCGTCCTGTAGTCTTTGAGTGAAAAGTAAACTGAATGTATATTTAATATGTATTTAGCCTAAAATTAATTTAAACTAATGTAAACTATATGTAATACTAAGTAGAACTTACTAAATTCGTACCTAGCTAAAATGTAGTGTACACCACCTGTGTACTAACACGTGGCTGGCTGCCACGCCTCCACCAAGGGCTTCTGCCCTGATTGGTTGAATAATCAATGGTCCAAAACCTTTCGGACCGGTCAATACTAACCCCAACCGTAGTGTACTCACGTACACCACATACTAAATGTAACCAGAATGTAACCCTGTTACAGCGTGGGTAATATACGGTATTTGCGCATTACGAACGTTGCTGATCATCCGATCATCCTACAAGACGTTACGATCTTAGGTATCTGGATGAATAAATAAGACGTTCCCCGTCGCCCTGGATTTATTTCGGTGGGGTAGTTGGTAGCCGGTGGGGTATTTGGTAACCTCGGTGGGGTAGTTGGTAACCAACTAATACCAACTCACGCAGTTTTTCACCAATAAATGACACCTTCCAACTTAATGAAATGATACGTACCAACTAATACCAACTCAAGAAATGACACGTTCCAACTCAAGTACCGGTACAAACCAATGCCAACTCACGCAGTTTTTCCGCCAATGACACGGACCAACTCAGATAATTGCGTGGCTTGCGGTATCCCTCGCAAAGGCAATACCAAAAATAGTTTCGTTTGGCACCGATACGTCACCATGAGATGCATGGGTTTCATGCGGTTTTATCCTATCACGCAGCCGCCCAATGTCTACAATGGTTGAGTGATCAGAAGATTAATGATCAACCGGAACTTAAATCTTTAGTAAATCGGTAAACCGCTATAATGTACAACAATGGAACTTAGCTGCGTCTTTGCATTACAAGAGTTGTAGCCCCGGGTGATCATTAACCTGCAGGCTAGTCAACTACTTTATATACTGGCGACTGCATGATAGGACACAACCGCTATGCATCTCTTTGGTCAAGTACTAGCTTTACCCGTGTTATTATCCCTTCAATTAGTACGTGTCATTTCTTGAGTTGGTACGTTTCATTTATTGGTGGAAAACTGCATGAGTTGGTATTAGTTGGTTACCAACTAATCTCGATATTGCCTTACTAGCATAGTGCCCCGTTGTACCAACGGGGCAATAAATTTAATATTTGTAACACTGCAGAATGTAAATTGGGGTTGACCTGAGAAAAATGCGAAGTCACGGCAAATAGATATACACTATCTATATATAATAGTTTCTGACTCTGACTTGCTTCAGACTTAGATACCTTTGATGGTTTCTTGGCTGGGGACGAGATTTGATTTTGTTCTACGCTGTCGTCGCCATCATCTTCGTCGTCGTCGTCTTCTTTCTGTACGTACTTTGACTTTGTCGAGGAATTCTTTGACTTCTCTACGGTGTAGATAGTATCCTCGTCATCGCTCTCGTCCTCCTCCTCCCAATCTTCAGTGTCCTTCAACTTGATTTCCTCCGCTTCCGCGTCTTCGATGCTATGCTACGTAAGTCAGTCATTTTCAGCCAATAAAAATGAGAGCTACGTACACCAAAAGACGGATCAAATTCTATTATATATATACTAGATGATGTACCCGTTGTACCAACGGGTCAGGGGAGGAAAAAGAAAAACCAAAAAAATCTTAGAATGGCAATAAAAGAAATTATTGACGAGACCGCCTTCCATGGCGATCCCAAAAACGGCGAAGCTTTGATCAGCAACCGACTGAAGTACCGAAAGAAGAGCTTCAGCGTTCACGACATTTTTCATGTACCCGTTTTGAATGTCTTCGGCCAATAGCACATGCACATTGGGTGAGGACGTTGCCCGCAAAAATGCAACATACAGTTGCCCATGCGAGAACGAACACATCCCGTTCAAGGATGGGTGGCACCCGTGTATCCCACTGAATGGCTACACTTGGAACGGCCAAGAATTTGTGGCCGGCGAAAACGCCGCTATATGACGCGAAAACCCCAAGCGAGTCTCGATGTACCGGTTCTTCGGCTACCTGCTACATGTACGAAATGATGAGCATATCTTTCGAGCAGGCCGTATACTTCAACAACTTATAGTGGACGGTTAAGCGACAACGGAGTAAAACACGTTGCGTTTCATCTTGCAGAACCAGAAAAACCTCCGAATTGACCTTTATAGCAGGCTTCAAGGTGCAGTCGACCGGAGTGACACCGATGCTGCAGAAATAGGCCAAAGATACATTCTGCCGTCGACTTTTAACGGGGGACCTAGACAAATATGGTACAGCTGTATCGAGGTTAGCACGTCGTCGGGCTTGGTGTACTCTTTCTTGCTGACGGCGCATGTCCTCACGATGTTCTTCTGGTATGAGTTCTGCCGCGGTCTTTTCTTGAGCGGTACCGTGTGATGGTTGCTCGTTCTGCGCGACCTCCTCCTGCACAGGGACACCGGCCGCCTGAAGCTGAAGACGTTCTGCCGCCCTTTCTCGACGACGTGCGTTCGCCAGTTGAATTTGATCTGGCGTGCGGTTTGCGTAACGCTCCCGCGCAACGCGGTTCCTCCTATCCCGGCTTGATTCCACCACAGGGCGGCCCTCCAAGTGCCCAGCAGCCAGGACATCCACCAACTACTTTATAAAAACGCGGAAAGAGAAATGATGGAGTATATGTCTGTTGGATAAATGATAGAAGCAACGAAAGGTTCCGCGCTCATTGTCATTGTCGGCTGATTTGTTGGACTAATAATTTGGCCAATCAGAACGCTCCGACGGTCAATCAGCGTGACATAAATTCTTTTATATATATAGATTATATAGAAAAATAGATAGATGTTGTGTATGTAACTAATAATCATTACAGGTACCTAATTTTAACCCCTATAAGGGTCAAAATTAGCATTGCCGAAAGTGAAAATTACCTTGTTCCCGTGTTCCAAGAAAATTGGTACAATGTGCATTTTCAACAAATGCACATTGTACCAGTTGATCCGGCCTGCATGTTGGCATCTATATTCCCGCGCTCTCGGGTATCATATGTAAAATCTATTAATCCGACCGTGGTCGAGGTTCACTACTCACTGCGGGACCGGAGGGTCCCGGGTTCGATCCCGGGCCAAACCAACTTGGTTGGTTTCAGAAAGTATAATGTGACGATATCAACCATATGTAAAATCTATATATATAATAAAATTTGATCCGTCTCTTGGTGTACGTAGCTATCATTTTGATTGGCTTAAATTGACTGACTTACGTACAATATCATCGAACGCGAAAGCGGAGGAAATCAAGTTGAAGGACACTGAAGATGGGGAGGAGGAGAAGGAGGAATAAAAGCGCAGCTTGTTACGGAAGAAGAGCAATATGATGACGACGTCGAAGATGATGACGACGACGACGAAGAACCGGATGGTCGTCGACGTTTGTCCAAGAAAATGCGTGATCATATTGCGCACGACTTTCATGTTGCGAAGATGAAATTGGATGCGCTAGACAAAATAAATGATGCTGAGGAAGAACTTGATGAAAGCTTAGTAGAAGGCGATGACGTAGAAGTGGATGATGTGAAGAAAGCCATGCCTGCTGCTGAAAGCGAAATGGAGGAGGCGGAGGAGGAACTCGAAGATGAAGAATTGGAGGAGGAAATCGAAGATGCAGAATTGGAGGAAGCAGTGGAAGAAGGAAAGGAGTTGGAGGACGCTGAAGATGGGGAGAAGGAGTAAGAAGACGAGAGCGATGACGAGGATACTATCGACACCGTAGAGAAGTCAAAGAATTCCTCGACAAAGTCAAAGTCCGTACGGAAATAAGACGACGACGAAGATGATGATGACGACAACGTAGAACAAAATGAAATCTCGGCCTCAGCCAAGAAACCATCAGATATCGAAGTCTGAAGCAAGTCAAAGTCACAAAACTATTATATATATAGATAGTGTATATCTATTTGCCGTGACTTCGCATTTTTCTCAGGTCAACCCCAATTTACATTCTACAGTGTTACAAATATTAAATTTATTGCCCCGTTGGTACAACGGGATACTATATTAGTCATATGTAAATTAATTCGATTTTGACCAATCAAAAAACTCAACCCTTACACGGTGATACTTTTTTTCGGTTACCACTTGATGTCAACCTGTAGACGAATAAGTTGACTTGAGATCGCAAAGTGACTGCGATGCACCTTCTACCAGAGCATCCCTACTAAAACAATACCACAAATCCCCAACCATGTATGAAGGCTAGATAGACCAAAGCTGGTCAGCAACCAATTCGTACCATGTCCTGTCCCAAAGCCGATTCCACTTCCTCGCTGCTTGTAAGACGGCCGATTGTCGAAGCTGGAGCTGAGCCCCGTTTTCTAGCGTTAACATCCTCTGAAAGAAAAATCTTGTTGTCGTGGCCCAGCAGCTGTAACATCCGTTAAAAATCCCTTTTCGTGATATTCCTCCATGCGGCCGGCACTGACTTGCCTGGAGTTCAACTTTCGTGGACAGATTGAACGAATTGACGTGAAAACGAGTGTAACATGTTCAGCCGCAGGCTGCTGTCCAAACAGTCCGGCAGCGTGACCGTCTCCCAGTACCCTCCATTGCTTAGTTTGCGCCACTGAAGAATCAAAGTAAAAGCTCTGAGATACGAGTCCTTTACAATAAGAACAGACAAACAAAAACGGCATGAGTTTTCTCCAAACGCTTCGAAGCACCATGAAGATGCGGTGCGGACTTTTCTGGTGAGCATGCGTTCCTTCTTTGGTTGTCGTACTTCTTCCTTCACAACATGCGAGCTCGTTGCTTACTTGTGTGAATTTGTCTTACCTACTTCGCACGTGATGCTATCAGGCACCGGGCTATCGTCTCACTAAAATACATTCCCGGGCAAAGGCCAAGCGAGGGTCTGCTGACTATCGTTCGCCCAAAAGTCTTTGGTGGTAAGTTGGAAATAAGCCTTCGACAAGATAGTAGTAGTCTCACCGCCATGTCGGGAAAGGATGCACGCCGTCGTAACTTGAAAATCCGCTACGGGCGATGGTACAAGAGCGTGACGTTGCGCGCTCCAAACAGCGCCATCTTTGAGATCTGGTGGACAGCGCTTGAGAATATGTTTGCCGTGCCCAACTTTGTGGCAATCCCCTTTGTTGATGCGCGTGAACACCAAATCATCATCGCACCACTTCAACCTGCACGACCCAACCCAGGTCGAAAGAAGCAGACTGCGACGCTTGAATTCATTGGAAGATCAGAGCTTGAAACCAATTTCATGGACATGCCGATGCTTGAAGCTAAAGGTCCTTCATCGCCGACCGAGATCGACATTCTTGCAAGCTGGAGGACGTGGGGAAGTCTTGAATACTTCGCCACACCACCAAGTAACATGGATTCTATCGCGTGTGTTGATACACGTCAATGCTCCAGCGTTGCTTTCAAAGACGGTGACAGTAGCGACAAGAGCTCTTTGTACAGTGACATAAGTGAGTTTTGGTCGAGACCATCGAATTGGGAAGACAAAGTACCGCAAGATTATCTCACTCCCATTGCCACATGTGCCGTCCCCGAATGTATAGCATCGGACACGCCAAATCCAAGAAACCAAGCCGACGAGAAGATGCTGGATGCAATTGCTCTGTATGTATTTCGGCAACGAGTTGGTGAAACGAAGTTGCCAGAGCGCCACAGCAGTAAGAGTCTTACTGGTCGAGTAGTGGGGTACACTACGTTTGGACGTGAGATATGATTCCTCCACTATCTTAACGATTATGATGTGCTTGAGGTCAACTACCGTCCCTATGAAAAGTATTTTAAGCGGCGAAAATTCCTCCCGGATACTCGGCACCAACTCCATGCGATTGAGACCCTACACATTCACAGCGTAGGTACGACGATGTAGCATGAACAGATCCAATGCGTCGCAAGAGGGCGTCAGTTGCCTGATAGACCCTTCCGATTGCGACTCGAATACTGTTATTTATGAAAGACACATGAGTAGAATGTAGACTCTTTTTTCGCTTTCTCAAAAAGATATTCTTTTAGATAGAGAGCACGTAAGTGTAACCTGTCGCGTACTGCGTACAAGTAGTTGGAAGGCTCAGGATCGGTGCATTTGCGATTTAATTAGGGACCGACTAGGTGCACACACTCCATTTGCTACGTGCACCCCCCCCCCCCTCCCTTTTATGTCCAAATGCGTCAAATACTGTATGGGTAAGGTTTGGGAGGCTAGTTTTAGGGTATAATATTTCCAAATATAGCTATAATTTCACAGCCACTTCGTGGTTCATGAATTTTTTCATGAAAACTCTAAATTCTGGAAGACCGTGACGCTACTGGTGCTG
The DNA here is from genome assembly GCA_026184515.1 of Peronosclerospora sorghi. Taxonomy (NCBI): domain Eukaryota; phylum Oomycota; class Peronosporomycetes; order Peronosporales; family Peronosporaceae; genus Peronosclerospora; species Peronosclerospora sorghi. The sequence continues at coordinate 14,670,477 of CM047588.1, read as the reverse complement.
CTAAGGGTGAAGATTATGTGCATACCAACTTGGATCAAAAGGTGAAGCGCAAGCGCATGACCATTTATGAGCGCGATATCGTTATGGCCAATCTAGTGCCTCTCTATGACGAAGACGAGATCTGGAAAACACACATTAAAAAGGCTGATCTCGCTATTAAGGCTGTCTTTGAAGACTTATCCCTTAAGCACAAGGTTCTATCCGATCTTGAAAATTACGTGTCCGAAGAATGTGTTATTGCGACCAAACGTCTGCTTTGCCCATTGCTGACATTGCTTCTGCTTGCAAGCGACCAGAAAACGTGTTTGGCATGCATTACTTCTCACCTGTACGAAACATGCCGTTGTTGGAAATTATTCGTCATGCCGGTACAAGAGACGATACCGCTGCAAAATCTGTTGATCTGGGGCTTCGCCAAAGCAAGACAGCTGTCGTGGTGAAGAATGTTCCGGGATTTTACGTGAATCGGTGCCTTGGACCGTACATTTCTGAGACGTTGGCTTTGGTAAGTGATGGCGTCGAACCGGCGAAGCTAGACAAGCTTATGACGAAGTGGGGCTTGCCGGTTGGCCGATAACTCTAGCTGACGAGGTAGGCCTTGACGTGGCCTATCACGTTAACCAAACGCTGTCGAAAGCACTAGGAGTCCGCATGGAGGGAGGCGATGCTAGACTGTACGAAGAAATGATCGGACAGGGATTTTTAGGCAAGAAGTCCGGGAAATGTTTTTTTTGTGCAGCCTCCGAAGGGTAAAAAGAACAAGAAAACTGTTAATGCTCACGCCATGAACCTTGTGAAGAAGTTACAGAAGAAGGATCTAAAGCTCAGCGACGAAGATACGGTTAGCCGTCTTATCTCGCGTTTTGTAAACGAAGCGGTCCTTTCTGTGCAGGATGATATTATAGCGTCACCAACGGAAGGCGACATTGGCGGCGTGTTCGGCATCTGTTTTCCGCCTTTATTGGTGGACCGTTCCGCTATGTCAACAAAATTGGCAGCACTCAGTTTACGGAGATGATGCAGCACTACGCCGACAAGTATTGTGAGCAATTTACTCCTGCCCGCTACTGCAAGATATGGCCAAAACCAACAAAAAATTCCACTCGACTTAAGACTGACTTGTCAATCGATAATGAAGATAGCATTTAGCGGTTGAAAAATCTTTTAATGCGAATATTCAATTAGTCGGATTATGTAATGGAAGTGAACGCTTGGCATCCAATCTTGAACGTAGAAGTTCAAGGTTTGTATGTCGTAAATGAGCAAAGTAAACTAATTTGTTTCGTGACAGGTGCTGCGGCTTCTCGCCGAGTTAGAGGCCGACAAGTGGGAAATCTACCTCAGTCAACAAAAAACTTCTGTAATACTTTGTGCCTTGTAGCACTAAATCTACAGCAATCTCTGACACAAGATCAGATGGCAACACGCAATGCATTTTACGCTCTTTTCTTCGTGCCTTTTACCAATGTGTTAATCTCGATCTATCCAGCAAGTTCCGCCGCGTTTTTTCACCAATTAGGAGATACTCTTCACGTTGTCTTCCGTCCCGCTGCCACTCGCACTTCTTGTTGCGGTTTCCTATAGATTAGATAACAATTCCCAATTAATTAAAGACATCGACGGACCATACCAGAAGCTTAAACTTTAGAGGATTTCCAGCAGCTCGCGCAGCCTCCAATCCAGGGCAAAGCGTATCGTTGACAGGGCGATTGTAATATTTGCACACGGATTGCGGAAAGATTGACTCTTTTAACCCATTTTGCAAATCCTTCACCTCCTCATGTATCGGTGCCAACGTGCGCGCAATATCAATTTCCAGCATCGGTGGCAAGCAGATCTTACGGGCCATGTGCTTTGCCTGGGAGTATTCCCACAAACACATGACAGGCATCCGATCGCCCCAATCGGTTGCATTGCGAACAAAGTAGGTAAAGTCGCCGTCTGTACGGCACAGCTCCGGCTTCTTACACTTCAAATGCAACGGCTGGATATTAGTATCTGCAAACAGTTTTGTCTTTTCCGAAAGACAATCCTCAACTCCCGCGTTGTACTCTTCAGTTTGATTGTCTTGTATGAGTGATATCCCAATTTTCCCACATTGGTACCAGTTAGATGGACTACATATTCATTCAGCAGAGCTGCGGGTTAGATTATGTAGCGATAGCCGCTGCAAACAAATAGTACGTACTTGGAGCTGTTCGGACAAACTGAGCGCTCGTCCCAATCGGACGCTTCTTGCATCCAATACGCAAGAGAATGGCTACCTTGATATGGACCATCTGCTCACGAGTTTTTTTACAATGAGCCCACCCGTAAAGCCTTCACGCGTCAGGAAGGCATCGTTGTATCCGACAAGAAGCTGAATTAAGAAATCCCACACTTTACTAAGCCAATTACAGTAAATGCTTTACCAACAGCGGCTTACCATGGCATGACCACCTTCAATAGACATTCCTCGATGACACCTGGACATAACGTGCATGTATTTGGTTGACAGTGAATGTCACAGGCAAACCTGCCGATGCAAGGATAGTAATGAATGACCATTGCAATCGGAGTGGATAGAGGCATCGCTTGGTTCTTGTGGACAAGGTGTTCTCTCACAGACATGTCCTCATACTTTGTTGTCATCCCCAGAAAACAGAGCGCGTAACATAAGCGATTGCTTGTTCTTCGTGCAGATTTTTGCCTCAACTTTTGTTTTTGCTCTCTCGAAATTGCTGTAGCACTTTCGTAGAAGAGATCAGCAACGTATCCGACGCATGTTTACTTAAGGTAATATCTATCGCAACAGTTCGTCGTGCATTAAGATGGACATTCCGAGTGCCTCCTCGAGATTCGCTTGCTCCATCTCTTCCTGCTTATAGAGCACACTAAGTTTCATAAACTGCGCTTCATGTCATGCTCGGCATCAACGTCTACGATTTCTTGGAATCCTTAATAGCTTCCACTTCAAGCTCCAAATTTGGTTTTCACGTGAGCTTTATAAAGGCAAAAATTTACCCATAGCGATTTGGACATAAAAGGGAGAGGAGGGGGTGCACGTAGCAAATGGGGTGTGTGCACCTAGTCGGTCCCTTTAATTATTATTATCTAACGAGCTGTCTCATTGGAATTTCAGTAAAACTATAGTACAGTAGAGCCAGTCTAAAAAAACTCCTCCCCAAATTAATAACCTCCGTTAATTCATGAGATCTGCCGGTCCCACGCTCGGCCCATACGTGAATTAATATTCCTCCGTAGTTTAATTAGGGTCACCCTGCGGTCACACACACCCTTTGCTCCGGTCACGCCCCTCCCTTTTGGGGTGTGTAGGCTCTCCCTATTCGTATCTAGATTATGGGCAATGTTATTTCCACCACAACATCTACTATTGCCACCACCACGCACCAATCAGCGCGATTGAAAATGTCGTGGAGGCAATATCAAGGCCCTTACGTAACTAAGAGGACACAGGTTGCGCCGCAGGTCCCATGACACTTGAAGGCAACGTGGCAATTTTAACGCGTCTACAACAGGCGGTGTATGCTGTAAAAAGCAGTTTATGCAAATGAATCCACTGGTGACGGATGTGACGCTTCTATCAATTCCGAAGGCTCGGACGTGGTAAAGACAGTGGCGAGTAGCTCCGATGCCAAGAAAACCTCGTTTGACGCCGGTGTGCTGCAGCTGCATGTAGCTAACGCGCAGGAAGAGGCAAAGACTTCAATTCTCATGAAAGCGACGATCTGCGGCTTAGTGGACACAGTGATCAAGGACATAAGTAGCCCGTTTTTACGCGGAATGGTCAGACACTATCTGTTTTAACTCGAAAAATCAGTCTTTAGAACGGCCGTCAGTCAACTATCTAAAAAGACTACGTGTTCTCAACCAATTAAAACGTGGACAGTTATGGCAGACAAAGGTGAGCAGGATGATGATAGTGTTGATAAGGATACTCTCTTGAATGGTACAGATACAGTCCTGCAAGCCGCGAAAGCAGACTGTGGTGTGGTGGGTGGAAAGAAGCGTGCGTGCAAGAACTGTACGTGCGGGTGAGCTTATGAGATTGAAATAACGTTGTCGCTCTGTTTTTTGTTATAAAAGGCTATGTTAAAAATAGTCTGTGTACTTAATTATTATAATTAGGTAGGACTATTTGTTTTTAGTTAGCAATCTGTATTTCTTTCCTTTTAGGTGCTAAAATTACGGTATCCGTACTCGGTTCTGAGTACTGCCTATTTTTGCACTGATAAGGTATGTAGGTAACACAACAGCTGTTTGAGGTATAGTAAACCTTCAACTGGTCATGCATATTCATGTTAGGCTTGCTAATCACTTCTCAATAAACTTTGCATTAGATAACTATCTAGTTGCATTCACTTCGTCGGACGCTTAATAATCTCTCAACGGGTGTCACTCTCGCAACCTATCTGTAATTGGTTGTCGAGATATAGACAAGAGACGATTTGGTATTATTTCCTTTATGGACGACAACACCTTTCAACAGGTTATTAGCCCAAAGGGTAAAGCCGTATCAAGTGGCGACGGATCCCTTGAAGAGAACCCGGCCCCCATGGGAGCCGAAGGGATGCAGATTCTGTAGATGTTCAAGAAACTATGCGATCGCATGGACAAGATTGAGGCTTCCAGGGTCCAACCGGAGCCTGACAGCTTCGGATTCAACAAATTGATGCGCCTAGGACGCGCATGCGCCTGGAGTCGCTCGAAAGCACTCCTGAGAAGAAACCAGAGGTGCACCATAATGTGGTGAAGTGACTGGAATTTATGGTTGAGTGTATACGAAAAGTATACATATAAGGTATACGGTGTTTTTAGCCGATCATGAAGTGAGTTTTCAGTATTGAAGCCAGTGCTGAAGTAACCAAGAAGTAACAAGGTGAACAGATACTGAAGGTAGATATAAGATTTCTTAACACTTTTAATATAATCAAATTTCCCCATTTGAAGACAGTTGTTTTTCCAACCAACCAAATCTTTCAACCCCATACAAAAACTAAGTACAACCCGAGGGAACCTTTAAGTGAACGCGTGTTAAAGCGTGATAAAGATCCTCTGCGATTACCTAAGTTAAGGGGCAGCCTGAGTGTTACCAGGAAGTGTCCATTTCCTGTAACTTTGTGTTAAGGTTCCGACGTAAGTATCAAGAGCCTGGGAAGCTTAAGCAAGAGAGGTGTATTATATCGTTCCTTGTGTTGTTTTTTAGCGGAAACCTCGAAAATTTAAGTTCCTTCACGACAACTGGTGCCACGACCCGGAACTTCACGTCGACCTAATACGATTACACATACAAAATGGATTTAGCGTATACTGAGGGAGAGAAAGAGCTGGTCTTGACTTTACAGCACGCTCAGGATGACCCTAATAGAACATACACTTTCTATGATGCCTGTGCAAGAATGGCACGGTATCAACGGCATGTATTGAATTTACCTGGGGGCTCACATAGTTGGTTTTCACTATATGAAATCCGCAAGGTGGCAAGAGCTGCCCTGACTTTAAAGTTAGAGAAGTCCTTAAATCCTTTGGAGGACTGAAAGAGTCAATTGAAGCTATAGAAACGCTGCTTCGAAATTGTGGCTACGAATTTGTACGACGGGAAGAATTTGACACTGCATGTGACTTCAATCTGGATCTTACTGCAGAAGATATTAGTATGATGGTGTCACTTTTATTAGCGGAGAACCAGTGGGAAACATCCTTGATGGTGTATCGGAAAGAGGCTACTGATATCAGCTCAACCTACTACATTGTGGCAGACACCACTCACACACCGGTGAAAGAGTCTAAGCGACCAGGCATGAAGGAGTTGTGTAATGACGATGAGGTAGAAGATATTATGGATTGGAGGCCAAAGCATGGTCGTCGGGGTACAGAAGAAGTTGGAATTTTCCTCGGATGAGGACGAGATCATGTCACCACCACGACCAGTATCGAAAAAAACTGGACCCAGTGGTGGCAAATTTAGTCCAATTGATGCAGGATGGACACTTAAGTTTGGAGTAGTTAACGAAAATTACCTCATCTCTGTCAGCTAGTCGCACGCCGGATACTACGAGAGGGGCGACTAGTGCGACATACCGAAAATCGGCGGCTCCAGAAAGAGCATATTCCAAACCGCCAAAACCATCAAGATACAGCATGTCCAGTGGAATCCAGAATGCGTGGGCATCATCTGGTCAGCCTGTCACAGCCATTATCCAGAATACGGAGATCAATACATTTGACGGGAATAGACAAGACGCGGGGAGTTCAAGGGCATAGTTAACAAGATTTTTCCATGTGGCAAACATTCCACGTTGGGATGACGATCAACGGCTAGGAATTTTTGTGGATAGTTTGACAAACACGGCGTCTTGGTGGTATGAACAACCGGCGGATACCGTGAAGTATGATTGGAATGCGGTGATAGATTTGTTTCAACGGAAGTTTTGTGTGGACAAAGTGTCGCCTAGGGTCATGTATTCAAAATTGACCCAGAAACAAGACGAGCCAGCAACCACTTATCTATACCGGTTAAATGCCGCGGCGTTACGAGCTGGAATATATTTCAGAGATGTCTATAACGCCTCATTGTTGGAAGAGCACATCCAACAAGTCTTTGACACTATTCATGATCGTGTCATACAAATGCAATATCAGCATATGACTTTCAATAATATTGAAGAAATTGGAGAGAGTGTTGACAAAGTATGAGGCGCGTCTAACAAGAACAGGAAAGAAAGTGACTGCACGCAAGAGTGCCGAAGCGGTATATGAAGATGCACAACCTAGCGTACATGCGATGGGCGGAGAGGTGCATGCCATGCAGCGATCACGTTCTACTTATGACGACAGAAGTTCACGAACGAGTGCGCATTATAACAATGATGGGGGAGTGGTATGTGAATGTGGTGGAGTCAAGTTCGAAATCGAATACATTTGTATCGACAACCTGACCACCACCATCGTGCCCAGCCTTCCAACTTACGGGGGGGTACCCCGCGGACCTCCATTCGAAATCTGGTCCGATCGTCCGCTGCTGGCAGACGACCGGTCATCATCCAGAGACACTTGGTCCGATTCACTTAAGACCATCTCACCTTGTGTACCCATTGGATTGGGCTAGTTACACACTCGGTGGATCGGTATTGCAGATCGATTTGATTCGGTCTTGAATATGAAACCGTGCTGGCTAGGTGTACCTAGGGCGGAACTCTTCACCCCAGGTACGTACATACCAGAAACACTTCCAAAAGATAAATTCCAATAGGTCGATCGTCCAAACAATCTAGACCTGATCAATACGAAATAATAGAGGGTAGACCAATCAACCGGTCTAGCCCCTGACCAATATGAGAGAAGACCAAAACCGGT
>CM047588.1:14629275-14645454 GCA_026184515.1 Peronosclerospora sorghi | reverse complement strand
CTCCTGAATGTACTGTTCCCCGCCTTCATGTATACAGACTTGTTCATATTCTGGGGTGATATAACCTAGACCATCTGGACCGGCTGAACGCCCCTGGTCTTGATCGACGGGCTGTCCATCACTGATATCGGTCTGATTAGGAATACCGTCATGGTCCGACCTAGCAATTTCATGTTCCCCTTCTTCCGTTTCTTGCTCTGCTGTAGCCTGGTCTTGTGCTGACACCACCTTGACTAACCTTGGCTCGTCTACTTGATGGTCCACCGTTCCTGGTGACTGCGGCACCTTTCTTCGGACCAACATCTTTTTCGGGGTGACATAACTTGGTCTTTCCACTAAAGGTGAGGTATCCTCTTCCACCGACCCATCGTCGCTGATAAGATAGGTGGTCGATTGGTATGCCAGGTTTTGCCACTCGACATACCGCCTCGATCCAATCGAGACGAACCCCATCTTCCTTGGTACCTTCCCCTCTGCTAACCACATGCCGACAATAGTGTTATTGTCCAGTGTCAGCGGCTTGTCACCGATATTGGTAACACGGACAAAATCACGTCGACCAGCACTCTTTACGAAGGTCGAGACCCACCGATCGCCCCTGGTCAACCACAACTTCCTCGAACGAAAACATTTCTCAACCGGGGTATCGGCAGACCGACCAACTAGGATAGTGAGGTCTTGGTCCCACCGTACCAGATAGGTATACGAACCATACAGAGGTCTTCGACCAGCCAACTGGACCTGGACCTCATCCGGGAGCGTAAGCACTCCATGTGACAGGTCTAGGCGAATACCAGCTGGGACCATGAAATCCATTCCTAGTAAAGCGTCTTGACCAGCCAACTTGCCAACCCAAGCGCTGAAAAAGTAGACCAGCGATCCCGACAAAGTAATTTTCACACGCGTTCTTCCTTCGGTCATATAAGAGTTTTCGCCGATCCCGACGCATTCTTGTCTCTGGGTATCGTCTATACGACATCCGACCTTACGAGCAAAGGCGGAGTCGATTATCGATACTTCAGCTCCAGAGTCGAACAACATCGTCGCCTTCTGGTTATTAATCTTGCCACAGGCTTTCGCCTGCTTGAACCATTTATCAGGCGCGTGATACTTCCAGTATCCGCGGGATTCTCCAGGCAGCAAGTCCAACTGCATAACCACCTTAGTCCGGGAATATTCATCGGTCTTCAGACTGTAGACCGGATGGTCTCGGTCGACGCAATTTGGAATAGAACGTGTATTGTCGGTCTTATCTTCCTTGCCGACATATGCATATATGTGAACCGTAAAACGCTCGGCTCGATCCAGATTCCAACCTGGCGAGCGTTCTAGTTTAACATCTTTTCTGCGTCCGGCGGCAGCATCCCCGCGTGCTTGTCCGGCACGTACCACTTGCGCATCATGTTAAAAAATTCTTCAATCTTGCAGTGGCCGGCCTCGTGGATCTCTCCACATGACTTGCATACGAAGAGGCAGTGGTCCGTCGGGTGGCCGCGTCTCTCGCACTTCTTGCACACCATCTTCTTCCAGCAGTTTGGGCCATCATGTTTGCTCGACCCACAGTTGGAGCACTTCTGACGAGGTCGGTCTGGATCGGACTTGCTTCCGTTCCTTCCCTTCCGGTACACCTGGTCGGACTTCTACTTGGTCTTCGGTGCAGGTCCCGCAACATAGACGTAACGATACTGGTCTTCATCCGATGACTCCTGGCTGGATGGACTTCCACTTTCCCCTTCTGACCCCGTGCTGTCATCAGCTACAATTGCCTTGACCGCTCGGGTCGGTCTGGTCCAATCTCTTGACCGGATCGGTCTGGGTCTTGGAACGATAGCGACCTGATCCACCAGCGGTCTCCGCTCTCATACTACGCGACTGTTGTAACGTCCGCAGGGTCTGTTCGACTTCGCCCGCATCCTAAAGACGCAGTAGAGTAAGCTGGTCCGCCAGTTCTTGATCGTCAAGGGTACTAATATAGTGACCCACATGTTCTAAGGCGGCACCGTTCGGCGGGTTATTCTCTTTGATTGTTATGCCGGCGCGAAGTGCAGCCACGTTCAACCGATTCAAATACTCGATCGGTGTTTCGTCGGCCCGCTTCTGCATATGGTGGTACTTACGGGCGCTTGAAAATCCGGAGTTACAATATTGACCTTCAAACTCCGCACATAACAGGTCCCAGTCAGACCGGACGCCCCGACCCAACTGTTGAATCCAGTTCGCTGCCAGTCCTTTTAACAAATCCCGGAAGATTAAACAACGTTCGCCTTTTGGGTTCTGGTCTCGCAGGAACGCAGACTTGACCCCACTGAACCAAGACCGGGTCTGGTCTTCATCAGCATCCTTGTCGGTGAAGTCCTTGAGGTCGGTCGTCGCGGCCATACGGATGCGCGGAATCGCAGCAGATCCAAAGTCGTAGGCAGTAGTGGAGGCTAGGTTAGCCTTGCGCACCTTGCCTGCGCCTGTACCATCTGACCCACCATGGTCGTCAAGACCGCCGAACGACTCCATATCACAGTCACTTGTCTTGCTTGGTCGACGCGGTCTTGCCGGTTGGTTTATCACTTCTAATAGGCTTATCCATAGATGTTACCGCTTCCATATCCACATCTTTGCAAACATTGACACCTTGACAGGTATACCGGTCTTGGACATGTGGGCGCATAGGCGGTCTAACCCGTTCTTCCATGAAACGTTGCATCATCGTCTCAAACATGGCTTGGACGTTGGCTGGCGTCATGGGCAACGTGTTGATACCCTCCTTTTGCGGAACTGAGGCCTGCGGGGGGTCGCTGGAGCCCCGACTGGCAAGCAGCCCTTTGCTGCCGCACGTCCCTTTTTTGTTCAGACCGGGCATGGTCCACCCCCATGGTCATCCGCTCGACACCGGTCTACAACTCTGATGAGCTGTTAGAAGCCGGTGGAGACTGGTAGATCGATTCATCATCGGAACCAATGTCAACAAGCTCTGTGGAGGCTTCGGCGACCTTCATTGCCGTGGTGGGAGTTGGGCGGCGAACCGCCCCCACCAGTGGAACCAAACGGTCGTGGAGGTCCGACATCGACGCCTCCAGTCTCCAAGAATCAAATTCAAACAATTTATTGGAACCGGCGGGGTTCTGCATTTTAATGCCAACCTCCGCCAACATCGCCACCAAATTCTTGACGAGCAGTAATGGTCGATCACTCTGGATCGGCTCGGTAGTGGGACCGAGAATACGGTCGGGGGTATGGAGGTCCAACACCCGAAAGACCTGGTTCTGGCGAACAAATCGCTTCAATTAAAAAACATAATACATCTTGTCCAGGTCTTGTTCGGTGATGGCATCATCCCCGACCTTCGACTTTTCTTCGAAGTCGTCTTCGTCGGGTGGCATTCCCAGCCCTTTTCTGGGCACCTTGGGTACCTTGGGGACTTTAGGGAGGTAGACCGGATCGTTCCAGTCAGCCTCCAAGTAATTTTCATCTTTTAGTTTTCCATCATTTTTTTCATTCATACACATAGGATCAGGACCAAGGTCCTGATCCTTTCCGGAACTATATCAAGACCTGCTATAGTCCCGATCGGCTCCGGTGGGAGCCTTTTGGGGAGGAAAAAACTTAATAAAAATCCCGATCTGGTCCTCCGCCAGGCCATATCGGACATCGCCATCTTTATCAACAACGAGAACGTAAGGCGATATCCTTTCTTACGTCCTCTCCAGAACGACTCCATATTCAAATCATTCAAATCTTCGAATCCAATTTTTGATGGAATATCAACACGGTGATATCCACGATCACCAAGTGATCCGGGCACGAGCACCATTGTGGTGGAGTCAAGTTCGAAAAGGAAAACATTAGTATCGATAACCTGACTACCACCATCGCGCCCAGCCTTCCAACTTTCGGAGGGGGTACTCCGCGGACCACCACTCGAGATCTGGTCCGATCGTCCGCTGCAAGCAGACGACCGGTCGTCATCAGAACCCACTTGGTCCGTTTGTTTAGTGTCCATCTCACCTTGTGTACCCGATGGAATGGGCTAGTTACACACTCGGTGGATCGGGATCGCAGATTGGATCGAACCGGTCTTGAATATAGAAGACCGATCTGGGTAGGTATCTCTGGGGCGGAACTCTTCACCCCAGACACAAACAGACCAAAAACACTTCCAAGAGATAACTTCCAATAGGTCGATCGTCCAAACGATCAATACCTGACCAATACGAACTAATAGAGGGTAGACCGACCGTTCCGGTCTAGCCCCTGAACAATACGAAATAAGACCAAAACCGGTCTAGTTTCCAACCAATATTAAAACAAGCCAATATGTCCGCGTAAAGACCCAATATGCTCGTGAAACACCACAAACGATATCTCCACGCCAAGACCAATCCAGTGAATAGCACGTTCCAAACGTACTTGAGTTGAGGTGTTGAGATCGCCAAATCGTACTCCCGTCGAGGGACTTCCGGTGGGCCAAAGTGCGCGTGCCGCACGTCCAGACCGGGTATAATGGGCGAGAGGGGATAATTCGACCCTCTGCCCCCAAACACTCCGCGGCAGGCGGAGGCGACTAGTGTACGAAAAGGGAAGAACGGCGACCCCTGGCTGTGGTGTAAACCAAGACCAGAAGAGGTTTCAGGCACTTATCCGAAAGCTAAAAGATTTTCTTACTTAAAGGTATAACCTCTGTCCTAAAACGTAAAACCACAACTAAAATACTACTACCCTATAGTCCCTAAATGTACCCACACAAAATATGTAAAATACCCAAAGTCGGGTGACTCACCAAAACTTGCGTTCTTGACACTTCTTGAGTCTGATAGGCTGAAAAGCCCCCCTTGTTTAAACCAATCCGAAATTAGACCAAATGCCTTGACAAAAATTGACCAGAAGTGTGCCAAATTTTGGGCACGCTTCTCCACGTTGTCGTATATGACTCCATCCGGTGAGTGCCCTTCCAACCATAGCATTATACTATCTTCTTCTTCCCTTAATATGTATCACCTTCCTCCGTGTAACAGGTGGTTCACTCGCTTCGTTACACTTCTGAGGGCAAGTTTATACTTGACTCCTGCCCCATCATGCTGAGGCTCTGCTGTTACTGCTTGAGCTCAGTCATTTCCTACTCCTGTTTCTTTCGTGGTTGTTATGCAGGTTTCGCACCGCTAACACCCCAACTAGTTGTTTCTTTGCCTAGCCGCCATCGACACTCAGGTTTACTGCCCTTGTGGCTCGCTTGTTTTTCTTTATACCTTGTGCTTCCCCGTACAAGTTTTGCACCCTTGGGACCTCGTGAGGTATCTCTTCGTACGGGATTCGTTGACGCACAGGTATAATCATATCATGTTGCGCTAGATGTACAGGTTTTGCACCTTTTGGACCGTGTTAGGTATCTCTTCGTATCATCTTGTTGCCGCCGTACAGGTTTTGCACCCTTAGGACCTCGTGAGGCATCTCTTCGTACGATCTTGCGCTGGTTTGTCATGATTTTATCTTGCTCTATGTTAGATGTACAGGTTTTTCACCTTTTGGACCGTGATAGGTATCTCTTCGTATCATCTTGTTGCCGCCGTACAGGTTTTGCACCCTTAGGACCTCGTGAGGCATCTCTTCGTACGATCTTACGCTGGTTTATTGTTATCTTGTCGTATTTTGTGTGGGATGCACAGGTTTTTCACCTCTTGGGCCTGTATAGGAATCTCTTCGCGCACTCTCCACATCACATCATCAAGTCATTGAGCCCGTATGGGCTCACTATCCAAATTATGTTCATTATTTAGCCGTATAGCTCCATTCAACATAGGTAATCACATAATGTATCCACATATTCCAACATCTTCCAATTATGTTCAAACATGCGCCTTTCTGTTATATTTTGTTTGTGTTTGTATCTTCTGACTTTCCCCTAATGCAACCAACTCGGGTCCGCATTCTACTCATCACAACCAACGCGGGTCCGTGATAGGGATGTACTACATCTTCTGGGGCTTCTTTTTCTTGTTTGCTTCGATTTCTTGTTATCTTCTTTTTATCTCTTCCGTCGTCTTTCATCTTCACCCTTCTTCTCTGTTGAGGCTTCTACATTTCCCCTTCAGTGATGTCCTCTTCTGCCGTCTGGGCTGCGTAGTGCCTATTCTCCCAAGCTCTCTGCGCATCAAACTCATACAAGAGTATGGTACAAGAAAGGTTGTCTTCGGGCTCCCACGTCATCTCCTCGGTATCCTTCCACTTGACAAGGTATTCTTTCACCCGACGCCCGTTTCTTCTCCGCTGTTTCACTCGAGAATTCACGATACGTTCCACTTCCCATTCATCGTCTCTGCCAGGTTCATAGCAGGAATCTTCCGGAAGTAATGCTTCATCTAACTCTAACGCATCCTTGGTTTGAATCTTTTCACGGGGCCGTCTCATCTTGCTGATATAAGGCTCCAGCCTAGCAATATGCACTAACGGGAATATCTGACTCTCAGTTGTTGGTATCACCAACCGATATACCATATCATTGACTCGTTCATCCACCACGTATGGGCCATGCCACAAGTGAGCCAACTTTCTCACCAACCCTGGCTTGACCAAATCGTGATACAGCCAGACTAACTCTCCAGGGCGGTAAGCGGTTTTTGTAGTCGACCATAGCCTTGACTCAACTTTCTCGTTATGATGTTGGGATCTTTCTTTACTCACTTGTTCCGAATGATGGCTGCCTGCGCTTGAGCCTCCATGTGCCTTTTATTTACAGCTAATCTCCAATCTAATGCATCTTGTTCCGTGACAGACTGATCCTTTGGCGGTACCATCGCCTTCATCGTGGTTCGGGGTTCCCATCCATGTACCAGATAGAATGGAGTTTGATAGTGCTGTAAATCCACTGAAGTGTTTAAAGCAAATTCCAATGGTGACACATATTCATCCCAATCTCTCTGTTCTGGATCCGTTATATAGCATTTTATTGCCTTAATCACTGTCTGCACCGATCTCTCCTGTTTGCCGTTGGCTTGTGGCCAATATGCCAATGTAGGCCTCTGTTTCTGCTTCAGCATCCGATTAAACCTCCCAAATACCGAACGCATAAACCTTGGGTCTCGGTCATGTCTCAGCATTTCTTGCGCTCCAAATCTCTTGTAGACTCCCATTATGTACGCTTCTGCCACATCCTGGGCTGTAGTGGTGCTCATTGGGATAAGGATCACATATACAGAAAACAAAAAGATAAAGCACAATAAAGCTTCATGACCCATAGTGGTCTGTGGTAGAGGTAATGCAAAATCCATGGACAGAATCTGAAAAGGTCTTGATGCCACAATATTGCCACTAGTACGCCCCTGGTATTTCGTCTTTCCTTTAGCCGTGGCACAATCTTCACATGCTGCGATATAACTTTCGATATGGGCATACATTCCTCTCCAATAATACTTAGACCTCAAACGAGCATAGACTTTTCCAACTCCTTGATGTGCTCCACTACCAATCTCAACATGGTAGGCATGTAACACATCCTCTTGCAATATAGATGGTACGACCAATCTCCACACTTGGTCCTCAGTTCTGCTTCGTATGCAGGCGACGTAATATAGAACATTTTTACTGTCCAATACATACATCATCGCATGCCGAGCCACCCTTTTCCATTCGCTGGCGGAATTTATTTTGTCATCTTCTCCTTTCAGATACGCTATAACCTTCCCACACCAATCGTCATCATTCTGAGTCGATGCTATTCGCTCAAGTCTAATGGCGGGCGCCGTTTCATAGGGGTCCTCTTCTGCATCTTCGCGGCTTTGTTTAGCTTCGACAGTACCGTCTTTCGCAGAGTGCGTCTCTTCTTCTATGTCCGCCCCTTGTTCCACGGTCCCACTTCCTGGGTATTGACGATGTCCTTTCTTCAGTTTACCCATGCTGCGAGTGATTACAAATACTTGTGGTGACTGATGTCCACCATCTCCCCATACACTGACTTCCGTGGTATCCACTTGCGCCTCATCACTTGGATTACCACTACTTCTGTCAGACGGTTGAGTAATCTCCTCTGGGGTGTCCTCAATCTTATCCCTTTCTGGAGGACCATCTGCATTCGCATACAACAACTCTGGTAGTCGGTTCAACAATTTTAGGTCCATCATTTGTTGATCACTTGTAAATTTCCCTGCTCTTTGTTATTTCATTGCGCACTTCGTGGGGAAATCTGCCGCTTGGTTATACTTGCGTGCCACATGCACTAGACTAATCGCCTCAAAAGTTTCGACCAGCGAGTGCACTCTATTTAGCCAGACCAGTAACGAAGCATGGTTACAGCGTAAATCTCCATTGACTTGTCCAATCACCAACCTCGAGTCTCCACATACTATTGCATTGTTTATATGATGTGCTTGCGCAAGCTGCAATACACCGATCAACCCATGATATTCACTGTCATTCACAGTGAGGTTATCTTGAATTCCGTATTCCGCCGCTATCACCTCCCAGGTGGGTAACTCCCATACTATCATGCCAAACGTGCATTTGGGATTATTTTTCATCCGTACCGCAGCACCAAAAGACAGGACATATCCAGTACTTTGGCGACGCAATCCTGGAATTGGTCTAATAATAGGCGTATCCTTCAGTGTCTTTAGTGGAGCAATGTCTTCTAATACTTCATTCATTTTCTCCACAGGCACAATCGATGTGGCCAATAACGCGGGCAGGCCAAAACCTTCATGGTCCATTCTAGTAATCTCTAACGACCATGGGGATAACATCACCGCCCATTGCACTCCTCTCCCAGTTAAACTTTTAGACGTGAATAGCCATCGCATCGTGGAATTCCTTGCGTATACTGTTATGTGCTGTCCGAATAAAATATGACTAGCGTCAGTGTAAAGTCTTCAGCAAAGCTAGCACCTCCTGTTCAGCTCCTGTATATCGCGTCTCCGCATCTTTGGACACTTTACTGACGTATCTTACTGGGTGCAAGATCCCATCGTGCTATTGACATACTGTTGCTCCAAATGCCCACGTATTAGTGTATATAATTACACTTAATGGTTTCGCACGCTCGATATGTCGTAGCAACGGTGCGTGCACAAGCCGATCCTTCAACGATGCAAAAGACTTCTCAGCGTGTTCCAATTGAGTTCCATCCCTTAACTGCAGGTCTGTCAATTCATATAGTGATGCCGCTAACGTAGCGAAGTTGTCGATAAACCTAAGATAATAAATCAAACTGCCAGTGAATCTATGAACCTCCTTTAATGTCCGTGGAAATGCCATCTTGATAATTGACTCTAAATTTCGCGGGGGCGCTTCGATTCCTTTTGCAGATATGCGATGACTCAAAAACTCTACACTGTGCTTCCCAAATGCGCTCTTGGGTAAGCTTATGGTCATTCTCCAATATTTGAACGACTCCAACAGGTTCTTAAGCATCAAACATAGCGTGTCCCAATTATTCGCACCAAACGTAATATCGTCAATGTATGAACGCCTCCCAATGACAGGTCGCTCTTCAGTATCTACCACTTTTCCACTATGGAACACATCGTGTGATAGGGGAACGTCCGTCTCCAAGACATAAGTAGCATTATCATCGACATCCATGGCAGTGTCATCATTCATGATCGTACACTTCACCCCCATCTGTTGTGAGCGTCGGACCATTGTCCATAAGGCATTATCAACTATACGCTGATATATCGGTGGCGCATTCTTTAATTATTGCGGAATTCGAAGCCATTCAAAATGTCCTAGCGGGCAAATGAAAGCAGTAATCAACCGAGCCCTTTTCGTCATGGGTATAGCCCAATATCCACTCGCGTTGTCCATTGAACATAACCACTTTACCCCTTCAAAGTTATCCAACAAATCATCTATTAGAGGCATCGAATACACCATCAGTCTCGTTTTTTGGTTCACAGCTCGGTAATCGATGCACAATCGTATGTCTGTTTTTTTCTTTAACAAAATCACGATTGGTGATGCCCAAGCTGACTCCGAGTACTTAATTAATCCTGCTTGCAATAAACCTCGTATTAACTCATACAACTTGGATAAGAGGTGGGATGGTACCTTGCGAGATTTCTGAGCTATAGGCGAATTGTCTCCAGCATCCACATCACATACCACGCCTTTAGCTGGTGGCGGTAACGCATTACCAGAACTTATGAATCCATCGGCATATTCATACAATAATGCTCGTAACTGATCTTCTTGTTCCCTGGTGGTGATTTCTGGCTCTCCTACATCCGCTTGAACCATATCGGGTGACATTAACGGACCTTGTTCTACTTCAGGTATAAGTGCCAACTGTTCTTCCATAGCTTCAGCCGACATCTCTAACCCTTCATGCAGATATACCTCTCTCTCCAACTTCGTCTGGTCTACCTTCAATGGGTCTATAGCATCCATCATATATACCGCGGGAGGCTTATCCCCAACCATCCGTACTGCATGCACACTAGTCCAATTAATCATCATACCAGCACTTTCCATAACTCGCTCATATACTTGTATATAATCTTTCGAGAGTCGATCTTCTTGGGTCAGTAACGGTAGCGGCTTTTCGTTGGGAATCTGACAACTCTGGTCTTTCATATTCAGGATAACCTCCGCTTTCACCAAGAAGTCAGTTCCAAGTATTGCTAAAGTCTGCGACTCAATGTTTGCTAGCCACATCTCACAGTTAAAAATAACCGATGGGCCCATCCGAACCTTTTCAGTGGCCACACCAATTGCGCCAATGGTACTTTCTGTTACGCCACAAAAAATTGTCGGGGTATCAAACATCCGGACTGCTATATGTAACATCTTCACCACATTGATATGTAATACTGATATGTTTGCACCAGAATCCAACATCAACGGCAACTCCAAATCATCGATTGCTCCCTTCACATACACCTGTGTTGCAGGTTGCGTGGACTTGAGCAACTGTTGCCATCCTTCTCGTTCTCCTTCTCTTTTATCCACCAACGTGACATACGCTGAGACATCTTCCGTCTCATTATTCTCCGACTTATCTTTTTCTTTTTCTTCTTTATCTTCAAATGCAACTTTTTTTCGGTTATTCTTGTATTTTCTTCTTTTCTTGATCCTCGTCCACAGTGAGTGATCTATCCATGCAAAATGTATCTTTTTTCTTGTTCTCGTTTACACCTAAGGGTGAACGCGGTGCCTCTTTCACATTGCTCGACATTCCTCCCCACCCTTTTCTCTCGACAGTGGTCGCAACGCACTGTGGGGTTAGGCGTTTAACTGTGCAGCCACTTGGTCCTTGGATAGTTCTCCGGACTTCAACTTGCTCCTCATTTCAGCCATCTCTTCTATGAACTTCCGACAATATTTCACATCATGGCCGACTTATTTACAGTGCTCACACGTCTGCAACTTCCAACATTTGTCTTTTTCATGTCCTCTTCGATTGCAATGTTCACACACCTCGCCCCCATTATTATTATTAGGCGCACTCGTTCGTGCACCTCTGTCTTCATAATTAGAGCGATACCGCTGCATAGTCTGTACTTCTCCGCCCATCACATTTACGCTGGGTTGCACATCTTCATATACCACTTCAGCACCCTTTCGTGCAGTCACTTTCTTTCCAGGCCTTGTCACACGTGCCTCATGCTTCGTTAGACCCTTTCCAGTTCCTCAATTGTATTGAATGTCATATGCTGATATTGCATTTGTATGACGCGATCATGAATGGTGTCAAAAAAATGCTGGATGTGCTCTTCCAACAATGAGGGGTTATAATCATCTCGGAAATCCATTCCAGCTCGTAATGCCGCGGCATTTAGCCGGTATAGGTATGTAGTCGCTAGCTCGTCGTGTTTCTGTGTCAATTTGGAATACATAACCCGAGGCGAGACTTTATCCACGCAAAACTTCCGTTGAAACAAGTCTATCACTGTATCCCAATCATACTTCACTGTATCCGCTAACTGCTCATACCACCAAGACGCCGTATTCGTCAAGCTATCCACAAACATCCCTAGCCGTTGATCGCCATCCCAACGTGAAATGTTTTCCACATTGAGAAATCTTGTTATCCATGCCCTTGCACTTCCCGCGTCTTGTCTATTACCGTCTAATGCCTTGATTTCTGTATTCTGGATAATGGCTGTGACAGGCTGACCAGATGATGCCCACATATTATGTCTTCCACTCGACATGCCATATCTTGATGGTTTTGGTGGGTAGGGGTATGCTCTATCCGGAGCTGCCGATTTTCGGTGTGTCGCATTAGTCACTCCTCTCGTAGTATCTGGCGTGCAACTAGCGGACAGAGATGCGGTAATTTTGTCAACTCCCTACAAACTTAAATGACCATCTTGAATCAACTGGACTAAATTTGTCACCACTGGGTCCTGTTTTTTCGACGTTGGTCGTGGCGGTGACATGATCTCATCTTCATCCGAGGAAAATTCCAAATTCTTCCTTACTCGACGTTCAGTTTTTGATCTCCAATCCACAGTGTCCTCCAACTCATCGTCATTACACAGTTCCTGCATGCCCGGTGGTTTAGAATCTTTTACCGGTGTATGCGTGGTGTCTGCCACAATGTAATAATTTGGACTGAGATCCGTAGCCTCTTTCCGATAAAACATCAAGGATGTTTCCCAGTGGTTTTCCGCTAATAATAGTGACACCATCAGACCAATATCTTTCGCGGTACGATCCAGATTAAAGTCACATGCATTATCGAATTCTTCTCGTCGCACAAACTCATAGCCACAATTTTGAAGTAGCTTTTCAATAGCTTCAATTGATTCTTTTAATCCCCCAAAAGAAGTAAGATCTTCACTAACTCTAAAATTAGGGGCAGCTCTTGCCACCTTGCGAATCTCATATAATGAAAACCAACTATGTGAATCCCCAGGTAGCTTCAGTACATGCCGTTGGTATCGTGTCATCCTTGCACAGGCCTCAGAGAAAGTGTATGCTATCTCATGGTCTTCCTGAGAGCGCTGTAACTAAAAAACCAGCTCTTTCTCTCCCTCGGTAGACACTAAATCCATTTTGTATATGAAATTATATTAAATCGACGTGAAGTACCGGGTAGCGGCACCAGTTGTCGTGAAGGAACTTAAATTTTCGAGGTTTCCACTCAAAAACAACACAAGGAAGCGATACAATACACTTCTCTTGCTTAAACTTCCCAGGTTCTTGGTACTTACTTCCGAACCCTAATATAATAAAGTTACTGAAAATGGACACTTCCTGGTAACACTCAGGCTGCCCCTTAACTTAGTTAACCGCAGAGGATCTTTATCACGCTGTAACACGCGTTCACTTAAAGGTGTCCTCGGGTTGTACTTAGTTTTTGTATAGGTTTGAAAGGTTTCTTTGGTTGGTAAGACGACTGCTCGTAAGGGGGGAAATTTGATTATATTAAAAGTATTAAGAAATCCTATATCTACCTCCAGTATCTGTTCACCTTGTTACTTCTTGGTTACTTCAGCACTGGCTTCGATACCGAAAAACTCACTTCATGATCGGCTAAAAACACCGTATACTCTTTATGCATACTTTTCGTATACATTCAACCGTAAATTCCAGTCACTTCACCACAATTGACTACAAGTGCTACCAGATGTAGCCTGTGCGTACACGCACAGTGCCCTTATAAAAGGATTAGTAAGAGATTTCTCTATTACTCGGTGCCAAGATTTCCCTTGGTTTACCAGTTAGAATTAACTAACGCCTTAAAACAAGGCTTCCCTTAGAAAGGGAGTAGCTAAAGGAGGTATTCCCTTTGGCTACAGACACTCACAGCACGCGCGACAGGTCGAAGTCGTTCGTCTAGCTGGATTAGTGTATTTTGTAAACTGAATATATAGTTAACTAGCATAGTGCCCCGTTGAATTAATATTAGCAACACTGCAGAATGTAAATTGGGGTTGACCTGAAACAAATGCGAAGTCACGGCAAATAGATATACACTATATTCTGTATTTTATATAATTGAGCCAGTAAGTAAGTCAGGCTATATGCTATTCTACGTAAGTCACTTTATACCCCGCTCCTTCCTGACCAATGGACAAATGTCAATTTCATCCAATCAAAATGAGAGCTACGTACACCAAACATATAGTCTTTTGTATACATCGAGCTACGTACACCAAAAGACGAATCGAATTTTAGTATATATATATATATAGATATGTAATCAGCCTAAATTAATTAAACTAATGTAAACTATATGTAATACTAAGTAGAACTTACCATATTCGTACCTAGCTAAAATGTAGTGTACACCACCTGTGTACTAACACGTTGCTGGCTGCACGCCTACACCAAGGGCTCCTGCCCTGATTGGTTAAAATAACCAATAGGTCCAAACCTTTCGGACCGGTCAATACTGACCCCAACCGTAGTGTACTTACGTACACAACATAACTAAATGTAACCAAAATGTAACCCTGTTTCAGTATCGGCTAAGTAGCGGCGTATCGTCGCTTATGGAAAGTCTTCCTCTGTGCGCTAGCCGCACCGTGCGTTTTACGCAGCGGCTACACGCTCTACGTCCCGACGCCTTTTCTGAAACGCGGCGCTGACCACGATCTGCTTTTCACGTCCGACTATCAACTCCTGTCGGAGTGCACCAATTCTTTTCCGAGGCCGATCGATCTCGACTCGGTGATCATCTTGTTCGCTGACAATTTGAGTGTCGCCCGAGTCGTCGGAATGGTCAGATCGGCCAGAAGTGAGAATATGTGGAGAGTGCGAACACCGATCGATGTACGAGACCAGATATCGTATATGCGGTCCACAAGGCAATGCGCCGAGCGCATGCACCGACAACTCTCGATTAAAATTTAGCCAAGAAGATCTTACGGTTTCTAAAAGGAAAAATTGATTTCAAGTTTCAGATGGAGATTGAAACTCAAGAGAAGGAGATATTTAAGAAGGAGATCACATTACTTGGATATTCGGACGCGAATTTTGCCGGTTGAAAGACTGACAGAAAATCAACAAGTAGAGATTGACAATTATGGATGGTATTGTAATACAATGGTTGTGCAAAAGGCAAACGTGTGTATCGCTGTCTACAATGGAAGCCGAGTTTTATGCAGCGTCGATTATGGAATGTGAATTGTTGGGTCTAAAGGAAATGACACGTGAAATTGGATTGACGGTGAAACTACCGATAAAGCTGAAGTGCGATAATCAAGCTGCCATCAAGACGCTAAATGGGATCAACAAAACATCGAAGACGAAGCATATGGACGTGCGTGTGAAGTTCGTGGTATCGAAGTGGCGCGAAGGACTAATTGAAGTCGAATATGAGCCGACGGAAACAATGTTGGTGGACGTTTTCACGAAAGCGTTAAACGGACCAAGGTTGAAGTGCACGAAGAAAGGACTGGAATTGCGTGCGCTTGAAGATGAATGTGTTCATTTTGCTGCAAAGTTGAGAAGGAGTGTTGGAAGGACCCGCGCCCCGACTTGAGTTGACGCCGGACGCAAATGGGTAAATGCAACTTTTCAGCAAATGTTTTTGGGTAATACCCAATTTTATGGGTCATACTCAATTTTTTACATACATTTAATTAGGTTAAGTATCAAGCTTAAATCTAATATAGTTACTTTTGTTTTTTACACAAGACTCACAAGTACACTTTTGGTCTTAGTACGTTCTCTCAACGGCGGAACGCGATTTTTCTCTAGTGGAGTGTGGAGTATAGTGGTTTGCTCACGTTTTAATTTGTGGAGTCTTTCTCGGTGGATAATTGGAGTGAATAAAGTTTTTATTCTCTTTATTACGCTATTATTTCGCTGTTGTTGCTATTACGTTGTTCTTACGCTTGGAGTACGTGGAGCAAACGGAAACTGACGCGTTGAGTTACTAACGACAGAAGACGGAAAGTACGAACAGTGCTGCCCGAAGTAGTTGTCCTGTTTTTATCTGTAACAAGCTCCATTGTGAGGTTAGGATGTCATCGTGTGTCTTCTTAGCCTCTGTAAGACAAAGGTATCGTTCGATTGTTACCGCCTTTTCTTGCTTTTGGCTGTGTCGACGATTTGGTCGGTGGAATGGATCGTTTTGTTGCATGCGTAAGACTAACGGCAGGTTCTCCTTATATACAGTATATACCTAAAATGGGCATTATTTCCACACCCCAAATTACACTCCTCAACACGGGGCAGTGTTATGTCCCAAATTTATGACATAACGGGGCAATGTTAGGACATAACGGGGCAATGTTAGGACAT
>CM047588.1:14574384-14629265 GCA_026184515.1 Peronosclerospora sorghi | reverse complement strand
ACATAACGGGGCAATGTTAGGACATAACGGGGCAATGTTAGGACATACGAATTCAACCTAATGTAGCCATCTGTCCATTTCGTATTTTGTCCAATCACAGGTTCAAAAGAAACAGTCGGATATATTGCTTTTCCGTAAATTATGATCTCCGTTTTCGAGTCGAAAGCTTGCCGTGTCTGGACAGGGACCTTGGGCACGCCTCTAGTTAAATTTAGGACATAACGGGGCAATGTTAGGACATAACGGGGCAATGTTATGTCCCAAATTTAGGACATAACATTGCCCCGTGTTGAGGAGTGTAATTTGGGGTGTGGAAATAATGCCCATTTTAGGTATATACTGTATATAAGGAGAACCTGCCGTCACACACACCCCTCACATAAAAAGGTGGGGGGGGTGACCGGAGTTAAGGGGGGGGGTGACCGCAGGCTCTCCCTATTTTTAACAGTATAATTGGCACGTGATTCCTTCGTATTGGTTGGGCGAGCGCATGATCCCATGAAATCTGCCCTATCTGAATACTAGACGAGGAAAACTGCCAGTCACTTTAATGATACAATGAGTGAAACTCAAACGATTATTTGGCGTCCCATTTGCTACAATAGTTCCCTTCGTTTTCTAAACTTCAAGGACAGACAGGCTCATTATCGATTGTCGTACCTACGGTGGTATCGCATAACTGGCCAACAAAGCCAGGTCGATCCTACACAAAAGAATGTAAGGAATAATTGCCTATCATATGACAGACGACAGGTATTTTGGACTAAATATTTAATGCGGCTGGTGGGTTAGGTCTCGTTGAAAAGAATTGGTCTCAATATATAGTTCATGATTTTGTTGCTGTGTCCACTACATTACACGCACTACTAATAACTTTCCCCTTTCCTCCCATCTGCGCAAACGCCTCTTCTACAAATCAACAAGATCAAAACGCTTAATAAAGTTCAGGGTACGTAGGATGCTAAAACCAATTAATAAAAAAATAAATGCCTGATTTCGTCCGACTCATAAATTTAGCACGACTTTACTAGGAAAAAAAAGATGGAGGCTAGCAGTGTGTTCGACGGCACTACAGACTTCCGCGTATGGCGAGCGCGTGTGGAGAACGAGCTCATGCGCTACCACCTCTTAGGGTATGTCATGGTTCGTGATTACGACGGTAGTCAGGCGTTCAAATACAATGGGGAGGAAGTGCCACCCAGGACGTTAGTGATTCACGGAGAGACTGAGAGGCCGCAACAACCCATGAAGGAGGAGGCATCGAACGACTACAAGGTCGTCCCGTTGCATGGAAAACTCAGTCGATGGGATGTGCTCGTCGAAAGCGCAGAAGCAAAGAGCATTCTCCAGCGCTACCTGCATCCGGACGTCGAGTATGCAATTTTGAACAAAAACATCTACGACAGCTGGAAGATGCTCTGCGCGCTGTACGGTAACCGTAATAATCCTGGCGCCCACGATCTGTACGAGATGCATCGGGTGTTGCATCGTATTAAGCTCGGTGAGAAAAAGGGAGAGTCTGTGAGGGAGTTCATCACGCGATGGGAGATGCTCATGCAGCAGTATGCTTTAGCGACTGGGATGGAGCTAACGGATGGACATCGCTCGGCTTCGCTCGTGCAAGCACTTCCAGGTGCATGGAGACCTATGGTATCGTCATGGAGAGGTGTTCGACCGTTTGTGCCGTATGCAGAGCTCGTCGAAAATATTGTCGCTACACGAGAACGCATCCAGCAACAGAGCGACTCAACGAATGCACCAGTTGTGAAAGAACGTAGCAGCTCACTGAGCGCTCCCTTTGAGATGCAAAGAACTCAATATCCAGAAGATGTAGTTGACAAGTCTGCTGTAAGCAAGCAAGTCGCTCAGATGAACGCGAAGTCGCCACAGAAGGCATCGGCGAGTACTAAATCGGGTGACAAAGGTGTTGACAAGCTTGTGGAAAAGCGAAGTGCATCATCTCATAATAATGCTGATAGAGCAGTGAGTCCGAGCAATGGGGCTTCGATTGATGCAACGAGCGACGCAAGCGATAACGTCGATTCGTCCAATGGAAGAACGTCAACCTCTTGGTCAGAACAAAGCAAGGGGCAAACTGGCTCTAGTTCGCACGACAGTATGGGGAAATATTCGTCTGAGCACTTGACAAAAGATAGTTCATCCCGAACATCAAAGTCTTCGCATTCCGGCGACAAGTATGAAAGGAGCAATTCGTACGACACGCGTGACCGATACTACAAGTACGATAAATACGAGTCGGACCGAGGATATGATAGGTATGCTTCGATCAATCGATACGATAAGTATTCTCGAAAGTCACTTTGCAGATACGAAACGAATTACGACAGCTATGATCGCTTCGACGGTCCCGTGTGCTGCTTCTATTGTTTGAAATTGGGGCATCACATGAAGCGGTGCTGGTATTTGAAGGCCGACATTGAGAATGGCACGACCCACGAATTGCACAAGAAATACTCGTGCGCCTTAACGAACGACAGAAATCAGTTTATGGTGAACTGCCTGGAGGCATACATTGAAGAGGAGAAGCGAAAGCGTGGTCTATACAACCCATCGTCGTCCCCAAAAGGACAGCGAAGCCCCAGCCACCACGAAAGCGCCGATAATCGGGAACGTGCGCACGTCTCCCATCAGCGGCCGCAAGATGCTCTGCTGCCTTCGTATTCCAGTCACTCACCACGCGAGGATCAACATCAGTCTTCGAGTTCCAAAGACGCCTCCTCGACCTACCGCCAGCGCTCGCGCAGCGCGTTCCCGACGTCGGAAGGCCGCACGTTATCCCGAGATCCGCGCCTGAATCGGTCGGACCTTTCTCACCGATCATCGGACGCGGGGAAAGATTTCGAGCCTCGGAAACGCTCGCGCGCGTCTTCGTGTGAGCGACAACCGCAATCCTATGCCTAACATGGCTTCAAGCGAGAGGTTTTATCCGACTTTTTGTTTCTAGGATGGACTAATAAAATCGTACTTATCTGTATACTCCCGGTCCCTAACATGGTGTTTAGGGGGACTTGTTCATTGTGGTAGTTAAATCGACGCAATAGTGCGACGTGCGCGACCTCCAGCTCGAGAGGGAAAAAGCGAGCAACATTCGTGACAGACGTCAGCGGCGTGCCACTGTGGATTTTGGTGTAGGAGGACGCCAACTGGCCGCTCGCTCCGATGAAGAAAACGGCGCTTTGGAGGTAGGCCGCGCTCCTTGGTGGCGTCGTTTTGATTCTTTTGGATTGCAGTAGTGTATGTCAAAGGCTAACCGAGTCCTGCTGTGTGTGTCGTCTTGCTTGTTGAAATGGTAAAGTAATCGAAACAATAATGCAACATCGGGCCAAGGCGACAAGAGCGGTAGTAACACAACCACAGCGACCACAACCAAGCCGGCGCCAGCCACGACCAAAAATGCGACCAATGCGTCGTCCAGTGCTACCGTCCCAGGTAGTAATCGCGGTAGCCGTGGCAGTCGACGGAGCCTAGGCAGCGTGACAGCCGAAGGCGACGACAAACTGCCGCCGGGATGGACGCGCAAGGAAAGTAAATCGCAGAAAGGTCGCTACTACTATATATCGCCCGCGGGGAAGACACAATGGGTACCGCCACCTTCGAAGACTGCAGGCGTGAAGATTAAGAAGACGTTCAATTGGATGAGCGAAGTGGAAATTTGTTTTCAGGAAGGGCGACTGGGCGTAAGTCTACGAGAAGTGCACCAAATGGAGACGATCTTGTATCCTCAATTCCAGGCTGAAGTCGACGATCTTCCAAAAATTAATGGCAAAGCAGGGCCCGCGGAGCTTCATAATTGGAGTGTCAAGGCGAACAAGCGCTTGACAATTGGTATGCGTGTCATAAGTATCGAAGACACGTCCCTGGCAGGACTCACGTATAAAGAGGTGGTGGCAAAGTTAAAAAGCGCCTCGCGGCCCGTACGCATCAAGTTTGCTGATGTACAAAAGGGTACGGTCGAAGAAAATGGCGGTCGGAAGTCGGATGGGGACAGCAAAAATGGTACTGCGAATGATGTAGCAGCTGGTGGATATGGAAACTCATCGGCCTATATGCAACAAAAGCAGGAGTACACGCGTGTGCTTGTGTCGGGCGAGCTCCATACAGAGATGTGGACAATCGAAAACAAAAAATTACTGCGATCGCTCCTGCTCATGCAGCATAAATGGAACATTGTATCCAATGAATTTGATATCCTCAATACAAGGCGAATGGAGCTACGAAAAGAGAACGAGACCATGAAGAGTGATAAAGAAAAGTACGAAATCATGATGAAAAATCTCAAACTGCAGGAAACGTCTGCAATGGAGAATCCAGAGCTTGTGCGAGCCAATGAGTTAGCCAAGCGCAACACAGAGTTGAACGATGATATTTCTAAGATGAGTTCCGGCAATAAGCGATTGCGTAAAGAGAGAGACACGTTGCAGGCCCAGTTAGATGACTTAGAAAAACAGCTTGCAAAAGTGGAGCAGAAAGATAAAGACGAGGAAGAGGATCGCATACCGGAAGAGGTTATTTTCGTAGTTGACCCGTTGGCGCCTCCAAAGGAGCAGCTATCCGCTTTAAAGAAGAGGCGACGTGGACTGGAAGACGAATTGAATAAAGAACAGCGCAAGGCTAATAAGGTGCAGAAAGAAATGGAGCAGCTCACGAAGCACTACGCCAGTCTTGGAAATGAGGAGCACGAAAAAAGCTCTTCCACATCTGCATCGATTCAGCAGCCGTCGAATGATGACAAGGAAAAGAGTGCGTCCAATTCTAGTGGACAAAGTGATAAGACGAACAATACCAGTCATAGCACGACCAAGTCGAAATCGGAATTTGCTGATTTGGAAGCGAAGATTTTGGAGCTGCGGAAGAAGCAGAGGTCCGTGGTGGATACGTTATCAAAGGCCGCTCAATCCGGTGACCATAAGTTGGCAAAGGAGTGTCAACGACGCCGTAAGAAGATCAAGGAGGAACTCAAAGATGCACAAGACGAGCTTCATCGTCTAAAAACGCATGGCAAAGCGGGAACGTCGAGTTCGCGCACGGAACCTTCCCTCAAAGAAAAAGCTTCAACGGAAGTCGCTCAGTCTTCAACTTCCAAAAACTTGAAATCAAAGAGTTCGGGGTCAAGTTCCAAGAATGCGTCGGCTCCCGACACGAGCCCCGAGACGGCAACTTCGACAGGTACTTCTCGTTCAGGGAAGATGCCGATGCTGAGTGGCTTTTTGGACAAGGGCCCCACAGAGTGGGCTGATCGTGGCCTTATCAGTGGCATGAAGACCATGCGTGGTGCTCGGGAGCGATGGTGTGTAATCACAACTGATGGGTACCTTAAATACTACAAGCGTCGTGGCGACACTGTCGTGCGGGGTGAGATTAATCTTGCTGAAAAGAGTCTTGAGGTGCTCGCAGACGACCTCGTCCACGGAAAGGAATTCGTACTAAGTACAGACGAGCAGCAGTCGCACTTTTTTACGAAGAGCCCTCAGGAGCTCAACAACTGGGTCAAAACGCTTCGAGCTGCGCACGCCTATCTCATTGATTCTGCTGCTCCGCCGCTGCCTCCGGCACGGTCGACTCGCGGCGACGAAAAGCAAAAGCACGTGCCGAAACAAACCAACGAATTCGATCTCGACGGTCTTGAAGAATCCTTACCTGAAGAAGACGAGCAGTTTTATGGACGTGCGACGTTGGGCTTTTAAGAATGATAGCTGTGGCACGGTTGTGCGGGAACTAAATGTAATGGACTGGTTATTATGTTACTGTATCTTCATGTGCCTCCTCCACTTTTTAGACTGCAAGACATAAGACCAGCCTTATCAAAATCACATGAAATGCATTTGCTGGAGCGGGTCCGGCCTCGAGAAACCTTTGCGACACTTTATCATGCTATCTTCACGAAATTATCTTACGAAGGGCGCTGGCACAGGGGGAGGATCTTGACCTCTTCCGTGTAGCTAGCCTATCTGTATATGGACGAACATCGACACCAGATAACGGCGTCAGTGCAGCTGCTTCAATACATGCAAGAAAACAGAGTGATGCATCTACAGCACGAAGTACTTGTTCCGTTCTTCTTCGCTCGCAGCTGACGAGGCCCCACCACGGATCTCATGGGTGGGATACCATTGACCGGCTTCCACGCTATGGTTCCCGGAACGACGCGTTGGGAATCCATCTTCACTTGTTTTTCGACTACGGTGCGAGTTTCGATTTCCATAGCGGTACCAGGAAGTCGTGCCGGCCACACGATTGCCATCCCCGACGTCATGCACCACGCGTGAACTCAAATTCTTTGTAAACTGCTGCAGCGCTAATGCACTGTCTTGCATCTGCTTGGGTTCTTCACCATGAGCGCCAATGGTATCCGTGTTTCGACGCGGTGCGGTTCCACGACGATGGCTCTTGCTCATTGAGACCATGTTTGGTTTTTCTATCGGAGGATCCTCGTCGTCAGGTTTGTCCACCTTGTGAACCATCTCGAAAAAGAGGCCACCCTTCTGCACCAGATACTCGTACCGACCTTCTTCGGCCACACGTCCTGCATTGAGCACCAAAATCTGGTCTGCATTTAGCGCTGTGGACAAGCGATGCGTCACCGAGATAATAGTCATATTCATTTTGCCTGAGAGGCGCTCGAGGGTAGACACAATGGATGCCTCGGTCTCAGGGTCCAAAGCGCTCGTAGCTTCGTCAAGCAGCAACAAGCTTGGCCGACGACAAAGGGCACGGGCCAAACAAATACGTTGCGCCTGACCACCACTCAGGTTGCACGTTGCGTGCTGACCAACTACCGTCTGGAAACCGTCTTTCAAGTCCTTGATAAAGTGGCACTCGGCAAGACGGGCTGCCTCCTCACACTCGGCATTGGTAGCTTTGATGTTTCCATAGCGAATATTGTCGTAAATAGTACCATTGAGAATCCCACCGTCTTGAAACACCACCGCAGTTTGATCCATAAAAGATTTTTTAGAAAAGTTGAAAATGTCGTACCCGTCCAAACGGATGCAGCCACCATCCGCTTCCTGGAACTGCATTAAGCACGCTAAGAGTGTACTCTTGCCACAACCAGATGGTCCGACAATACACGTGTAAGAACCGCGAGGAATACACGCCGTTAACTCGTTCAAAATGTAGTTTTCGGATGCCTTGTCATACTTGAACACGAGCTTTTCAACACGAAGATCTTGCTTCATCTTTGGAAGTGGAGGCAGGTCCTTATCGCCATTGTCCTCTCCAGTCCTCGATCCCAAGCCAACTATAATGTCATCGACGCGCTGCAAACTACTTGCATTACCAATTGCTACACGCATAAACCCACCCAGTACGGTAACAGGGTTGGAAACTCGACTTAAGAGCGTGATGAATCCAAAGAATTCACCAGACGATAAATCCTTATGCCACACTTTCATGGCCAACGAGGCAGTCATAATAGCCACAAAGATGTACATGGCCGACTCGATGTAAATCTGGACAATACTCGACCAGAAATCTTTCGAAAACTGGCTTTTACGCAACGCCGCACAGGACTTTTTAAACCGAGTGACGAGCGGGTCTTGGATGGCATACGCACGCACAACTTTCTCACAGCCAACAGCATTCTGGAACTCGGCAGCAACGTACGCGTTCCTCGAGCCAAACTCTTTGGATCGCTGCGCTGCAAAACCCTGTGGACCACTTGAAAGTAGGACTGCCGTAAATGCAAACGACATGATGCCAATGCTGACATCCATGTACAAGGCGTAGCCAAACCCAAAGACCACAGCCAGGAGCGGATTCAGTAGGTTCCAAAACACGGCCTGCCAAAGCGCATTCACGCGCGCGACATCACTCGAAAAGAGATTGTTGAGGTCACCATCCGAGCGCTCGGCAAAAAATTGCGTGTCTTGACGAAGAATAGTGTTGAGCAACGCAGATTGCATGGACTCGGTCGCTTTCGAAATCATCTTGGACTGAAAGTAGCCAACAGCGTAGTCACCTAGTACGAACGGCACACAGAGTGCCAGCACCCCCATCACACCAAATTTAAGCGTCGACTCGTTCGGGTTGCCTAAATCCAACGTGTCGAAAGCATCCGACAACTTTGCCAAGAATATCGCCAGCGCTGGGCTCACCGAGGCGTTAATACACACGACGAAGAAGCAAAACATGAGGTCCGCCATCTGCGTGGACCAGTGCCACAACGTGCTCCGGACGACATCCGTGATACCGTACGCAAGCGTGGACGACGAGGCGTCAATGTCCCGCAAGTGCGACAGGAACTCGGTCGCCGAGAGATTGGGCGGACGGTAGTGGAGAGCGCGCTCCAAGAAATTCATGAGCTCGTCGCGCGTCATGTCACCTTCATCGCGTCCGCAAATAATCACGAGGTCCGTCTCCATCATCTCAATCGACAACGCAGAGATGCCTGGGATTCGAGCAAGGGATGCGCGCAACGACTCAATGCTGACTCGAATATGATCGCCATTCGTACGGAACTTGTGCAATTTCTTCGAGAACGTACGCGCGCGAGGTTTTAAAATCAGTCGCAGCGCGACGATACTGAGGTAGGCCAGACAGAGCCAGTATTCCTCATCGCCCATGACAAATCGGGAGCCAAGGAGCACGACCATGGCCACGAGACACAAGAGGTCGGCAATGTTCGAGTGCGATCGAAAGAGCGCGAGACGAAGCCCCAACACGCGGATGGCCATGTCAATAAAGTAGCACATCATGAGCCCGGACGAGAATAAACGCGAGGCTTTCGCCGCCACTTCGTCGTGGAACGTCGGCTTGGGTGTGAACGAAATGGTGAGCACTTGGACAAAAAAGTCGAGAAAGAGCGCAAACGTTTCCGAGTAGTGCCATTTGCGCGAGTCAATGACACGGAGATAGAAGAGACGGTGACCGTTGCCGGGTGCGCTGGCCGCGCCTTTGATCGTGCGCGGGTCCGAGGAGTCAGGTAGTGGGCCACCAATTTTGACAAAGCCGCCGCTGCAGTCGGGTGGCACGCGCTCAAAATCGGTCGTTTCACTGCTCATTTCCAGCGACGAATGGGCAGGTGATCCGAAGGTGGAGGAGTCCTTAGGCTGCATGCACTGGGGAAAAAGAATCAACCAAAGACGCCAGCGGAGGCGGCGCGAATGGAGGAATGTGCCAGACCAGACCTTTCACTTCGGTTTCGTATGGGAACTGACTTTTGAATAATTTGACCGGACAGTTCCGAGACCGAGGTGACGAATTAAGATTAACGGACGACGAATTAGGTTAAATGGTTGCCACCTGTTGGAAAACGTCAGAACTGGATCTTCGCGCAATAGACTCCCGAGGAGCAATTACCACTATAAATAGTCCAATTTGGTTTTGCTACAAGAGGGATTGACTTCCTATGCAATTACCTAGCCATTCAAACGGGGTTGTCCAGCTAACGTGGTGTTGATCAGTGCCATGTCGCATAAAGAAGGCTTGACAGAAAACGTTACATCTTGCGTGATATGGCAGACTTTACTACTCGCTGACTCACTTCCATCGTTGACGTCTTGATGCAATATCAGCTTAGGTGCAATACGCCAGAAGGATGGAGATATTTACTGAGCAAGAGCTAGATACTACAAGGCAGAGCGAAGCGTTCAAGGGTGCCCAAACCCCCATATGCTGGGAAGAACGGCATGGTTTTTTCGACGGGTTTGCGAGATTCACCTTTGAGCAGCATCAGGGACAACAACTGGGGGTAGTGGTTGGTTTCCACGAAACCACTGGCTTCGGTGGCTGAGTGTGCTCATCATTGTCCTCTTTCTGTCCTTCCGTTTTCGAGCATAGCTTGTCATTATAGTTGTGGCGCCGGCCACAGACATCCGGCCTTGCTCTGAAGGTGAGGATCGCTGCTTACGTCAGACGATCTTACCTCATATTTCACAGTTGCCAGGCTCGCAAACACATACTGTTCATGTTATGTATGTTCTTAGGGGGAAAAAGCGGTACTTATATGTCGGACATTTAACCAGACTGTGAGACTTTCATTTTGTGGAAAAGGGTAAAGAGAGAACTACTGGCAACGAAAAGGCACAGGGTCATATTGTTAAAAGTATTCATAATACCGGTTTTTATTACGGCCGGGTATGATTGATACTTTAGTAGTAGTAGCAATATGGGGGGTCAGACATAAGAAAAAAAGGGTTTATTTCGTGAAATAAACACTCGAGATATGAACGTTTATTTCACACGATATACACACTTTGAAATGAACAGCTCTCGAGCTGCTCATATCCGAAATAAACGTTTATTTCGGGTCACTCAGATCGGCAGGGGTGCATATCAAATTTGATCTAAACCTGATATTTGATTGATATAAACGTTTATTTCGTTTGGGCTAAACTTTAAGTTTGACCCACCTAATATTCATATCGTACTTATTAGTAAACAGCTCTATGTGTTTGTACTCATTCTGAGTACATAGGTTTTCCGGCACTAATAAGTAGTGTATAGCACACAACAGATGGAGGCTTACCAAACTTGAGCACCTCGTACATATTTCATGTTAGGCTAGCGAAACACTTCTCAATACACATTCCATTGATAAAATTACTGGTTTGTTTTTTTTTCTTCTCCTTTTACGAACTGTCTACGGGTATCATTTTCACGGTCAACGGATTTTTGGTTGCTGTGATATTGACTTAAGACTATTTCGTTATATTGGAGATATTATTTGACATCTACGGCACAAGTTTTCGACTATCTACGCAAGTATGAATGCTGAAAACTTTCAACAGGTTATGATACCAAAGGGCCACGATGTTTCAAGTGATGATAGCTCCCTCGAAAAAAACCGGTAGGTATCGGTGCCGAAGGAATGAAGATTTTAGAAATTATTGTGGGTACAATGGATCACAACATCGTTCAGTTGAAGTTGAAACTGTAGAAGATTCTCACCCTGTGGAAGATTCTACGGCTGGGAATATTCCTCATCTGGTTCTGGGTTGAACCCAGTTCAACCCATCAGCTTTGTTGACGTAATTCTGTTTATCTATACATATGTTCACGATAGGTAGGACACGAATATGTTTACAGTAGGTAGGACATGGATATGTTTACGGTAGCGTAGGACACAATCGGCTTAGAGGTAGCAGCAGCGAACTAAGTCCCGATCAATTCACTCAGCAATCTCCCACTCTTTCAAGTCTACTCCTCTCCTTGATCGCGTGACCTTTAATAGATTATGAGCCCAAGTCCCATGGCGGAAAAGACCAAGACTCTCGTTGACAATTTCCGCGGTGACAACTGCTATTCGTAGGAACGCTACATGCGTGGCGTGTTCCTGACCAAGTCGGTATGGAACGTCGTCAACATCGGTGAGACGCCGACGTTCTCGGACCCGCGGATCAGGGACGAATACATCCGGACCAACAATATCGCGTTCGGCTTGATGCTCCTCCACATCCACGCGGAGTACCATCACATCGTCGACGACTGTGAGGAAGCTCATGTGGCATGGAAGCGACTCTGCTCGTTGTACGGAGGATCGCAGAAGGCGGGTCGAATCTACTTCAAGCGTCAGCTCTTCAGGATGGAGATGAAGGAAGGCGCGAATGTGTTGCAACACTGCAACGAGATCCTCAACATCCACGCCAAGCTTGTGGATATCGGTGCGAAGATGGAGGACGAAGACGTGGCGATTTGTTTGTTATGCAGTTTGCCCAAGAGATACGAGAACGTGGTTTTGCACGTCGAGATGAGCAACACCGACTTGAAGACTTAAGAGATGATCAAAGTTATCACGAACTGTAACAGGGTTACATTCGGTTACATTTGGTTATGTGATGTACGTAAGTACACTACCGTTGGGGTCAGTATTGACCGGTTCGAAAGGTTTTGAACCATTCGTTATTTTAACCAATCAGGGCAGGAGCCCTTGGTGGTGGTGTGACAACCAGCCACGTGTTGGTACACAGGTGGTGTACACTACATTTTAGCTAGGTACGAATTTAGTAAGTTCTACTTAGTATTACATATAGTTTACATTAGTTTAAATTAATTTAGGCTAATTATATATTAAATATACATTCAGTTTAAATTTTCACTCAACGACTACAGACGCACGAACTCTACCGGTCGCGCGTGTAGTGAGTGTAGTAGCCTAAAGGGAGCCCTCTCTTTAGCTACACCCTTAGTAAGGGAGCCTTACGTTAAGGCATTAGCGAAAGCTAATTTTAAACCAAAGTGGGAATCTTGGCCCCGAGTAGGAGAGCTCTCTCTTACTAAGCCCTTTTATAAGGGCGTATCGGCTAAGTAGAGGCATATCGCCGCTTTAGGAAAGTCTTCCTCTGTGCGCT
Source organism: Peronosclerospora sorghi (assembly GCA_026184515.1). NCBI lineage: Eukaryota > Oomycota > Peronosporomycetes > Peronosporales > Peronosporaceae > Peronosclerospora > Peronosclerospora sorghi. The sequence goes on along the minus strand of CM047588.1, from coordinate 14,616,954 downwards.
AGCCGCACCGTGCGTGTACGCACCAGCTACATCTAGTAGCACTTGTAGTCAATCTAACACCTGTGTTGGTAGACGACAACATCCTCTGCAAAGGATGAATCAGGACGATTGGGATAGACTAACCCTCGTCCAGCAGGAAGCCTTTAATATGATGTCATCCATACTGGGTGACGAAGGCATGCAGATCCTAGTGGATCAGGGCCTCAATGCCGTAAAGGAGAGGGTCAACGCCCTCATCGGCCATGAGGAGAATTTTCGTGGAAGTCATTCCACGTCCACGGAGGTGCGTCCCCCATTATTCTTTTAAGATAAAGGAATTCACCGGTGAAAAAGGTGATAACCTTTATGTGTGGCTTCGAGAGGTCGAAACGGCCTTCGCCACAGCAAATGTGATCGGGGATCACTTGCAAGTGGGACTTGCAATGACTCATCTTACGTGTAAAGCCCGTACATGGGCGTTTACATGTTCGGATTCGGTCACGGACGTGTTCCCGACCTGGGAAGTTCTTAAGCAAAAGATTATGGACATGTACGCCACGCCTGATCTGGTTTTCCAGAATCAGCTGGCGTTTCTGAGGTGCCGTTAGGGCACTAGGGACTTGGAAACATATATACAAGAACTTAAGACCCTGTTGGAAGGGATGTACGCGAAAGCGTACTCGGACGATGTGTCCATTCCCGTGTTCATGGGAGGCCTTAAAGAATGGCCAGAACGTTCGGAGCTCTTCCGATGCTGACCCCAAACCCTGGGGGAGACGTTTAAGATAGCGTTCAACGCCCAAAGTAACTTTCGTTCCTCTAAGGTGGGTCCCGAACCCATGGACCTTAGTCAGGTCGAAGCGGAGGAGAAACCTTCCGCTAAGAGTCACTCTGACTCTACCTCGCAGAGCTTCGAGTCGGAGCTCTTTGCATTGCTGCAGCGGCATGGGGCCGCTGAGATGCTTCCTGTGTGGAAGCACGTATCATCTGCGGAACAGATGTCCGAAAAATACCCAGAAAGATACTCGCTATAAGGGGCCGAGGGTGGGTAAAAAGTCCTTGCCCAAGCCGTCGGGAAACGACGGCTCCCAGTGGGTGCGGGGCGCCCTAATGGGGGATCACTCAGTGCTGTTAAACCCAAGGGTAGGTGCCGACAGCACAAAGCCCCGAGGGAAACGGTGCTTTCTAGCACCGAGTTGGTATACCAGCCAGGTTTGCTGGTAGTCCTTGCGGACGTGAAAGGCTTTGATAAGCTTTGGAGAGTCTTGATAGACTCTCCAGTGTCTGACAATTATGTCAGACGGGTTTCTGTTGAGAAGAGTCGGCTGTATGCCGAGTCCCTAGAGGAACGTTCTCGTGACGTTGTCACGGTCCGCCTTGCGACGGGCGTACAGGTTTCTGTACCCAAGGTCTCGATTGACATTAAGCTGAAGTTTGCAGACTTCAATAGCTCAGAACGTTGCCTAGTCCTGGATTTGGACTCGAGGTATGACCTCATTCTGGGCATGAAGTGGCTGGAACGCTACGAGCCATGGATAGACTGGAAGACTAAGTCCATTGGCACAACGCACCAGCGATCGGGTGAAGCATTGGCGAGTCATGAACCCACTTTTGCTCGATCGCAAAAGCGATTCTGGCGTGAGATGCCAGAGATTGAGATGTCTGAAATGATCAGTCCCAATGAGGTCAAAGAAGTGTTCCTTGACGAGGGGGATTCGGCGGTTAATCCCCACGCCGTTAGAGGCGAGACTAATTAGTAGCCAGTGGTAGAGGTGGATTCCTCTGAGGTTAAGCGCGAGGCGCATCCTAGAGAAGAGACCCGTAGTTTGTCTCTTTTTCAGGTCGGGGCTCCCGACCACGCCGTGTTCGGCGAAAAAGTTGCGACTCCAGTGGTAGGGGTAGAGACCCTTGTGGTTAAGCGTGAGGCGCTTCCAAGCGGAGAGACCCGAAGTTAGTCTCTTCCACACGTCGGAATTGATTCCGACCACGCCGTATTAGGTGAGACCGGCGGGTCACCGGTGGTAGAGGTAAAAACCTCAGTGAATAGGCGCGATGCGCTTCCAATAGATGGGGCAATTAATTCCCCCATTTGTGTCCCGGGATGAGTCCCGAGACCAGTAGTCAGCAGTCCTATCGGATGCTGAATAGTGTGACAGGTGTTGTCACGGAAGGCGTAAGCCTTGAACGGTTGCCTGGGGTAGGCGAACTGTTGTCGTTGGAGGAGATGTCCTTCGACGAGTTTGAGACTGCTGTAAAAGCAAGTGAACTCGACGAGATCGTCGTGTTGCGTCCGGAAGAGGAGTTGAACTCCTCATCCACGATGGAAGAGTCAGTTTTGGTGCAAAACAAACAGGCATTAAATGCCCGAAGCGGCCTCAAGATCCTTGATGATCCTGAGGACCCTTAACATTCCTTAAATGTAAGGAATTCGGATATGTCATTAGTGACAACCCGCCGATAAGGTTACCACCGGATCGGGGAGTCCGACATGAGATTGACTTGGTTCCTGGAACCAAATACTGCGTCACTAGGCAGTGGCCTCTCCCCAAGGAGCAATGCGACGTCCTCGACGCATTTTTCAAGGGGAAAGAAGAGGCAGGGATGGTACGGGAGAGTAAATCTACCCACTCATCTCCCACTTTTTGTGTTCGTAAACCGAACTGGAAATGGCGCATTGTGCATGCGTACAATAAGCTGAATGCAGCTACCGTACCCATGCAAACTCCGATTCCTCGGAAGGATGTCCTCCAGAACAATATGGCGGGCTGTACTGTGTGCAGGTGCTCATGTGAGCATCCGATATTCCGCTTACAGCGGTCAGCACGCCTAGTGGCATGCTGTGGGAGTGGCTTGTTATGCCACAGGGGCTTTCGAATGCACCAGCTACTTTTAATCGCTTGGTGACTCAACTCTTCCGCCCTCATAGAAAGTACGCTAGACGTACTTCGACGATATATTCGTTCATAGTCGCGCGGAAGGCGACTCGTCTGATATTAAGACGCACCTAATACACCTTCGAGCGGTGCTCGAATGTATGCGAGAGCATAAGTTATATGCAAACGCATCAAAATGTATCTTTGGTGATGAGGAAATTCCTTTCCTCGGATGCTTCATCGGTAAGGGTGGAGTGCGAGCGGATCCCGCGAAGGTGAAAGCCATTGTGGAGTGGCCTTCACCTATAAATCTTAGATATTTACGGAAGTGGCTTGGATTAGCCAATTATCTCCACAAGTATAGCAAGAACTACGCTAAGATGGCGAAGCCATTGACAGACCTTCTTAAAAAGGACGTAGATTGGTGTTGGGAAAGCAAACACCAAAACGCTTTCGAATCGGTAAAGGGGAGATTGTTAAAAGTCCCCGTTCTTGCTCTCCCAGATTCTGGGAAACCATTTAGCGTCGTCTACGACGCCTCCGATTTCGCAATCGGATGTGCTTTGTTACAAGCAGACGATGCGGGAAGGGAATGCGTGATCGCGTTTGAGTCGAGGCAGCTTAAAGCTGCAGAACGGAATTATCCCGTTCATGATAAGGAGCTACTTGCTATGAAGTATGCCCTTGTAAAGTTTAGGTTTCACCTACTCGGCTCAAAGCCGTTCGTGGTTTATACAGACCGCGCGTCCTTACGGACAGCGACAAAGTCGCCTCATCTCTCCCAACGGATGGCCCGTTGTCTCTCCTTCTTTGCGGAGTACAACTTTGAGGTAAAATACAAGCCTGGCAAATAGAATGTTCTTGCAGACGCGCTGTCGCGTCGTCCCGATTACGAGCTCACTCACACGACATTCATCACCTCGTCTGTGGTGGATCTCATACTCCAGTCGTATGGGAAAGACCCACAATGTACGTTGCTTATCAGCGCTTTGGGTGACAAGGGACTTGGCTCGTCTGAGCCTACCCTGTCAAGTCGAGCTAGAGCTCGGTTACACCGTTACAGGTACTGTGACGGTATGCTATATTATAGCACAAGTTCGGAGGACACTCCGCGGGTGGTTGTTCCTCATGATGAGGAACTGAAGTATAGAGTCCTCTTTGAGGCACATGACACCCCTACCGGGGGTCATTTATGTCGGGATAAGACCTACAGCGCTTTAAGCGCTTTGTATTGGTGGCCCAAGATGTATAAGTGGGTCGGTGCGTATATTCGCACCTGTGAGACGTGTCAGAGGCTCAAACCCTCTGCTGAGTCAGCCGCACATTTGGAGAGCTTATTCGTTCCGACGGAGTGTGGAAATCCATCAGTATGGATTTTATCTTCGGTTTTCCGAAGGATAAGGCCGTCAACACCGGCATTTTGGTCTTTGTAGACCATCTGAGCAAGATGGCTCACCTGGCGGCGGTGCAAGAGTCCATTGATGGACAAGGAACAGCAAAAGTGTTCTTAGACCGTGTCTTTCGACAGCATGGTCTACCCGATTCCGTTGTATCGGATCCGGATCCCCGTTTTACGAGGCAGTTTTGGGGCGCGCTGTTGAAGGTGCTAGGCACCAAGCTCATTATGTCCACTGCGGATCATCCGCAGACGGACGGGAAAACGGAACGCGTTAATCGCGTTGTAGAGGATATTCTCCGGAGTTTATGTCCGGATTCTCCAAAGCGTTGGAGTGAGATGCTTCCTATGGCCGAATTTGCTATAAACAATTCGGTCCACGCATCTACGGGTTTACCCCGTTTTACGTGAACGGATTAGTGAATCCGAGGGTTCCGTTGACGCCACGTGTGTGTGTCCCAGGGCTTGAGGGGGGGGGATTCCCCGATTTCAGCCCTTTATCTGTGCGAAAGCACATCGATAAGTTTTTATCGACGCGCCTTAGTGTCTTACAACACGTTTGCGATGCCATGGCGGAAAGCCAATAAAAGCAAAAGGAACAGGCCGACCTCAAGGGTCGGCGTAACGAAAGGGCGTGCAAAGTAGGAGAGAGTGTTTTATTAAACGCTAAAAACCTTCCTACACATGCAGTTTCCAACGTGTTGTGGAACAAACTGCGCCACAGGTTTGTGGGGCCTTTCAAGGTGCTAGCCCGAAAGGGCTTGGCGTATACCTTGGATATCCCGAAGGCGATGCGTACGCATCCAACCTTCTATGTGGGTATGCTTAATCCATACCAGAACCCGGAGGCGGGTCCCCTCTTGGAGGAGGTTGGGAAGTCGGATAGCCGAAAGGCACAACAGGTCGGAATAGCGCCGACAGGGTCGAAATGTGACCATGGAACTCCGCAACGACGGACTCGAGAGAGGCAAGCCGCTTCTCGATGCGGTCATTCGCAATCCCCTCGTCGCGTAGTCCCTCCTGGACATCCTGGATGCGACGGCTGTGTCTATCACAGCGCTCGTGGAACTCATGTCGCAATTGTTCGACCTCCTCCTCCAGTTCTCGATACGGAGGGTATTCCACATTACCATGTGAAGCGCCTGATGGAGCGACGCCATCATCGGGGTGAGACCCAATATCTGGTAAAGTGGAAAGGTTATCCACACTCACAGAGTTCTTGGGAGTCCGAGACTCCCCTGCGGCAGGATTGCCGTGACATCGTTGACGCTTTCGAACGGAAGAACCCCGCTGCGAGTCAACGACCAAAGGGGCGGAAGAAGCCCCTTCACTCCCAGTAACTGGTAGTTTGCCGGAGGCAGATAAAGAGTTTGCATTGCTCTCCGGCACCACACCGAGGGCAGGAGCACTAGCAGGGCGCGTGCAGTTAGGGGCAGATAACTGCCCCAGCGCTTTGGATTGCGCAAACGCCAAGAGAAACGCCCTCTCTATCCGAACGTCAAGTTCGGAATAGCTGTTGTACAGCTCGTTGAAGTTAGGGAGACGCTTCTCCTCTTGCGCCCAAGTGCGGAAGGTCCGCTCTGCCTCCTCGACATCTTCGCCTCGTAGGATAAGGAAGGGAACTCGTGGAGGGTCTCAACGACGACACCCCGTGCCTGTTTCCCGAGGCGCGCTCGGTACGAGTTGACAGTGAACTGCTTCGGGGTTAGCAGTTTTGCCCGGAGTTGTCTCCGGCACACGATTTCACGTGGCAGTACAGCCTCAGGTCCAGGGATATAGGAGTCTAATCCCCTCTTCACCTCGTTTTTAGCCTTCGTTTGAGGGTCACGAGGACCCTTCCGTGCTGGTACGGCACGTCGGGCTTCCTGAGCTGTGTCTAAACCATTGGTGATGGTCGCCTTCGGCGACCCGGATGCATCATCCGCAGTTGGTAGAGGTGTCGCACGAGTTAGTGCATTTTCCCCACGTGTGGGGAACGGATTGGACTGCCGACATCGCCGTTCTGCGTTGTCGGAGCGGTCAGCCTTTGGGAGATATCCCCAAGGGCATCCACCTCCGAGTTATCGGAATAGTTTCCATCCTCTTCCCGAGGGAAATCCTCAGCACCACTAAAGGTGCTCATGGTAAGCCAGAAGTTCTGGCAGTTGGATTTCTCCAACTATAATTGATTATTGCGTAAGCAATAGTCTTGATGGGGGCGGATGTAACAGGGTTACATTTGGTTACATTTGGTTATGTTGTGTACGTAAGTACACTACGGTTGAGGTCAATATTGACCGGTCCGAAAGGTTTGGACCTATAGGTCATTTTAACCAATCAGGGCAGTAGCCCTTGGTGGAGGCGTAGCAGCCTGCCACGTGTTGGTACACAGGTTTGTACATTACATTTCGGCTAGGTACGAATGGAGTAAGTTCTACTTAGTATTACATATAGTTTACATTAGTTTAATTAATTTAGGCTAATTACATATTAAATATATATTCAGTTTACAATCACACTAAAGACTGCTAGGCGCACGACCTCGACCGGTCGCGCGCGGTGAGTGTAGTAGTGAAAAGGAATACCTTCCCTTACATACTCCCTTTCTAAGGGAATCCTTGTTTCAAGGCGTTGGTTAACTCTGACTAGTAAACCAAGGGAAATCTTGGCCCCGAGTAAGAGAGCGATCTCTTACTAAGCCCTTTTATAAGGGCTTATCAGCTAAGTAGCGGCATATCGCCGCTTTAGGAAAGTCTTCCTCTGTGGGCTAGCCGCACCGTGCGTGTACGCACCGGCTACAAGAACGAGCACGTGAATCGTGCCGGTGAGATGAAGACTGCAATCACCAAGCCCGACAATCACGCCAAGGCGTTTGTGTCAGAGCAAGATCCTCGCGTATGCTCGTATTGCTGCAAGACCGGTCACTCGGTTAACCGGTGGTGGACCAAGAACAAACAACAAGGTCGCAAGGTCTTTTTCGCGGAAAACGCGCGAACCACGGGCAGCGCGACTACGAGGACGACGATGATGCCATCGCGTTTTCTGTATCAATGGAGGCCAGCATTGCGCCGGACACTTCCATGATCGGGAAGTGGGCGATTGACAGTGGTGCAACGCACCATGTCTGCAACGACCGCTCGATGTTTTCCAACTTGGCCAAGGGAGACCACGGTGAACTTGTGGTCGCGGAAGATACGAAGACCAAGATTCTCGGTGTCGGCACGGTACACGAGCGTACCATTCTTTACGGCGGACAAGTTAGCGATCTCGAACTCCGCGACGTGTTATACGTACCTGTGATCAAGAAGAATATGCTTTCGATCCCACAGATCAACAAGTCAGGCAAGTTCCGTGGCATTTTCAAAGGGCCTGAAATGAGCGTGCTCGACAAAAGTCGCGGAAGGTCGTCGCAACTGCCCAGCTCGCGTTCGGCCTGTTTTGGCTCCGTTCGCCCCCGCGCCCCTCTCCAGCCTCAGCTTTGACAGTTTCAACGGACCGAGCGATCTCGATTTTTCACGAGCGTATGGGTCACGCATCAACTCCGGTATTGCGCTTACTGCTCGACAAGTCGATGGTGAAGGACGCCGACCTTCCTGCAAGCGCCCCAATATACCGGTGTGCCAAGAGTGCCAACAAGGTAAAATGGTCCAGAAACCGTTCAAGTACAACACCGAGAAGCGCAAGTTACGCCCATTCTGGCTCATCCATCTCGACCTTTTCGGCCCGATGAAAGTCGACAGCATTGGCGGCTGCAAGTATTTGCTCTTGATCGTGGACGAGTCTAGCGGTTTTCCTCACGGCTCGTTCATTGCGTCCAAGTCCGACATTAGTGTGCTGGTCATGAAGTTCATCAAGCAGTCGGCAACCCGTTTGAGCGACGTGTCAAGTGCGTGCGTCACGACGGTGCCAAGGAATTCGCCAAGAGCTCAATCAAGCCGTTTTACGCTGACCAAGGCATCGAGCATCAAGTGACGGTGCCATACGCGCATCAAACCAACAGTACATCCGAGTGCAACATCCGCAGCATCGTCGCGATGGGTCGCAGCATGCTTCAACACGCTGGTCTGGACAAGGCCTTTTGGGCGGAGGCTGCAAGGACCGCGCTCTACATCAAGAATCGCTTACCGTCGCCCAAGTCCGATGACAAGACGCCATACGAGCGGATCCACCGAGTGAAGCCCAGCATCAAGCACATGCGCGTCTTCGGTTGTCTCGCGTTTGTACTCAAGCCGAGTGAGATGCGCAAGAAGTGGGATGCCAAGACTCTCCCCTGATTTTTCGTTGACTACCAAGAGTCATCGAAAGCGTATCGGATTTTTTACATTGAAGCGAACAAGATTGTGACAGTCGTGGTGTCAACTTTGACGAGACCAAACCTGGCAGTTGGCACCTCGAACACATTTCCCCAGGCATAGGCGATCTGCTGGAGCGTCTAGATGACATCGAAAACGAAGGCAGTCTCAACTTGTAGAATTTCAAGTACAGCGGAAAACGTCGTTCAGGCGCCCCACAACCAGACGTTCCATTATCCTCGGATGAAGCGAGCCATCGATACCAAGTGGGTATTCAAGATTAAGCGACGCGCCGATGGTTCGATCAACAAGTACAAGGCCGACTTGTTGCTCGAGGATTCAAGCAGAAGTAAGGCATCGACTACACCGAGACTTTTGCACCAGTGTTCAAGTACACGACCCTCCGCATGGTGATTGCACTGGCGAAGTCATTCGGTTGGCCCGTTGAGCATCTCGATGTTGTGACAGCCTTCCTGTACGTTGTGATGAAAGAAAAAGTGTTCATACGGGTCCCCGAAGGCATGGAATACAAGGGAGATCACAACTGTCTCAAACTGCTCAAGTCCATCTACGGTTTGAAACAAGCTTCCTGAGTCTAGAACGAGACATTCGACGAATATGTGGTGGAGTCAAGCTCAAAATCGAACACCGTAGTGTCGAGAACCTGACCACCATCGTGCCCGGCCGTCCAACTTACGGGGGGGGGGTACCCCGCGAACCTTCGCCTACGGTCCGATCTGATCGTCCGCTGCTGGCAGACGACCGATCATCAACACAGGAAGCCTGGTCCGATTTGTTCTTCATCACCTTGTGTACCCGATGGAATGGGCTGGTAACACACTCGGTGGATCGGAGCTGGGAATCGACTTGTGGTCTAAATGTGGGAGACCGTGCTGGGTAGTGTACCCTGGGCGGAACTCTTCACCCTGGGTACGGACAGACCAGTTATACTTCAACTAAATATACTTAAAAGGGCAGATCGCTCAATCGATTGTAGAGCCCAACCAATACAAGAATAGAAGACCAATAATCAAATATGTAGACCCAATAAGAACGTGATATACTCCACGAACTATATCTCCACGAAATAATCCAATAACTTGATAACACGTTCGAAACGTGTGCAACTTGCGCTTGAATAGCCGACCAATGTGTACTCCCGTCGAGGGACTTCCGGCGGGCCAAGTGCTCCTGTAGCGCGTCCCGGCCGGGTAAAATAAACTGGAGGGGATTGATCGACCCTCTGCTTCCAAACACTCTGCGGCGTGCAGAGGCGACTGATGTACAAAGCGACGAAACGACTTCCCGTTGAGTGTTAAAGGCTGTTGTTAAAAGCCAAGAAATTTAACGACACGCAAATTAACGACTAAGTAAAACTATCCCCTATGGCCCCAATATGTACAAAACATAAAAATATGTAAGTGCACGCCATATCATGTGACTCACCAAAATCCGTGGTCTTGACACCTCCCGCACACGATAGGTCCAAAAGCCTCCTTGGTTTCCACCAATCAGATTGCCGCTAAGCCTATCGGTGTGCTGCTGACGAAAAACGACCAAAATGCTTGGGTCCGCTTCGCCACAGCCTCCCCTGAGCCTGGTCGCAGCCGCGCAACGGTAGCGGCCCGATCTCATCATATCCAGATCTTCACAGAAGCGGAATTCACCACTGGAAGGATCTCTGAGTCCACCTTCGCCAGGTACTTGCCTTGTACACCTGATCGCCTTGTAACCTCTCTTGAAATTCTTTGCTACAGGTGTCCTGCGTTCCTCATCGCCCCATATCGGTTCGCCAACCAGATCTGCCCGATCGGACAGACCTCACAGCACTTCAGGGTCCACATACCGGACAGGCATCAGATCGAGGCCGATCAGCTCCGGAAAACAGTCAAGGAGATTCAGTCCGAGTTAGACATCAGGGATTCTTCACTCCTGCAACTGCGGAAGGAGGTAGATACGTTTATCCCCATGTCCACGAAGTTGCAGGAGGTGACCGCTGAAAACGCACGTCCTCGGGCCCAGATCGTCCAACAAGCAATGCAAGGTAATCCGATCGGTCTGTTTTCATCTTGGGTCTGCTCTGACCCTTCTTTGCATGTAGATCGGTTGCCCGCCGATATCGCCAAAACGTTCGACACCTTATTTACGGCTGATCGGCAGTCTCATGATCATTGCGATCAGCTCCGACCGATCTTGGACGGGCTGGTCAGCGCACGGCACGATCTGTCTCGCTTGGAGGCTTACAGGTCGCACCTCCTGGAACAGCTCGCGGTGGTCAACCGGCAGAGGTTGGAGGACCAGTCCGATCGGTCTTTATTCCGCACCCAACATGGTGACCTGGAGAGGCAGATCGGCGAGTTGCAGGTCGTGGTCCGGGAGCAGATCGGGAAGGTCGAGTTCTTCCAGAGCCGATCGGACACCTGGCCCCAGGAGTCAGATCGTCGCTGGGTGGAAGTAAATCGGTGCTACCAACAGTTGACTGACTTGTTGCACCGGCGTCCGGCTGCATGTTCTAGCGCTGACCGGTCTGCATCGGCCGTTCTGGTCGATCTGCATCAAGATCGGACCCGACGCCACTCATTGGCCAAAAGTAACCACCTCGAAATTCCGAAAACTTCCAAGAATCGTAAGGTCGCGTCGAAGGGCTCAAGGACGCGGGGCATAGCGCGCGACTCCGAGCTCGAGGAGAAGCGAGCGTTGCCCCAGAAGAAAGCCAAGACGCTGGCGCATCTCCCAAGCCCAAGACCGGATGCAGGTGACAAGTCTATCATCATCACCAAATCTCGTGCGCCCTCGCGCCGCTCACACCAAGCGTATAGAGGTCTCCTCCGGAGAGGACTCGGGGGGGGCGGATCGAGCGATTCCGAGTTCTTGATCACTGCTTTATCCAAGTCTCGATCCGATCAACGCCGAGGCTCCGTTCCTGCGAAGCCTGCATCGGGGGCTAATAAAGCGATCAGCTCCCAGGGTGATGGTGCTGCACCAACGCGCGAGTCTACCGGACCGTTGCCTTTGTTCCGGCCCGGCACATCTGGGCTGCGTAATCACGCCCGATTGAAAGGGTTGTTGACCGGAGATCGACCTCTCTCATCGCTGACTTCAGATGCCACCTTGCCGTGGTCACGGGGGCAGATCGGTAGCTTGTACCAATCAGCCCTGACCAATCAAGATCTATCCCGGTCGATGTCCCGACCAGATTTCTGGCTTTTCCCTCCAGCTCTGAAATCCCCTGACCCGTCTGCGTGGCGGGCGGATCTGGTCACAGAACCGCAAGTCTCCCGTCTGTATGCAGATCGACCATGGGAAGTGTTGCTCAGCGCCAAGTTGGACTCCATGTTCGCGTCGACTCCTTGGATCAATTTGCTTCTGGGTCGACTTCGGGTTTTTAACACAGCTCACTGCCAAGCGATCTGGGAGTCTACCCATTATCTTCTCCTTCCCACGGGTCGGAAGTTACGTGACCAAGACCTGATCTTGTATCGGAAGCGCCGGAAACAGCGTCGTAGTCGGGCGGGCGAGGCCTGGATGATCCTATGCCAGTTTATTCTGGAAGGGATGCTGGCCAGCGAGTGCGACATCGACATCTTTATGTATCCGGTGTTTCTTCACATGGCCAAGCGTCGCGTTGAGATCCCCCGGGCGTTGACTGAGGACGTCATCTGGTATCCCGGTGTTCGGTGCGACGGGCCAGTCGTAGACCTGAAGGACGCCTTGATCCAGATCGATCTACAGGAGCCCTGAAGCATTCAACATCGGGACCAGATCGAAGACCATCCGGCATTTATATCGGTCGTTTGTGGGGTGATTGCGAATCTTGATATGTCAGATAGCTGACCAGATAATCCATAATACATGTCATCATTCTTTTCAAACTCCTGATCATCTGATCCCTTAATCAAATCTCGTCACTTTCTCCAGACATGCACCAACACGTTATCATACACAGTTTCCATCCATATCGCGAAAATCATCACCACGTTCATCATTCCACTACTCCAGTTCATCACAGTTCATCACAAAATTCACAATAATTCAGACCTTACACATATTCACACCGATCGATATACTAATCGGTGTTACTGTGTGTCTTGATCTCCGTCTTCATGAGTCTGCATCACTGCGAAGCGGTTCCGAATGACTCGTTCTCGCTCGAACTCTCGTAGCAGTGCTCCACAATTTAGGTCAAGTTCGTAGATCCAAGTTGCTTCGTCATGATCCTTCCAGCGGACCAGTTATTCTCGGTGGGTGCGACCGAAACGTGTCTTCTTGACCGAACGGACATCTAGCACTTTTCCACCTCGAATTCGTCCTCTTCAAATGGCCTTTCCCAACTTTCCTCCGGCAGAAGAGCCTCATCAAAATCGAAACTCTGCGCTTCGTCCACCAGACAGGGTATTTTAGGCCGATCGGGGAATTCTCTGACCAGCTTCAGCTTGGACACGTGCACGATCGGAAAAACTTTTTAATCTGTGCCGATCGTGATCAGACGGGCAGCGCGCTCATTAATCAGCTCTGCTACACGGAAAGGACCGTGCCAAATATGAGCCAACTTCTTCGCATAGCCTTCCTTGACCCGATCGAGGTATAACCATACCCTCGCCCCTGGTTCAATACCATAAGGGCGGACCTGATCGTTATTCCGATCTGCTCGATCTTGTGTGGACTGACGCAACTTTTCATTGACGACTTCTTTTGCATGCTGCTAATGCTTCTGGACCTGCATGCGCCAACGACGGGCATCGTGATCGCGGGTCCGAGTGCAGCCGATCGGTATCGCCGCTTCAAGTGTCGATCGAGGGTCCCATCCATACGCCAGATAAAAGGGGTTTCTCCTCGGACCCGATCGGTTGAAGAGTTGAGCGTGAATACTGGTCTCTCTGCATAGTCTTCGCAGTCACGTTGGTCCGGATCGTCCACATACATCTTGATCGCCCTTGTGATTGTCTGCACCATGCATTCAGCCGATCTGTTCGCTTGCGGGCGATATGCCATCGTCGCGCTCTGCTTCTGGCCTAGCATGTTATTGAACGATCGGAACACCTCAGCCATAAGACAGGGTTCCCGATCGTGTCTGATAACTTCGCTGGCGCCAAACCTTCTGAAAACGCATTCCTCGTAACTCTGGGCGATCTGCTCAGCAGATCGGGATGCACTAGCCTTTGCGATCACCAGACCAGTGAACAGGTCGATCCAGATCAGCAGCTCAGTATTGCCGCGAGTCGATCTGGGCAGCGACGGTATGTGATCCATTGCTATCACCTGGAAAGGGTAAGTAGCCTCGATATTCCCGGGCGATCGCCCCTTGTTTATCGGTCTGCCCTTTCCGGTCTCGCAATCTGTGCAACAGCCCACATATTTCTGCACACTCCGAAAAAGTCCTCTCCAGTGAAAGTGGGACCTGATCTTGTGATATGTCCTGCCTACGCCCTGATGTCCCCCTTCTAGAATCACATGGTAGTGATGAAAAACATCCGTCTGTAGCAGCTCAGGGATCACCAGTTTGCCAGTCGGTCTCGATCAGCACTGTCTTGGTCAACATCACGGCAGTAATATAGCAATCCGTTGTCATCCACATCGTAACTGTCCGCGACCTTGTAACACTCTTTCGCTTGATCATTCGTTAACTTGGACAGTTCACCGCGCAGATATGCTTTCAGGTTGACAATCCATGCTTCGTCCTGCGCCTTGAGGATCCGTTCCGCCCTTAGCTGTTGCACAACGCGCTCACTCAGCCTTTCCTTCGGGAACGATCGGTGAGACTTCTGAGTTCGCGATCTAGTCGCCGCCATCACATGTACCTGATCGGGGCTGTCCTTGGGCTTGATCAACTCCGGGAGCCTCTTTATGTCTATAAATTCAAGTAGAACGGCCTCCTCGGTAATCGTCACCCCGATCTGGTCCCGCATAGCTTGGGCCGCGAGGTGGTCGGCGCTTCTGTTCCAATCCCGTTTCACGTGCAATAGCTCGTGGTTGGGATAGTCTTCCAGCGCCTTCATCACCGATCGTTTAACAAATTCAGCCGTGGTACCTTACAGTCTATCTCCCCGGTGATCTGACTTATCACTAAGTTGGAGTCACCACATATGATGATCCGACCTTTCTTCTGTGATGCCAGAAGATCGAGACATAGAAGGATCCCCCGATATTCTGCCTCGTTGACCGTTATGTCCGGCGTGAAATTGGCAGAGGCTGCTACTATAGACCATTGTGGTAACTTCCACAGTATGGCACTATAGGAGCCGACCTTCTTCTTCACGTTAGCCGATCCGTCGAAACTCAAGACCAGGAGTTCCTCATCCCGATCGACGATCGGTGGCGTCCGTGAGATTGATTGTCGGGGTTGCTTCCTTGGGGCAATCTCCATCAGAGCTTCATCCACTTCAGACCGAGGGGTGATACTGGCAGCCAACGTGCCCAATATCTCTTCCTCTCCCTTGGTGCACTTGACGACCTCGAGAGACCACTGAGACAAGATAGCTGACCATCTGCCGAGCCGACCGTCCATCCCATTGGCTGATAATAACCAGGCCAATGTCGACTTTATTGAAAGAACCTTTACAGATCGGCCGACCAGTAGGTTGTAGCACACATCCAAGATCCCTAGTAAAGCCAGAACTTCTTTTTCGACGATCCCATAGTTGACCTCGTTCGGCTTCAATGTCCGGCTCGTAAAAGTGACTGGGTGGTACACTCCATCATGTTCTTGTACTAGAGTGGCCGAAATGGCCCACGTACTAGCATACACAATGACGATCGGCATTTTCTCCGGATCGAAGTGCTTGAGAATCGGTGCCGTCGCCATCTTGGCCTTTAGCATACCGAAAGCAATCTTTGCACGCCTCATGTGATCCTGTGACTCTACTTGCGGACAATCTGCGGGCAGATCAGAGTCGCTTCCCTCCCGTAAAGTTGCCCGATCTTCTTCGCGCAACATATGGTAGTCGACTTCCCGGAGCTCGTACAGCACGGCCGCGTAAATCGCAAGTCTTCAATGGAGCGGCTGTAGTATTTTAGGCTACCTAGGAAGGACTGCATTGCTTTCAGTGATTTGGGAAACGGGAGGTCGCTCAGTGACTCCAGATCCTTAGGATTAGCCTCCATCCCACTGATTGACACCATATGACCCAAATAGACGACCTTGGACATGCCCCAAAAACTCTTCACAGCACTGATTGACAGGTTCCAGCGATCGCATGTCTCCAACAACCGTTCGACCTTCTCGCACATATCGCTCCATGACGAAGCAGGGATCAATATGTCGTCGATATACGATCGCCTCCCCAGAACGGACGGTCTCCTTTCCCGGTCAGGTTCACCCTCTGTAAACACATCATAATTTTTGGTGAGGTCCTGATCGGTGCCGATCTTGACGTGTCCATACAGTGCGTTGTCGATCAGCCTCTGGTAGATCTGGGGCGCGTTCTTCAACCCGAACGGCATACGGTTCCACTCGAACAGACCGAACGGCGTAACAAATGCGGAAATCTCGCGAGCCCGATCGGTCATCGAAACCACCCAAAATACACTTGCCATGTCTAATGAGCAATACCACAGAGTCTTGTCGAGGTCTTCTAGTAGATCGCTGATCAGTGTCATCGGGTACACCATAAGCTTGTTCAACCGATTTACAAACCGATAGTCGATACACAACCTGATGTCGACACCGTTCTTCTTGATCACGATCACGATCGGTGAGGCCCACGGCGAGGTTGACGGCTTAATGATCTGGGTGGCCAGCAGTCCTTTAATAAGATCAGACATTTTTTCACGGTACTGTGGCTCCACACGTCGGCATCGCTGGACGATCGGCTTGGCATCACCAACATCGATGTCACAGATCGCTCCGCGAGCAGCAGGGGTAAGGCATTGCTTTTCCCGATCAGCAGATGTTTCTTCTTCCATATGATCTTCTTAAGCTGATCGATCTGGTCGGGACTGTTGACATCCCGATCACCCACTTGTAGATCGTCCAAGGTGACTTCGAGCGGATCGGCAGACATTTCAGGGAGGACTGCCATCTGGCTCTCCAGCTCCTGAATGTACTGATCCCCGCCCTCATGTATAAAAACTGGATCGTCTTCTGGGGCAATAACACCCAAACCGTCCTGATCGGCTGAACACTGCTGCTCCCGATCGGCGGGCTGCCCTTCAACGACATCGACCTGCTCAAGCGTGCCATCATGGTCCGCCCCAGTCTCGCCATGCTTCCCTTTTTCAATTTGCGGGTCTGCTGTCGCCTGTTCTTGTATCTCCACCACGTTATCGAACATTGGCTCATCTACTTGATGGTCCACCGTATCCGGCGCCTGCGGTGCCTTTCTTCGAACTAGCATCTTCCTAGGGGTTACATAGCTGGGTCGTTCCACCATAGGTGAGGTATCTTCTTCCACCGATCCATCATTGCTGACCAGATCGGTGGTCGCTTGGTATGCCAAGTTCTGCCACTCAACATACCGTCTCGATCCGATCAAGACGAGCCCCATCTTCCTTGGCACTTTCCCTTCTGCCAGCCACATGCCAACAATCGTGTTGTTGTCGAGTGTAAGCGGCTTGTCACCGATATTAGTGACTCGGACAAAATCATGTCGGCCGGCGCTCTTCACAAAAGTCGACACCTACCGATCGCCCCTGGTCACCCATAACTTCCTTGAACGAAAACCTTTATCGACCGGGGTGTCAGCGGATTGGCCGACTGTAAGGGTGACATCTTGATCTCACCTGACCAAATCGGTGTACGATCCGTATAGGGGCCGCCGACCAGCTAACTGGATCTGGACCTCATCAGGTAGTGTAAGCACTCCATGAGACAGATCAAGGCGAATACCCGCCGGCACCATGAAATCCATGCCTAACAGGGCATCCTGACCGGCCAGCTTACCAACCCAAGCACTGAAGAAGTAGACCAACAAACCCGTTAGGGTGATATTCACGCGCGTCCTTCCTTCGGTCATATAATAATTTTCACCGATCCCGACGCATTCTTGTCTATGGGTATCGTCTATACGACATCCGACCTTACGAGCAAAGGCGGAGTCAATAATCGAGACTTCGGCCCCAGAGTCGAACAACATCGTCGCTTTCTGGTTATTTATCTTACCACAGGCTTTCGCCTGCTTAAACCATTTGTCGGGTGCATGATACTTCCAGTATCCGCGAGATTCCCCTGGCAGCATATCTAGCTGCATGACCACCTTCGATCGGGAATATTAATCGGTCGTGAGATTGTAGACCGGATGATCCCGATCGATGCAATTGAGAACAGAACATGTATTGTCGGTTTTATTCTCCTTGCCGACATATGCATAGATGCCAAACGTAGACCACTCGGCTCGATCCAGATTCCAACCTGGCTATCGTTCTAGTTTAACATCCTTTCCACGTCAGGTGGAAGCATCCCCGCGTGCTTGCCCGGCACATACCACTTGCACATCAGGTTGAAGAATTCCTCCATCTTGCAGTTGCCGGCCTCGTGGATCTCTCCACATGAATTGCACACGAAAAGGCAGTGATCGGTGGGGTGGCCGCGTCTTTCGCATTCTTGCATATTAACTTCTTCCAGCACCCCCGATCATCATGCTTGCTTGACCCGCAGTGAGAACACTTCTTGCGGGGTCGGTCCGGGTCAGACTTGTTTCCGCTCCTGCCCTTCCGATCTGCCTGGTCAGGCGTCGATCTGGTTTTCGGGTCAGGTTCCGCGACGAAGATGTGACGGTACTGATCCTCGTCTGACTCCCGACTGGACTGACCGCTGCTTTCCTCTTCTGATCCAGTGCTGTCCTCAGCTACGATCGCCTTAACAGCACGGGCCGATCTGGTCAAGGGTCTCTTCACCGGATCGGTCTGGGTCTTGGATCTGTAAATCCAACGGCGCCCTTTGATCTCATGCTGCGGGAGTGTTGAAACGTTCGAAACTTCTGCTCCACTTCTCCCACATCCTTTAGGCGCAACAGGGTGAGCGGATCTGCCAGCTCCTGGTCATCAAGGGTACTAATATAGTGACCCACGTGTTCCAAAGCGGCACCGGCGGCGGGTTGCCTTCCTTGATCACTATGCCGGCGCGAATTGCAGCCACATTCAGAAGGTGTAAGTACTCGATCGGCGTCTCGTCGACCCGCTTCTGCATGTGATGATATTTGCGGGCGCTGGAGAATCCGGAGTTGCAGTACTGCCCCTCAAACTCTGAACATAGCAGGTCCCAGTCAGATCGGACATCCCGACTCAACTGTTGGACCCAGTTCTCAGCCGGTCCTTTCAGCAGATCTCTAAAGATCAAACGCCGTTCCTTTTTTGGTGTCTGATCCCGTAAGAAAGCAGACTTGACCCGACCAAACCACGACCTGGCCTGCTCCTCGTCGGTGTCCTTTCCGGTGAAATCCTTGAGATCAGTAGTCGCAGCCATGCGAATGCGCGGGATCGTAGTAGATCCGAAATCAAAAGCGGTCGTGGAGGCTAGATTAGCCCTGCGCGTTCTGCCCGCACCTGCACCGTCTGACCCATAGTGGTCATCCGGATCGCCGATCGACTCCATGTCGTAATCACTGTTCTTGCTTGATCGGCGCGATCGAGCTGGATGCGGCTTGCGTCTTCCTTTTCCAATCGGTTTAACACCTCGAGTGGCCTTGTCCACTGATGCTACTGACTCCATATCTACATCCCGGCGAATATTGACATTTTGCCGGGCAGATCGGTCCTGAGCATGAGGGCGTGGAGGTGATCTGCATCGATCTCCCATGAAACGCTCCATCATTGCTTCAAACATGGCTTGGAAGTTAGCTCGGGTCATGGGCAACGTGTGGGTATCCTCCTTTGGAGGTACTGACACCTGTGGGGGCTCCTGGGGCCCCGACCGGCATGCAGCCCCATGCTTCCGCACGTCCTTTTTATGCTCCCATGGGGGTATGATCTGCCCCCATGGTCATCCGCTCAACACCGACCTCCAACTCCGATGAGCTGTTAGAGGAAGGTGGAGACTGATATATCGATTTATCATCGGAGCACGCATCGTCATGTGCTGCCGTGTCTTCAGCAACCTTCAATGACATGGTGGGAGTTGGGCGGCGAACCGCCCCCACCAACGGCACCAAATGATCATGGAGAGTTGACATCGACAGCTCCAGCCTGCGAGTGTCCAGATCAAACGGCTTGTGGACGTTGGCCGGGTTCTGCACTTTTATGCCGACCTCAGCCAACATCGCCAGCAAGTTTTTCACCAACAGCAGTGGTCGATCACTCTGGATCGGCTCGGTAGTGGGTCCGAGGAGGCGATCAGGGATCTGGGGGTTCAAAGTTTGCATGACCTGGTCTTCACGAATAAATCGCTTCAACTCGTGGATGTAGTACATCCTGGTCAGGTCTTGTTCGTCAATAACCCCATCCCCGACCTGCGACTTTTCTTCCAAGTCGTCCTCCTCGGGCGGCTTCCTAGCCTTTGCTTGGGGACCTTAGACATGTGGATCGGATCGTTCCGATCAGCCTTCGATTGGTTCTCATTTTTTTCCCATCAATTTTTTCCATCTAAATGCATAGGATCAGGACAAAAGTCCTGATCCTTTCCGGAACTATAGCAAAACTTGCTATAGTCCCGATAGGCTCCGGTGGGAGCCTTATGGGGAGGAAAAAACTTATTAATCCCGATCTGGTCCTCCACCCGGCCAGATCGAACATCGCCATCTTTATCACCTACGAGAACATAAGGTGACAGCTTTTCCTTATGTCCTCTCCAGAACGATTCCACATTTAAATCACTTAAGTCAACTTTTGACCGGACATCATCTCGGTGATATCCACGATCACCAAATGATCCGGGCACGCGCACCATTGTGGTGGAGTCAAGTTCAAGATCGAACACAGTTGTGTCGAGAACCTGACCACCATCGTGCCCAGCCTTCCAACTTACGGGGGGGGGCACCCCGCGGACCTTCGCGTGCGATCCGATCTGATCGTCCGCTGCTAGCAGACGACCGCCAATCAACAGAAGACGCCTGGTCCGATTGATCTTGCGTTGACATCTCACCTTGTGTACCCGATGGAATGGGCTAGTTCATCACTCGGTGGATCGTGTCGCTGGTTGACTTGGGTCTGATAGTATGCAGACCGTACTGGGGGGGGTGTACCCTGGGCGGAACTCTTCACCCTGGGTACTTGTAGACCGGTTACACTTGAAATATGTATAGTCCAATGGTTCGACCGTCCAATCGATCTAGACCCAACCAATACGAGATAATAGAGGGTAGACCACTCAACTGGTCTATCCCCTGACCAATATGAGAGAAGACCAAAGCCGGTCTAAACTCCAACCAATGTTATAGTAAACCAATATGTCCACTTAAAGATCCAATATGCTCGTGAATTCCACAAACGATATCTCCACGTAAAGACCAATCCACTTTTTAGTACGTTCCAAACGTACGTGACTTAAACTTGTGAGAAGTCAGCCAATGGATACTCCTGTCGAAGGACTTCCGGCGGGCCAAATGCGTCTGCGACGCGCCCCGGCCGGGTATAATGGGAAGGAGGGGATTAATCGACCCTCTGCCCCCAAACAATTCGCGACGTGCGAAGGCGACTTAGAAAACCAAACTTTTTGAGAGTCTCTTAGGACCTCTTAGCCACTTTTCCAATCCAAGACCAATTTACTTCTTTTTCACTAACCTTACGGTCCCAATATGTACCAAACACTAAAACATGTAAAATACACGCAATGCCATGTGACTTACCAAAATCCATGTGCTTGACACTCCTTGCACATGATAGGCTTAAAGCCCCCTTGTTTTCACCAATCCGATCGCTGACCAGCTGATCGGCACGCCGTTGGCAGAAGGTGACCAAAATTTTGCCTTCGCTTCTCCACATACTCACGTACACCACCTACTAAATGTGACTCGAATGTAACCCTGTTACACCTTCGGCAAAGGCGAGTAAGCTCTACAAATTATTATATTCTTAAAAAATATATATAATAATTTGTATTCTTAAGAATATTGTATAATTGATAGAAAAGCCTATATAGCTTTTTATCGTGTTGTAAATATTATTATGCTATGTTTGAATGTTTTGATTTTGTTGGATAATAGTGTTAATCTATACTATTGAATCCAGATAATTTTTAATTATATTTTTAATCCTTAATTTTTTATCTTAAATTTTTATCATAAAGCATATCCTCAGTCACTTCTTTAGTGGGAATTTTTTTACCAGTTTTAACATCTATTAAGTCAAAAGCTCGACCTATATTTTGAGGATCTCCATCAAATTTTTGATGGTACCGAGCAGTACCGAGGACTTGGAGCTGGATTCAAGGACTGGGGTACAAGATTTATTCGACAGATCTCTATTGCTGAATCTGCATGCGGATACCCCTGGAGTGAAGATATCAAGGTGGAGTTGCTCGGTCACTACCTGGGTGGTACTACCGAGAAGTACTACAACAGACGGGTCGACACATGGTGGAACGAGTCGCCCACTCTCGTGCACGTCATGAACAATATGCTCAGTGCATTTCATTCGACCATCACCTCTGCACAGGTGATGAAACTCTTTACCAGTCGGAAGAGCCCCAAGGTTTCATGGAATGATCATTTCCTTTTTTTGGTGCAAATATCCGAGGCTTTCGTCAACAGTAAGCCGCTTGTACTGGACAAATTGGTCCATCACGCCTCACCGGAATTGAGGACGGTACTCATGGCTAAGTACGACCACACACGGACGGATTATCTTTGACATGCCGAAGAGTTAACACACTTTGCGCAGGCTGTCGAAGGCGAATCAAGAGCCGTCAAGTCGCTCAACCACGATGCAGTGAATTTGGTTGAAGACAAGAATAAGGTCATCAAGTGTCATGGTTGTGGTAACGTAGGTCACATTAGACCGGAATGCCCTAATAAGCCTGACAAAAAAGTCGATTTCTCGCTCGCTGTTTCGAGTTTTGCACCGAAATCGGTTGCAAACACTTGAATACTCGATTCCGGTGCTAGTATGCACTTGGTTAATCAGCGGAAGTATCTGCGATATCCCGAACCGGTTGGCGGCACGTGTTTCCAGGCTGATGGAAAACAGCTGGAAATTACATATAAAGACTGGATCTTGTTGAAAGTCCATGCCAGTGGTAAACCAAAGTCTGTTCGAGTGGAGAACGTATATTACGTGGAGAATCTCCCAAAAAAAAATCTTGTCGTATGGTCTTTTGGAGGAGAAAGGGTGCGAGATGGCCTATGTCAGAGGCAACCGTGTGTTATTACACAAGTCCACCCAATCTCAAATTTTCGACATTGAAAAGACCAACAAGGTCTTAACGGTGAACGTCTCGGTTATCATGGATAATGAGACTCATTTTCCGGCAGGCATGGCCATCATCAGTGAAAATGACACCGATTTGTCCCGGCAATCAGATGTCTGAAACGGGTCACTAATGCATTTTCATGCACGACTCGGACATCTGAGTTACGATGCCATTGAACGTTTGGCCAAGGATGGGTCAGGTGAGATTGCGTTGACAGACCACAAACGGATGAATTGTTATATCTGTGCTCAGGGCAAGTAAACAAAAATCCGAGGTCTTTCAAGGACAATGGCACCAAATCACCGATTGATCGAATCGGTGGTGTCATATGTTCAGACCTAAAAGGTCCAATCACCCCGAAAGACCGCCTGGGCAATAGATATATGATCAACTTTGTTGATCATAAGTCTAACTACGTGGGCGTTTTTTTTTGGCGAAAACGAAAGATGTTGCAGCCAAGAAGTTTGAACTCTTCGTGGCGTTTTTTGATAGGCAGTTTAACTGCAAAGTTCGAATTTTACGTACCGATGGAGGGTACGCGTTTATGAATCTAGATGGTTTCTGCATGCAGACTGGTGTTGAACTCAAAATCAGTGAGTACAATAACCATTCTAGCAATGGAAAAGCATAACGCATGCGGGAACATGGCAAGGTGCATGCTATTTGCAAGTGGTCTACCTCTCACTTTTTGGGGCGATGCGGTTCAATACGCCGTGTATATATTGAACCGCGGCCCAAGTAATTCAATCTCCCGTCAGTCACCTTTGGAGGTGCTGACGGACAAACAACCGAACCTCGGAGCGATCGTTGCTTTCGGCTCGATCTGCACTGTGTATAGAAATCCTGGAAAGGATTCACTGGCACATCGTGCCCAGGTTGCGGTTGTGGTTGGGAAAAGTAAGGAGGTCAAGGGGTATAAGGTTTACCTTAAGGGTGAACGCAAGGTTGTTGTGACTTAACATATCAAAAATGTTGAAACCTTGACCCCCGACCAAAACCGTACACTTCAACAGAGTATGGTGGAAGATCGTCAATCGGGGGGGGATAAAACTACCGCTCCGACCATCGAGAAGATGAATGCCCGGAATAAAAAACGTTGGCAACGCGAGAGCTGCGTAACACGAAGTGTTTCCAAGTCCAAGCGCGAAGATTCACCTACTATTGACCAAGATACGATTTAAATTCCAAGTGCAGTCGAGGGTAATGGGTCGGTAAATTTCGTCACCGAAATGGACCCTAAAAACTTCAACGAAGCAATGAAGTCCTCCAACAAAGACAAGTGGACGACTGCCGTTTAGTAGGATCTTAACGCTCTCGAACTTAATGCAGTTTGGAGAGTCGTCGACAAACCACAAGATTGCCAGCCTCTTCACACCAAATGGGTGTTGAAGACAAAGCTGGATCAATATGGTGAAATCGAACGGTTTAAGGCTAGCCTCGTTGCATGTGGCAACGAGAAGCGTTTTGCTATTGATTATACCTTAAAGTTTGCCGCCGTCACCGATATGAATACGGTCAAGTTGGTTCTGGCATTGGCGACCAAGTGGCAGGTGCCTGCAAGGCACGGGGATATTCCAAACGCATATGTTAAGGCTGAGTAAAATGAACATGATATATTTCTGTTCATTCCCCAAGGTATGCATCTAAAAACCAGTGCATGCACTCAAGATGTCCAAGCCGAAAAAGTACTCAATCTCAGGAAGACGCTTTACGTCCTGAAGCAGGCGGGACGACTATGGAACAGACTGATTCACGGAAAATTACTGGATCTGGATTTTACGCAGTGCTTGACGGACATGTGTTCATACGTCAAGCACTTGGATGGTGTTATAGTAGGCATCTATCTTGATGACCTACTAGTAACTGGTACAAAAGAGGAGGTCGTGGATAAATTCTTTGAAGACATGAAATGCCTCGAGATCAAGAATCTCGGCATGGTATCAAAATTTCTCGGTATGCGAGTGGTTTTTGACATTAACTCCGGATACAAGTTGGATCAAGAGGTGACCATTGATGCGATAATTCGAACGCCGATTGACACCGACTTTGAAGATGTCTCGCTTCAACCAAGTGAACCCTCAATAGTAATGGTTCAACGACTATCAAGGATTTCCAGTCTTTGGTCGGCAGCTTGCTTTGGATCGCTCGCTGCACCAGACCCGACATTGTGTACGCCGTTCATAAGGCGACTAGAAGTACTCATGCCCCCACCACCGCTGACTGACAGCTTGCCAAGAAGATTTTGCGTTACCTCAAAGGTACCAAATATCTTAAGTTTTGTATGGGTCGTGGTGAGGTGGCGAGCAACGAGTTGAGCATCAAGGCGTATAGCGACGCGGATTATGGAGGTTCCAAGAGCGATAGAAAATAAACCTCAGGTGGACTCATATTTTTAATGGCGTTTTGGTGGCTTGGCTTTGCAAGAAACAAGGTGCCGTCTCATTATCGACTATGGAAGCGGATTTTTATGCGGCTTCGACAAACGTAGTGATGCTTTTGGGTTTCAAGGATCTCATAGAGGAAGTTAAAGTGAAGATGAAGCTGCCCATGCAACTTTGTATGGACAACCAAGCGGATATCAAGATTTTCAAGGGCGACCAAACTAGCTCCTAGATGAAGCACGTCGACATTCGAGTCAAGTTTATTGTGTCAAAATTAGAGGATGGACTCATCGAAGCTACCTACGTTTTGACTCAAGATATGCTTGCTAATGGACTTACGAATGTACTACCTGGATCAAGATTCGAAGAGCTACGCGCCGCGCTCTGCCTTCAACATGTGTGATTTTTTGAAATACACATTGAGGAGGTGTAACGGGCTACATTTAGTTACGTTGGTGTAAGTAAATACACAACGGTTAAGGTCAAGTATTGACCGGTCCGAAAGGTTCGGACCTATTGGTTGTTTTAGCCAATCAGGGCGGGAGCCCTTGGTGAAGGCGTGGCAGGCTGCCACTTGTTAGTACACAGGTGGTGTACATTACATTTTCGGCTAGGTACGGATTAAGTAAGTTCTACCTAGTATTGCATATAGTTTACATTAGTTTATCAAGTTAGGCTAATTATACATTAAATAATAAATCAGTTTACAATCTACACTATATCCTTCTAGACGCTCGACCCGGAACGGTCGAGCGTGCAGTGAGTATAACAGGGTTACATTTTGGTTACATTTAGTATGTGGTGTACGCGAGTACACTACGGTTGGGGTCAGTATTGACCTGTCCGAAAGGTTTTGGACCATTGTTTATTTTAACCAATCAGGCAGGCAGGATCCTTTGGTGGAGGCGTGGCAGCCAGTCACGTGTTAGTGCACAGGTGGTGTACACTATATTTTAGCTAGGTACGAATTTGGTAAGTTCTACTTAGTATTACATATTGTTTACATTTCACTCAAAGCCTACAGGACGCTCGACCTCGACCGGTCGCGCTCGTATTGAGTGTAGTAGCGTAAAGGAAGTTCTTCCCTTAGCTACCCCCTTATTAAGGGAGTCTTGTGTTAAGGCGTTAGCTTGTGCTAACTAGTAAACCAAAGTGGAATCTTGGCCTCTAGTAAAAGAGTTCTCTCCTACTAAGCCCTTTATAAGGGCGTATCGGCTAAGTAGCGTCGAACGCCGCTTAAATGAAAGTCTTCCTCTGTGAGCTAGCCGCACCGTGCGTATACGCACCGGTTACATCTGGTAGCACTTGTAGTCAATCCAACACCTGTGTTGGTAGGCTACGGCATCATATGCAAGGGATAAATCAGGACGATTGGGAAAGGTTAACCCTCGTCCAGCAGGAAGCCTTTAACAGGCTGTTATCCTTTCTGGGATACGAAGGCATGCAGCTCCTAGTGGAGCAGGGCTTTGATGCCGTGCAGGCAAGGGTCAATGCCTTCATCGCCCATGAGGCGAGTTTAGGTGGAGGTCGTTCCATTCTAACTGCTGCTGAAGCCAGTTTCAAGTCGATTTCAACGGTTTTAAACAAGGGAGTGACGCGAGTTCAGGTGAAGGTGGCTGTTGGAGGTCGTGGTCGACAGCGTGCCCCCTGGACGGAGAGGCTGCATGAACATCTTCTCGTTGAATTTTCTCGGATGCGCGCAACTGGCATCCAATTGTCTCCGTCTCTTCTGCGCACAATTGCACTTTCCATCATTGAGGGCTTCGAAGAATGGGCGGCCGAATATGGTTCAGGTTACGTTAATCTATCGGACAACATACCTGTGATAGAAAAAATCAAAACGCGTTGGGTTCAGTATTTTATGGTGAGTTCTGGCAAAGTTCGCGTTCATTTCACGCTGCTGTGAAGTTCTTCTTAAATAATTTGGCCATTTGCTGCAAAAAGAACGCCAACAACATCGTTATAAGGATGCAAACGGGAAAAATCCTTTGCAGTCCTGAAAAGGAATTGCAAATTAAAAAGACGGTCGCATTTCACAAGGGTGAACTTCACCGTGGTTTCACTGCTGAAATATTGGATGAAAATATCATCCGAAACATGGATGAGACTCACTTCGTTATCAATTTTGGTAACGGGCGCACACTCGGATTTCGTGGAGATTCTAATGTGAAATATGCCGATGTTGTTTCCGTGGGGAGGGCATGACGATGATGGTCAATCTTACCGGGGGGCCAAACTCCCAAATCGCAACGCCGATGCTCATATTTCAAAATGAGAAACGATCATATCCCATTCAAGGCTTGCCGGACGACGTTCCTGGCGTCACTTACCGAACTGGCACGAAAGGGTGGTGCGATAAAACGGTACATTCAATATTATTATATGTTTTTTTTGAGATTACTGAATGCGGTTGAACTTTCCACAGGTCTTTTCGACTTGGTTTAACGAGCAACGTGCGCACCGTCCCGATCCTTATGGACGCCAGCTTCTCTTCTACGTGGAAAACTGTGGTGGGAATAATGGGTACCCACAGTTGAAACAAGTGCTTGAGCAAACAAAAACTGAGTTGCGTTATTTCCCTCCGTGCGCATCATACCTTGTGCAGCCATGCGATTCTTTTGTTATCTTAAAAATAAAGGATGAATGGAGAAGGCTTTGGGAGGAGGATTTCATTTGGAATTTCTTATGAAAAAAACAATCTTGGCGAGATTGTTGCTTTTGGTTCCCCGTGTACTGTGTACAAGAACCCTGGAAAGGATTCTCTTGCATATCGTGCACAGGTTCTGTAATTATTGGCAAAATTGAGGAGATCAAGGGTTTCAAGGTATAATTGAACACCTAGAGGAAGGTCGTGGTCACACAACATGTGCGAAACATCGAAACCTTTGATCCGGTTCAGAATCAACAAGTGAGACAAGGTGTGCAGGAAAATCGCCAATCAGGGGGGGGACAGCTCCTTTTCAAGAGCCCCAGAAAAAATCTTCCAAGAAAAAGAACAAGTGGGAACGCGAGCGTAGCGTCACTCAAAGTTTTCGAAGAAAACAAGCGAAGATTCGGCTACTTTTGATGAAGCTACGACCGAAAGTCCAAGTCAAGTTGAAGATGTCGGGTCGGTTAATTTTATAACGGAAATGAACCCAAAGAATTTTTCAAGCGGTGAAAGTTCTAACAAGACCAAGTGGATGATCGATATGCAGGAGGAACTTAATGCCCCCGAGAAGAATGAAGTAAGGAATCTTTATATGAAGCCTGGAGGTTGTCGACCTTTGCACACCAAGTGGGTTTTCAAGTCCAAGCTTAATCAGGATGGAAATATCGAGCATTAAAAGGCAAGACGCGTTGCATATGGCAACGAGCAACGATTTGGTGTCGATTGCATTTTTAACGTTTGCTGCCTTTATCGACATGAACAACTTCAAGCTGGTATTGGCTTTGGTGATCAAGTGGAATGTGCCAGCTCGGCACGGCTATATACCAACCGCCTGTGTCAAGGCTACCGAAAAGGAGCATGATATTTTTCGTTTATTCCGCAAGGAATGATTTTGAAAAATGCTGAGGACGCTCAATAAATTCAAGACCAACAAGTACCCAAGCTCAACAAGACGCATTTTTACGGACAGACAGGACGACTGTTGAATCAGTTAATCCATGGAAAATTATTGAATTTGGATTTTCCACAGTGTATTACAGACATGTGTCTGTGTACCAAACAAGTTAATGGAGAAACGATTATCGTTAGTATTTGCGTCGACGATTTACTGGCGACTGGTACTCAGGAGGAGCTTGTCGTCAACTTTTCGACGATTTGAGGTACCTCGAGATTAAAAACTTAGGAAAAGTTTCGAAGTTTCTTGGAATGCGAAATAATTTCCTGGATACGTTTGGATACAGGCTTGACCAAGAGGTCACCATTGATGGAATCATTCCATATTTCAAGATGCAAGATGTCAATCTAATTCGGACCCCGATCGGCCAAGATTTCGAAGAATTAGCCCCGAAACCAAGTGATGCGTTGAAAAGTACTGGTTTAGTGAAGATTAAGGATATCCAATCCTTGGTCGGAATTCTGCTTCGGATTGCAACGTGAACGAGGCCGGACATCGCATACGCTATTCCCAAGGAGAATAGACGGACCCATGCGCCTACGATGGCCGACTGGCAACTGGCGAAAAAGATATTGCGATATCTCGAGGGGATCAAGTCGCTTAGGCTTTGTATGAACAAGTCCAAGGTTTCAAGCGAAGTTTTAATCGGGAAGGCCTACAGCGACGCTGATGATGGAGGATGCAAGATCGAGCGAATTCAACTACTGGTAGTTTAATTTTTGTCGACGGCATGTTGGTTTTGTGGCTATGCAAGAAACAAGGTGGTGTATCGTTACCAACCATGTAAGCAGAATATATTACGCTTCTTCGACGAATATGGAAATTTGCTTGGATTTAAAGAATTGCTCGAAGAAGTTCAAGTCAATTGAGAGCTTCCTATCGAACTTTACATGGATAACCAAGCGGCTATCAAGATGTCCAAGGGCGTCGAAACAAGCTCGAAGATGAAGCACGTTGACATTCGAGTAAAACTTATTGTTTCAAGTTACAGGATTGACTCATTGAAGCTACCTACGTTTCGACCAAGGCCATGCTAGCTGATAGAGTTACCAAGGCTTTAGCAGAGCCAAGGTTCGAAGAGCTACGGAGCGCGCTCGGTCTTCAGCTCATATGATGTTCGAAATTCATATTGAGGAGGAGTGTTAAAAGTATTCATTATACCGGTTTTATTTAAAGCATGGTATGATTAATACTTTATTAGTAGTAGCAATATTCATATCGTACTTATTAGTAAACAGATCTATGTGTTTGTACACATTCTGAGTACATATATTTTCGGCACTAATAAGTAGTGTATAGCACACAACAGATGGAAGTTTACCAAACTTCTACATCTGGTTCATATTTCATGTTAGGCTAGCGAAACATTTCTCAATACACATTCCATTGATAAAAACCCTGGTTTTGTTATTTTCCTCTGCTTACTATGAACTTTATACAGGTTTCTTTTTAACCGTCAACGGATTTTTTGGTTGTTGTGATATTAGCTTGAGACTATTTTGTTCTTTTGGAGTTTTTATTTCATATATATGGCACAAGTTTTCGACTATGTACGCAAGTATGAGCGAGGAAAACTCTCAACACATATGTTCGGCAGTCCTGATTGCTTCGAATTGCGAAATGGGTCGACGGTGTGGACATCCCTGGTCAGCAGCTGATTTCCACCTAGCTCGAAATTCGTGAGACATGGTGTTCCCCACAAAAGGAGGGCATTCCGCCAAAAAGGCGTTTCACAATAATTATACTCAGTAAATAATGAATTCGAAAAGTCGATTAAAGAAGAAAAGCACATCGGATCCCTGTGGATCATTAATGAGGCAAAGAAAAAACAGGAGATCATGGGGGCAGAAAAACAGGATCCGAAGGGGCAACAAATGCCTTGCTCTCCAAAAGGAAGGTGAACAATATCATCGTGCGAGAAACATTGCCCTTTCGAACTGACCAAGTGATGGAACTGATGATGCAGGCTTTAGCCGACAGGATCAGCACAAAATGGCGAATAGCCGAAGCAACAAACCCAGGATAACAACAATAGAACCCTGACATGTTAAGCGCACTTAATCACTTAATGGTATTGGTTCCTACGACGGTCAATGCACTCCTTGCACCGTTTCAGCATGTATTCGTTGAGTATGTCAACGTAATTTTACAAGATCTGGACCGTGCATACGACTTGGTGGTCTTTATTCGAACGGTATTGTCGCGCGTTTTTGCGTACGTACGGAGGACATCTTGGACCACACATTTTCATGAGGTGGAGACCAATCCATGACCCGGATGCCCGGCTCCTTCATGAATCTATTGTCTCTTCTGAGCGATGGATGGAGGCTATTTCCTCCTGAAAGTATGGAACTGGGCACGGGGTCTAAAAACTGTTCCCCGGGGGGCATGCACAGGGTCACACAGATTGTATGCGGTGCGTATACGCACGGTGCGGCTAGCGCACAGAGGAAGACCTTCCTTTAAGCGGCGTTCGCCGCTACTTAGCCGATACGCCCTTATAAAAGGGCTTAGTAGGAGAGGGCTCTCCTACTCGGGGCCAAGATTCCCACTTTGGTTTACAATTATCTTTCGCTAATGCCTTAACGTAAGGCTCCCTTACTAAGGGTGTAGCTAAAGGGAAGGCTCCCTTTAGGCTACTACACTCACTACACGCGCGACCGGTCGAGGTCGTGCGTCTGTAGTCGTTGAGTGAAAATGTAAACTGAATGTATAATAAATATATGATTAGCCTAAATTAATTTAAACTAATGTAAACTATATGTAATACTAAGTAGAACTTACCAAATTCGTACCTAGCTAAAATGTAGTGTACACCACCTGTGTACCAACACGTGGATGGTTTACACGCCACCCCCAAGGGCTCCTGCCATGATTGGTTAAAATAACCAATGGTTCAAGACCTTTCGAACCGGTCAATACTGACCCCAACCGTAGTGTACTCACGTACACCACCTACTAAATGTGACTCGAATGTAACCCTGTTACATCCTCCCCCATCAAGACTATTGCTTACGCAATAAACAAAATTTTGTTGGAGAACTCCAACTGCCAGAACCTCTGGCAGACCATGTGCACCTTTAGTGGTGCTATGGAAGAAAACTATTCCGATAACTCGGAAGTGAATGACCTTGGGGAGATCTCCCCAACGGCTGACCACTCCGACAGCGCCGAACGGCGCTGTCGGTCATCCAACCCATTCCCCACACGTCGGGAAAATGCACTAACTCGTGCGCCACCTTTACCCACTAGGGGTGATGCATCCGGGTCGCCGCAGGCACCATCACCAATGAACCGGCCTCGGTTCATGAAGCCTGACGTGCCGTACGGGCACGGAAGGGACCTCGTGACCCTCAAAAGAGGGTTGAGAACGCGGTCAAGATGGGTTTAGCCTCCTATAACCTTGGTCCAGCGGCTATACTGCCTCGTGAAATTGCGCGTCGGAACCAACACCGGGCCCGACTACTAACGCCCAAACATTATACCGTTAAGTCCTACCGGACGCGCCTCGGGAAGCTGGCACGCGGTGTCCTCGTGGATATCATCCGCGAGATTCCCTTTGTTCTCTTGAGGGACGAAAGCGTTGAAGACGCAGAACAGACATTCCGCGCCTGGGCGGAAGGGGAGAAACGCCTCCCCAGTTTCGATGCGCTGTACAACAGCTTTTCCGAACACGACGTTCGGTTAGAGAGGGCGCTACGCTTGGCCTATGCTCAGGCCAAAGCGCAAGGGCAACTACCTGCCTCCTATTATACTCGCTCTGCTCTCGATGTGGTGCCGGAGAACAATGCAAGCACAGCATCTGCCTCCGGCGAACTCCAAGTTACTGGGAGTGAAGGGGATTCTTCAGCCCCTTTGGTCGTTGACTCTCAGTGGGATTCTCCCGCTCGAAAGCGTCAACGACGTCACGGCAATCCTGCCGCAGGGGAGTCTTGGACTCCCACGAGCTCTGGGAATGTGGATAAACTTTCCACTTCACCAGGTACTGGGCCTCACCCCAGTGATGGCTTCGTGCCATCAGGCGTTCCACATGGTAATGTGGAGTACCCTCCGTATCGAGGACTGTAGGAGGGGGTCGCGCTATTGCGACGTGAGTTTCACGAGCGCTGTGATCAGCACAGCCTTCGCATCCAAGATGCCCAGGAGGGACTCCGCAACGAAGGGAGTGCGAATGAACGCATCGAGGGGCGGCTTGCCTCCCTCGAGTCTCTCGTTGCGGAGCTTCAGGGTCTTATTTCAATACTGTCGGAGATGTTCCGAACTGTCATGCCTTTCGGCTATCCGATTTCCCAACCTCCTCCAAGAGGGGACCCGCCTCCGGGTCCTGGTATGGCTTAAGCATACCGACATAGAAGGTTGGATGCGTACGCATCACCTTCGGGATGTCCAAGGTATACGACAAGCCCTTTCGGTCTAGTACCTTAAAGGGCCCACAAACCTGGGGCGCAGTTTATTCCTCAACACGTTGGAAACTGCATGTGTAGGAAGTTTTTTAGCGTTTAATAAAACACTTTCTCCTACTTTGTACACTTTTTTGTTACGCCGCCCCTTGCGGTCAGCTTGCTCCTTCTGCTTGTCTTGGCTTTCCGCCATGGCATCGCAGACGTGTCGTAAGATACTAAGGCGCGTCGATAAAAACTTATCGATGTGCTTTCGCACAGATACAGCGCTGACATCGAGGAATCCTCCCCCCTCAATCCCTGGGCCACACACACGTGGCGTCAACGGAACCCTCGGATTCACTAATCCGTTCACGTAAAACGGGGTAAGCCCCGTAGATGCATGAACCGAATTGTTTATAGTAAATTCGACCATCGGAAGCATCTCACTCCAATCCTTTGGAGAATCCGGACATAAACTCCGGAGAATATCTTCAACAACGCAATTAACGCGTTCCGTCTGACCGTCCGTCTGCGGGTGATCCGCAGTGGACATAATGAGCTTGGTGCCTAGCACCTTCAACAGCGCGCCCCAAAACTGCCCCGTAAAACGGGGATCCGGATCCGATACAACGGAATCGGGTAGACCATGCTGTCGAAAGACACGGTCTAGGAACACTTTTGCTGTTCCTTGTCCATCAATGGACTCTTGCACCGCCGCCAGGTGAGCCATCTTGCTCAAACGGTCTACAAAGACCAAATGACGGTGTTCCCGGCCTTATCCTTCGGAAAAACGAAGATAAAAAATCATACTAATGGGTTCCAAGACTCCGTTGGAACCGACAAGCTTGCCAAAGGCTCAGCTGAACTTGCAGAGGGTTTAACCCTCTGACACGTCTCACAGGTGCGTATATACGCACCGACCCACTTATACATGTTGGGCCACCAATACAAAGCGCTTAAAGCTCTGTAGGTATTATCCCGACCTAAATGACCCCCGGTAGGGGCGTCATGTGCATCAAAGAGGACTCTATACTTCATTTCCTCATCACGAGGAACTACCACCCGCGGAGCGTCCTCCGCGCTCGTGCTATAATATAGCAAACCGTCACAGTACCTGTAAACGGTGTAAACGAGCTCTAGCTCGACTGACAGGGTTGGCTCAAACGAGCCAAGTACCTTTCCACCCAACGCGCTGATAAGCGCCGTACACTGTGGGTCTTTCTCATACGCCTGGCGTATGAGATCCACCACAGACGAGGTGACGAATGTCGCGTGAGCGAGCTCGTAATCGGGACGACGCGACAACGCGTATGCAAGCACGTTCTGCTTGCCAGGTTTATACTGAACCTCAAAGTTGTACTCCGCAAAGAAGGAGAGACAACGGGCCATCCGTTGCGAGAGATGAGGCGACTTTGTCGCTGTCCGTAAGGACGCGTGGTCTGTATAAACCACGAACGGCTTTGAGCCGAGTAGGTGAACCCTACATTTGACAAGGGCATACTTCATAGCAAGTAGCTACTTATCATGAACGGGATAGTTCCGTCCCGCAACTTTAAGCTGCCTCGACTCAAACGCAATCACGCGTTCTCGTCCCGCGTCATCTGCTTGTAACAAAGAACATCCTATTGCGAAATCGGAGGCGTCGCAGACGACGCTAAATGTTATCCCAGAATCTGGGAGATCAAGAACGGGAGCTTTCAACAAGCTCCCCTGTACCGCTTCAAAAGCGTTTTGGTGTTTGGTTTCCCAACACCAGTCAACATCCTTATTAAGAAGGTCGGTCAATGGCTTTGAATTCATTTCAGCGTAGTTCTCGCTGTACTTGTGGAGATAATTGGCTAATCCAAGCCACTTCCGTAAATCTCTAAGATTTACAGGCGAAGTCCACTCCACAATGGCTTTCACTTTCGCGGGATCCGCCCGCACTCCATCCTTACCGATGAAGCATCCGAGGAAACGAATTTGCTCAGCACCAAAAATACATTTGGATGCGTTCGCATAGAGTTTATGCTCTCGCATACATTTGAGCACAGCTCGAAGGTGTATAAAGTGCGTCTGAACATCAGAAGAGTCGCCTTCCGCGCGACTATGAACGAATATATCGTCGAAGTACGTCTGGGCGTACTTTCTATAAGGGGAAGAGTTGAGTCACCAAGCGATTGAAAGTCGCTGGCGCATTCGAAAGCCCCTGTGGCATAACAAGCCACTCCCACAGCATGCCGCTAGGCGTGATGACCGCTGTAAGCGGAATATCGGACGCTCGCATGAGCACCTGATAATACCCGTCCACCAGATCTAAGGCACTGTACACCGTACAGCCCAGCCATATTGTTCTGGATGACATCCTTCCGAGGAATCGGAGTCTGCATGGGTACTGTAGCTGCATTCAGCTTGTTGAACGCATGCACAATGCGCCACTTTCCGTTCTTTTTACGAGCACAAAACGTGGGAGAAGAATGGGGAGACTTACTCTCCCGTACCATCCCTGCCTCTTCTTTCCCCTTGAAGAATGCGTCGATAACGTCGCAATGCTCCTTGGGGAGAGGCCACTGCCTAGTGACGCAGTATTTGGTTCCTGGAACCAAATCAATTTCATGTCGGACTCCCCGATCCGGTGGTAACTCCATCGGCGGGTTGTCACTAATGAAATCTCCCAATTCCTTTAGTAAGGAATCGTAAGGGTCCTCAGGATCCGCGAGGATCTTGAGACCGCTTCGGGCATCCAATGCCTGTTTGGTTTGCACCAAAACTGACTCGTCCATCGTGGATGAGGAGTTCAACTCCTCTTCCGGACGTAATACGACAACCTCGTCGATTTTTACCTGCTTTCAAAGCAGTTTCGAACTCGTTGAAGGGCATCTCCTCCAACGACAACAGTTCGCCTATCCCAGGCAACCGTTCAAGGCTTACGCCTTCTGTGACAACACCTGTCACACTATTCAGCATCCTATAGGACTGCTCACTACTGGCCTCGGGACTCATCCCGGGACCCAGATGGGGGGAGTAAATTTCCCCATCTATTGGAAGCGCCTCGCGCCTATCCACAGAGGTCTCTACCTCTACCACCGGTGACTCGCCGGTCTCACCTACAACGGCGCAGTAGGAATCATTTCCGACGTGCGAAAGAGACGAACTACGGGTCACTTCGCTTGGAAGCGCCTCGCGCTTAACCACAGGGGTCTCTACCCCTCCCACTGGAGTCGCCTCAGAGGAATCCAGCTCTACCAATGGCGACTCTCCAGTCTCGCCTATAAAGTTGTGGTCGGAATCATTTTCGACGTGCGAAAGAGACGAACTACGGGTCTCTTCGCTTGGAAGCTCCTCGCGCTTAACCACAGGGATCTCTACCCCTACCACTGGAGTCGCCTCAGAGGAATCCACTTCTGCCACTGGCAACTCACCAGTCTCACCGTTAACGGCGTGGGGATTAACCGCCGAATCCCCCTCGTTAAAGAGCTCTTCCTTAACGTCATTGGGAATGATCATTTCAGACACCCCAATCTCTGGCATCTCACGCCAGAATCGCTTTTGCGATCGAGCAAAGGTGGGTTCATGACTCTCCAATGCTTCACCCGATCGCGGGTGCGTTGAGCCAATGGATTTAGACTTCCAGTCTATCCATGGCTCGTGGAAGGCGACGACCTCGCGCGACGCATTGCCGAGTTGCAAATTGCGATTCAAGACCAGACCGGGAAGGTCCGGTCCTGTCAAGACAGGTCCGACGCTTGGACGCAAGAGTCGGGTCGTCGTCAGGTGGCACTAGACCAGTGCCGCCAGAGCTTGATGAACTTGCTACCTCCGTGTTCGACTGCTTCCTCCAGCGTAGATTGGTCCGCATCGGCAACCTTAGTCGCCTAGGGGCAAGACCAAGACCGCTTGAAGCAGGACCAAGACCGGCTTCGTTCATTGGCTGATATTCAGCAGTCTGAAATTACACCAAAGTCAAAGAAGCGCGCGGACGCGCCGAGTAGCTCGAGGGCGCGGGGCACTGCGCGCGGACCCGGAATCGGGGGGAAGCGTGCAGTGTCCCATAAGCGAGCCAAGACACAGGCGCTTCTCATGGACTCGGACTCGGACATGGGCGACATCTACAGCCCCTCGGAAAGTCGAGCGCCCTCGCGTCGTACTGCAAGTCGCATCCAGCACACAGGGGTCTCGTCTGAGGAGGACTCCATCGAAGGTCCGGCGATTCCGAGTTCATGATCCCCATCCAGTCCAAGTCAAGAACGAATTTTCGTGACAGTTTCGTCCAAGTGGCGTCGACAGTGGGGTCAGAGCAGAAGACCGGTCTGCCAAGTGACGCTGCACCAGTATCGACATCCGCGACGCCGGCGCCTTCGGTTCTCCCCGGGACATCCGGGCTTCACAAGTACGCCTTATTGAAGAACATGGCGGTTGATACCAGCTCCCTTCCACCGCGGACGTTTGAAGTCACTTGGCCGTGGTCGTCGGGGCAAATCGGCTGTTTGCGCCGGTCTACCCTGACCAAGAAGCTTCTGACACGGTCTTTCTCTCGTCCGGACTCCTGGCTTTTTCCACCGGCCAAGAAAACCCCTGCCGCGTCTGCATGGAGGGCGGACCTGATTACGTCGGCACAGATATCCCGCCTGTACGGCGATGAACCATGGAAAATCTTCGAACACTCCAAGATAGTACTTGTGTTCCACTTGACTCCATGGATCGGCACTTTGCTAGTCCGGGTGAATAATTTCAACAGGATCCACGGCCAAGCAATTTGGGAAGCGTCCCACTACTTGGTGATTCCTCCAGACCGGGTGCGACAAGATCCGGGCCAGGCGACGTTCCAGAGCAAGCGCAAGCGACGTCGAATTCGAGCGGGCGAGGCTTGGCAATCCCTGTGCCAGTACGTTTTGGACGGGATGCGAGCTCGCGAGTGTGACGTCGACGTGTTCTTGTACCCGGTGTTCCTCCACATTCCAAGGCGTCGCTTTGAGAAGACCAGACTGCTGGCCGACGACGGCACATGGTACCCGGTCTTGATTGCGCTGAGCCGGTCGCGGACCTCAATGATGCTTTGGTCCAGCTTGACCGGAAGGACCCCTGGAGTAACCAGTTTCAGGATCAAGTGGAACATCATCCGTCAATGGTAATCGGCCGTCTGTGGGGCGATAGCAAGTGAATTCGTAAGTAGTCGACCAGATAACTCGTAATACATGTCATCATTTCTTTTCATATGTCCGATCGTCAAATCACTTGAACTAATTTTACCACTCTCTCCATAGTTGCACCGAACACGTTATCGTAAACAGTTCCACTGCCATCACGAAAAATAGTCATCACATTCATCATTCCGCTATTCCAATCCTTCACAGTTCATCACAATTTCACATCAACTCCGAACCTTCCACATCTTCACACCGGTCTAGACCGACCGATGCTACTGCGTGTCTTGGTCTTGGTCTTCATGGGTCTGCATCACTGCGAAGCGCTTACGACTGACTCGTTCTCGTTCGAACTCTCGTAGAAGAGCCCCACAATCCAAGTCGAGCTCGTCGACCCAAGTTGATTCATCATGGTCCTTCCATCGGACCAGGTAC
The DNA here is from genome assembly GCA_026184515.1 of Peronosclerospora sorghi. NCBI lineage: Eukaryota > Oomycota > Peronosporomycetes > Peronosporales > Peronosporaceae > Peronosclerospora > Peronosclerospora sorghi. The sequence goes on along the minus strand of CM047588.1, from coordinate 14,578,231 downwards.
TCTCGGTGAGTCCGACCGAACCTGGTCTTCTTGGTCGACCTAACATGCAAGACCTCCTACACTTCAAACTCGTCTTCCTCTAATGGTCGTTCCCAACTGTCCTCCGGCAGTAACGCTTCATCGAAATCAAATCTTTTTTCTTCGTCTACCAGACAGGGAGTTTTGGGTCGATCAGGAAATTCTCGGACCAGCTTCAACTTGGACACATGCACAATCGGGAAGACCTTGTAATCTGTACCAGTTGTTACTAGACGGGCAGCGTGCTCACCAATCAGCTCGGCTACACGGAAAGGGCCGTGCCACATGTGAGCCAGCTTCTTTGCATAGCCCTCTTTCACTCGGTCTAGGTATAGCCATACCCTCGCCCCTGGTTCTATACCGTGGGGTCGGACCTGGTCATTGGTCCGGTCTGCCGGTCTTGTGTGGCCTGACGCAGCTTTTCATGACGACTTCTTTTGCATGCTGGTAGTGTTTCTGGACCTGCATGCGCCAGCGTCGAGCATCGCGATCGCGGGTCCGGGTGCAACCGATAGGTATCACAGCTTCCAGTGTCGACCGAGGGTCCCATCCATATGTCAGATCAAAAGGCGTTTCTCCTCGGACCCGATCGGTCGACGAGTTGAGTGCAAACACCAGCCTTTCTGCATACTCGTCCCAATCTCGCTGGTCTGGATCAGCAACGTACATCTTGATCGCCCTCGTTATGGTCTGCACCATGCGTTCCGCCGATCCATTTGCTTGCGGACGATATGCCATCGTCGCACTCTGTTTCTGGCCAAGCATGTTATTGAACGACCGGAACACCTCGGCCATAAAACCGGATTCCCGATCGTGCCTGATGACCTCGCTGGCGCCGAATCTTCGGAATACACATTCTTCGTAGCTCTGGGCGATCTGCTTCGCAGACCGAGATGCACTTGCCTTCCCAATAACTAGACCAGTGAACAGGTCTACCCAGATCAGCAACTCAGTGTTGCCGCGCGTCGATCTAGGTAGTGACGGTATGTGGTCATCGCTATGACCTGGAAAGGGTAGGTAGCTTCGATATTTCCGGGCTATCGTCCCTTGATTACCGGTCTACCCTTTCCGGTCTCGCAATTCGTGCAACAGCCCGCATATTTCTGCACAATGCGGAAAAGTCCTCTCCAGTGGAAGTGGGACCTGATCTTGTGATAGGTCCTTCCTATACCCTGATGTCCCCCTTCTATACTCACGTGATAGTGATGAAGGACATCCGGCTGCAGCAACTCGGGGATCACTAATTTCGCCAATCGGTCCCGGTCTGCACTGCCTTGGTCGGAATCGCGGAGGTAATATTGTAAACCATCCTCATCCACTTCGTAACTGTCTGCGATCTTGGCACATTCTTTTGCTTGACCATTCGTCAACTTAGACAATTCACCGCGCAGGTAGGTCTTCAAATTCACAATCCATTCTTCTTCGTCCTGCGCCTTGAGGATCCGTTCTGCCTTTAGTCGTTGCACAACAGATTCACTCAACCGTTCCTTCGGGAACGGTTGGTAGGACTTCCGAGCTTTCGGTCTAGTCGCGACCATCACATGCACCTGGACTGGGGCGTTCTTGGGTCCTATCACTTCTGGGAGCCTGTTTATATTCACCAATTCATCCAGAACGGCCTTCTCGGTGATCGTAGCCCCGGTCAGGTCTTGCATGGCCTTGGTCGCGAGGTAGTCGGCGCTTCTGTTCCAGTCCCGTTTCACGTGCAATAGCTCGTGGTTGGGGTGGTCCTTCAATGCCTTCATTACTCGATCATTTAGCGTCCGTAGTCGTGGAGCCTTGCAGTCGATCTCTCCGGTGATCTGCCTGATCACTAGGTTGGAGTCACCACATATGATGACTCGCCCCTTCTCTTGCGACGACAGCAGGTCCAGACATAGAAGTAGACCTCGGTACTCCGCCTCGTTAACAGTAATATCCGGCGTGAAATCGGCAGCGGCTGCAACTAAAGACCATTGTGGCAACTTCCACAATATGGCACTATAGGCGCCGACCTTCTTCTTCACGCTTGCCGATCCGTCAAAACTTAAGACCAAGAGCTCTTCATCATAGTCGACGGTCGGTGGCGGTCTCGAAACTGACTGCCGAGGTTGCTTCCTCGGGGCAATCGCTATCAATGCCTCGTCCACTTCAGACCGAGGGGTGATACCGGCAGCTAATGTGCCCAATATCTCTTCCTCGCCCCCGGTACACTTAACGACCTCGAGGATCCACTGCGACAAGACCGCCGACCATCTGCCTAGTCGTCCGTCCATCCCATTGGCTGATAATAGCCAGGACAAAGTAGACCGTCTTGACAGGACCTTTATAGGTCGGCCGACCAGCAGGTTGTAACACACATCCAGAATTCGCAGCAACGCCAGAACTCCTTTCTCGACAATTCCATAGTTCACTTCATTTGGCTTCAGCGTTCTGCTCGTGAACGTGACCGGATGGTACACACCATCATGATCTTGTACTATAGTGGCCGAAATGGCCCACTGACTAGCATATACAATAATGGTCGGGACCTTTTCGGGATCAAAATGCTTCAAAATCGGTGCCGTCGCCATCTTAACCTTCAACATACCAAAAGCAAACTTTGCACGCTTCATATGGTCTTCGGCCTCCACTTGCGGAAAATCTGCAGCAAGACCAGAGTCGGCGCCCCCATGTAAAGTTGCCCGGTCCTCTTCGTGCAACATACGGTAGTCCACTTCCCGGAGCTCATACAACACAGCCGCGTAGATAGCAAAATCTTCGATGAAGCGGTTGTAGTAGTTTAAACTTCCTAGGAAGGACTTCATTGCCTTCAGAGACTTGGGAAACGGGAGGTTGCTTAACGAATCCAGGTCCTTGGGAATAGCCTCTAGACAATTGTTCGAGACCATATGGCCTAAATAGGCGACCTTGGACATACCCCAAAAACTTTTTATGGCGCTGATAGATAGGTTCCAGCGGTCGCATGTCTCCAACAATCGTTCAACCTTCTCGCACAGATCGTTCCATGACGAGGCATGTATCAGAATGTCGTCGATGTACGACCGCCTCCCTAGAACGGACGGTCTTCTTTCCCGATCGGGTTCACCCTCTGTAAACACATCATAACTTTTGGCAGGGTCCCGATCGGTCTTGATTTTGAAGTGTCCGTACAGTGAGTTTTCTATCAACCTTTGATAGATCTGGGGTGCGTTCTTCAGACCGAACGGAATACGGTTCCACTCAAAAAGACCAAACCGTGTCACAAATGCGGAAATCTTACGGGCTCGATCAGTCATCGAGACCACCCAAAATCCACTTGCCATGTCCAGCGAACAATACCACAAGGTCTTGTCCAGGTATTCCAACAAATCCTTAATCAGCGGCATCAGGTACACCATAAGTTTAGTTAACCGATTTACCAGCCGATAGTCGATGCACAACCTAATGTCGACGCCGTTCTTCTTGATAACAATTACGATCGGCGAGGCCCATGGCGAGGTCGACGGTCTAATAATCTTGGTAGCCAACAGTCCTTTGATAATATCAGAAAGCTTTTCCCGGTACTGTGGCGCCACGCGTCGATATCGCTAAGCAATCGGCTTGGCATCTCCAACGTCAATATCGCAAATCGCACCACGGGCTGCAGGTGGTAAGGCATTGCCATTTCCGATCAGCAGATGTCTTTTCTTCCATATGATATTCTTCAACTGCTCGATCTGGTCTGGACTGTTAAGGTCTTGATCACCCACTTGTAAATCATCCATTGTAACTTCGGGAGAGTCGGCAGACACTTCAGGGAGGACTGCCATTTGGCTTTCCAGCTCCTGAATGTACTGTTCCCCGCCTTCATGTATACAGACTTGTTCAT